>OX246740.1:23758056-24203376 GCA_945910005.1 Isoperla grammatica
CCGCAATCATCTCCCCCCACGTGTCCCTGTTTAAGGATTGATTTTACGGTGTATTCCTCAATTGTAACCATTCCGGTTGTTATTATCGTAAATAATAAGTGACGGGATAGTAATAGGCCTTGTTGAGAAGTGGCGGGATCCCGCCCCCACTTGGAGCACTGCATAGGCAACAATTTGTCAAAGTAGGGCCGACTGTGAAAGAAACTTTTGTTGCACCCCAGATCTTTTATTAATTTAATTGCGGCAATAAGTGCTGTCATCAATCAATGCCAGGTTTATAATCCAGTCCAGGGTTTGATTCCTTTTTAGGTTTTTTTTTTCCCATACAGTTTGAGGGTAGGCCTACACTTACAATAGCTTTTAATAACAAGTTTGAATTTAAAGTTAAATGTATAAAAAAGTACAGTTACACGTTGCCTCTTACCTAAAGGTTTAGTAGTACAGTAGTATTCTCTTTGTTATTACAACACAGCCACATGCTGTGCCTGTGCCCCTTGACACTGGGGCTACTGTATGCACATGTAGCGATGTATCCAGTAGCTCAACAATATTGAGCAGCTGGCCCCACGGCTGCTTCTTACAACACTAGTGCGCATAGCAGATAAAAACAGTTGACATAATATGTTGTAAGGCCTACCTTACCATTATAAAACTACCTAGAGTTGCTAACGATTAGGGATGTCAATACCCCGGAAATAGTTGTACCTGGGTACCCTCGCGCCCGTACCCGGACTAACCCGGGTTAGTAAATAATACTAAAATACGCGTTTTATCGTCATGGTGTCAAATGATTCGCAAACTTGTGGAAAGAGACATTATATTGTTAAACGGTATCAGGTTGCATTGTCTTCGATGCAAAACGATCGCGGAAGTATTCAACAAAGCTTCAAAGCTTCCGTCTCCCGCTACAGTAGTAGCTAGCGTACAATGAATCCAGTGGTCGGACCCGCGTCAAAGCGATGACGTCATAATCCGAGCTCGGACATGAGAACATGATTGCAGTAAAGCTACGACCGGCGGGTGCGCTCCCTCGGACTTGTAACCACTCCGCAGCATTCTTCCATAGACCTACACAAGATGATACTAATTGGGCTTTATGTCTCATTCGTCAGCGGCGCTGTGAGGGGGGGGGGGGGGGGGGGGGGGTGTCAAGTTAAAGAGCGGCTCGTACGCTCGCACAAAGACGCCAGTAGGGAAATATCGCAATGTTGAATTGATTTCATTTTGAACAGAAGAAGGGAACGGGTAGTACCCCGGGTAACAAGTATTGAAAAGTTGGAACTGTACCTGTGTGTACCGGGCGGGTACGGGTACTCGTTGACATCCCTACTAACGATTGATACTTTCTTAATGGTGTAATGCAGATCAGTGCAGTAATTTAAAACACTTAGAAAAGTGATTGTCCCTAGTTACCTATGTGAGTTGACATATTACAGTTCCTTATTTGGAAAGCATAAATGACGCCTGGTCGGAAGATTGGTCCTGGTTTAACCAGGCAATCGTGTGTGGTCGGTGTATCTCACTAGGCTAGGCGTAAAAAAAGTACCACTACGCTAGGCTTCACAGTCCATAGGATAGGAACTGCGTGCCAGTGTGTTTATGCAAGAAAATTTGTCTTATTTCGGGTCTGGGCCCGGGCTAGAATTTGGTCCAGGGTGACTGCCAATCGTGAGAGGCAAGAAAATGAGGCCCTCTTTTTTTTCTCCTTTTCTCCACGTAACCCTTTTCAATTTACGTTGACCTCCTACTTCCACTCTGTCTGAGGACTCTGTCCTCCAATCACTCCCCCGACGTCATACGACCCAACTGTCGAGAAACAACCACAAATGATCCTCCAACTTTCCCTATTCCCCCCATTAACCCCTTTAAGTATATTTTTCCCCCCTCTAGTTCTCCATATCCTCCAATCACCCCGCGACGCCATATGACCTAGTTGTTGAGTACGTCGTTAAACAGCTACTGGATACATGGTTGCACTGTGCCATAGGCCGGTGTGTGCATAAAGTGTGTCTTGTTGTGGACAGGTGCTGCAACTCTACCAGATCTGTAACCTGAACCACGGCCTGATGATGGTCGGCCCAAGCGGCTCGGGCAAGTCCACCGCGTGGAAGATCCTCCTGAAGGCGTTGGAACGCTTCGAGGGGACTGAGGGGGTGGCCCACGTCATAGACCCCAAGGCCATCTCGAAGGAGGCCCTCTACGGCGTCCTGGACCCCAACACTAGGGAGTGGACCGACGGACTCTTCACGCACATACTCAGGTGAAACACGGCGGTCGACGGAGAGTTGAGAGGGTGGTTCGTACCTTCTGCCAAGAACCACCACATGGTTTCAATTCTCCACCAATTGAAAAAGGCCACACAAGACCTAATTGTTATAGGCCTACTTGTTTTCAAGTTGGTTTTATATGTATCACTATACGTATACTTTGGCATATGCATCTCTAGAACTTGCTGTTCTGAAGGTAAGCTGTTGGAATCTATGTCTTGAATTAATAGTCACTCTGTAATTCACTATGATGTACGTAGTATGTGTATGTGCTTCTGGATCAGCAGTGAGTGAAATTAAATGCAACAAGTTTTGTGACATTCTCATCAAAAAGGGTAAACATAATGTAATTGGCCATATTCCCTTTTTTGTTTCTATACTAGTAGTTATGGTTATCCCTGTGCTGAAAGCGGGCATACAATGCAGATGTTTTGTTATTCGATGTGGTAGTGTAGGCCTACAAATTGCTGAAGGCTGATATAAATATTCATTGAAGAAACTGCCACCTTAATGAATCATTAACTTTTTGACGGATATACTCCTAGTTCTCGACACATCACGTTATCTGCCCCAACATAATCTATCCCTTTCGTGTACATAAATTGAGTCGTAAAGTCATGTTAATAAACATTTGCAAGATTGCCAACCTATCTACGTCTGTAGGTACGTGTTGGAGAAGCCAGCGAGCTCGGTTGCTGACGGGGTCGTGTGTGTTTACAGGAAGATCATCGACAACGTGCGCGGCGAGATCAACAAGCGACAGTGGATCATCTTCGATGGAGATGTGGACCCCGAGTGGGTGGAGAACCTCAACTCTGTGCTCGATGACAACAAGTTGCTGACGTTGCCCAACGGAGAACGTCTCTCGCTGCCGCCCAACGTGAGGGTCATGTTCGAGGTTCAAGACCTCAAGTACGCCACGCTCGCCACCGTCTCGCGTTGTGGTGAGTGTTTCACTACTGTTTCACTAGTGATGATGAAGTTGATATTATCGGCATCGTTATTGTTGTGGGGGGGTCTAAAAACTAGAGGTGTGCGGGTACCCGAAATTTCGGGTTGGGTCGGATATTTGGTGTCCGATCCGATTAATCACCGTCGAGCTGGAAAATTCGGGTCGGGTATTTGCCGCTCGAGTTTGAATTTTGTTGGTTAAGCCAGCGTGAACGGCCACGCTACAGAAGTTTGTAAACCTCACTAACACATTGGTATATGGTGCTATACTCTTTCCTCAATATTGCACAGGATTCCATTTGATGCTGGATTATTAGTTTGATTTGTGATATTGATATTTTTCGTGCCTACAATGGATGTTGAAGACAGCGAGAGTGACGTCGATGGAAATCTTGAAAGTGACGATGGTTTACATAGGTTTAGCCTTACTATCAACTCGGCGATCTGGCTCCACTTCTCCAAGTTGGAGAAATTCCAATCTAATTGTAATTATTGCAATGCAATTTTAAAAAAACCTTTACGGTAACACGACGTGCCTCCAGCGTCATTTATGCAGTAAGCATCCGTCCCAGTTTAAACAATTCAAAGTAGAGGACGAGGAAAGGAAAAATGATCGAAAGCTTCAATGACAATCAACTAGGTCTATTAGGCCTACGAATCCGTGTTTACCCAAAGGCAAACAGACGAAGCTAAACGAACTCTTCAAAAGTAAACAGCCCCTTCCCCCAAATCACCCTACGGCGAAAACAATAACGAGGTAAGGATGAGATCTCTTGTTCTAGCTATTGAGAGAGATGGGCCTAGGGCCTAGGCACTTGGGCATAGGGCTTAGGCTAAGGCCTAGGCCTAGGTTTTAGCTTATGACTCATGATGTCTCATAAGTATGAGACATCATTCTTATGATCAAGGCCTAGGGCCTAGAACAAATTCTTAAACCAGCCAAGGCTTTAGGCATTTTTGGCCTAGCCTAGGCCCTAGGTCTTAATTTAGCATTCTTCTGTGTGTCTAGAGCCCAGGACCTTCTTTACTCTAGGGAAGCCTAGGGCTTAGGCCATTAGGCCTAATGACGTATGTGTCCTCTACACAAATGCGTAAGTTCTCACTTCTACTTATACTGTTCTTCAATGTACCATTTCAATGTAAATAATGTAATACTGAACTTAAAAGTTAAAATAAAATGTATGGTTTGACTTCCTGAGGGTAATTCTACAACTAAAAATGTACTTTTAATTTAAGGGAAAGTTTCACTTTGTAGGAGTAAGCACATGACAGGTGAAGGCCAGAGTATTTCACAGGTAGGCCTACCTGTATTTTCTTTGTTCCAGCTGCCTGACCATAGTTTTAATTTTTGTCATATATTTAATATTTATGTTTTATTTCTTCAAAACCAATACATGTTCAAATAATTATCCGAACCCGAAAATTATCCGATACCCGCGGGTATTTTATTAATACCCGAACGTGAACCCGACCCGAAATAAAAAGTGCTACCTGTACACCTCTACTAAAAACCCCAATTTGAATGAAAAATTGTTGAATTAAAATAATATTTAACACTTTTAAGCTTTATGCCAAACTTTGTTACTTTGAATTATCAGAGTTTGAATTAGAGGGATTCCGAATTACTGTAACTATTTTGAGATGTTATGCTGTATAGTGTTGTTGCATCGTGTTGTATTATAAAGTTAATTCATGTCAGTATAGGCCTACATTTGAAAATGATCATACAATTTTTATTGATAATACATTTTGACCCACCTATTACAATCTGGGTGACAGGAGGGAGGAACCAGGCACGACCGACAACGCCCACTGCTGGAGATCAACTGCCTTTATTCTTAGTTCTTACCAACGTCACAGCAAATAATACATTACATGTTCGGTGAGCCCCACACTTCTGGTCTGCGATGCTACAATGCCCCACCGTTAAATTATGGGCTACCCTCTCCCAATGTTAACATTTCAAAATAAAGAGAAGTGAGCAAAAATGAAAAAATGTCTTATTAATCTCAAAATCTAATCTGCATTATCTCGGAATCTTATTGGCTTCCGAAGGGTTCGGGACGGCCTTTGCAGCACAGCTGGAGAATCTGCGACCGGCGGTGCCATCGGTGCCTGGGCATCTGTCGACAAACGGGTTGGACTTCTGCCGGCGGGCGGTGTAGGCACAGGCTCGACCTCTGGTACTGATGGTAGCCTTCCGGGGTCGGGCTGCTCGAATTTTCGAACAGCTGTTGTATTTCTCGTATATAGCTGGCCCGACGGTCCCTTCACGGTGACAGCATTACCGTTTCTCCCCACGATCTGGAAAGGTGTGCTGGAAAATTCAGTAGTAAGTTTGTTGTTCTGAGGTTGTCGCACAAGTACGGTATCTCCGACGGCCAAGTTGTTCTCGCAGGCATGTCTGCGCAGGTCAGCGTAGAGTTTTGCCTTTGCTTTATTTTCAGCGTCCTTGTCGCGAACATGCTGGTCATCGGGTCTCCGGGAGCACAATGATGGTAGTTTATCTCGAATTTCCCGATTAAACATGAGGAATGCTGGACTAACGCCAGTAGTTGCGTGAGGGGTCGAGCGGTACGATAGTAGGAAGCTATTTAGTGCTTGCGTAATGCTCGTGCCTTGAGCATGGGCAATCTTGAGCTGTTTCATCAACGTCCTATTTTGTCTCTCGACCTCTCCGTTAGCTTGGGGGTGTCGGGGGGTCGTCTCTACAAGCCGTATGCCGTTATTGATGCAATACGTGCGGAATTCATCGGACATGAAACCCTGAGCACGATCCACCCGGAGACTCTCAGGAAGTCCAAAGCGGGCAAATACTCCGGAGAGTATTTCGATGGTCTTCTGGGACTTCGTAGACTTGGTAAGAATGGCCTCAAAAAATCTACTGTAATAGTCGATGATTACTAGGATGTACGTACCATCTGGCAGCGGACCCAGGTGATCCAATGCGACATCTTTCCACGGCCCGTCCGGTAACTGCGTAGAAGTTAGTGGTTCAGGTGGTTCAAGAGAACTTACAAGTTGGCACCCCTGGCAGGAGCGGCACAGCTTTTCCACGTCTTTATCCATCCCTGGCCACCAAACTTTACCTCGCAGGCGCTGTTTGGTCCTTGTCATCCCGTTGTGGCCTTCATGTGCTAGTTGGAGTGTTTGTTGACGTAAACTGGCCGGTATCAATATCCGAGTACCTCGAAGAATAATGTTGTCAAAGACACAAAGTTCTTGCTTGATGATCTCGTAGGTTTTTAGTTCGGTAGGCCAAAATTCACTCAAAATGGCTTTTCGTAGACTTGTAATATCCGGGTCAGTCGCTGACTCTCTCTGAATGTCTTCCAATGCCATTGCGCGCGGAACTGCCTGCGCCGTTATCCATTTCACGTAGAGGTCCTCGCAACCCGTAGCTTTTGGTGTTTCGGCCTTGACCAAACGTGATAGTGAGTCTGCTATGTTAGACTTTCCTGGCTGGTATTCTACTACGTAGTCGAAGCATTGCATCCGCATTACCCATCGTTCGAGTCTTGCGCATGGTTTGGATCGATTAGAAAAGATGTACTGGAGCGGCTTATGGTCAGTAACCAAAGTGAACGGCGGTCCTCCAGTAAGATAAAATTTAAAGCGCTCGCATCCCCAAACGAGTCCGAGGGCCTCTCTCTCGGTTTGGCTATAACGCATTTCAACATCAGTCAATGCCCTACTGGCATACTCGATCACGCGATATTTTCCGTCTTGCAGTTGTGCGAGTACAGCACCTAACGCGTATGGACTAGCGTCAGTGATAACAAACGTAGGTGCACTGGGTCGGAAGTAAGCCAATACAGGTGGTTTTGAAAGCAAGGCAATCAGCTTCTCAAACGCTTCTTGTTGTTCGTCTCCCCAGGAGAATGTAGATTGGTTGTTTTTCAACAGAGAACGCAATGGGTATGTTATCTGCGAGTAGTTCGGAATGAAGCGACTACTATAGCCAATGAGACCCAACAGACTGGCGACTTCCTCTTTGTTCGCTGGCGGTCTGAAATCTAGGACAGCCTTAACCCTACTAGTTAGAGGCTTTACCCCGGTTGCCGAAAATAGATGACCACGAAATTTGACTTCAGATGCACCTACTACACACTTCTGCCAATTCAATGTAATATTCTTATCTCTCAGAATACGAAGAAGTCTAGTGAGCCGTTCGTCATGTTCTTTTCTATCTTTCCCCCATACAAAGAAATCGTCAAGATAGTTCGCTACACCATCGCAGTGGGCAATTAACTGCTCTATGATCTTCTGGAAGTTTTCTGGAGCGCAATTCATCCCAAAAAACATGCGGGTATATCTATAAAGACCCTTATGGGTGGCAAAGGTAGTAATATCCTTCGACTCATCGTCTAGTTCGATCTGGAAGAACGCTTCATTCATATCGAGAACCGAAAATACGGACGCCCCCTCTAGTCGGCTGGCTAGTTCTTCGATCGTTGGGATAGGGTGGATTTCCCTCACGATAGCCTGGTTCGGGGCCCTGGCATCCACGCAAGGTCTCCAACCCCCTGATTGCTTGTTACTCAACAGCAACGGCGAAACCCATTTGCTTGGTTGGTTCACTTTTTCGACTATGCCTTTATGTTCCATTTCCTTCAACTTAACCTCTAACTCTTTCTGTAGGTGAAGTGGGATTCTCCTAGCACTCTGTACCACCGGTTTAACATCCGGCCTGATGTGTAACTTAAGTCTAAAATCCTTGAGTTTTCCCATTCCTGTAAATACGTTAGGAAAATCTTTCCGAATTTTAGCTTTCAGGATCTTACATCCCTTTTCCGTTTTCCGTAGATCGGTAGTTACCGACGACAGCTGATGGAGTGGATACCCTAACATTAGTACTTTCAATGCCCTAGCAGACTCTTTACCGAGCAGTGGTATGCCCTCACAGTCCGCTACATGAAAGACAGCCTGCGTAGAAACACCATCTATCTCGGCCTTTGTCTCGATTCGGCCTAGGGTACGGATGGGTTTACTACCCCCGTATGGATGAATCGCTCGCGACTCACGGATCGTCTTCCCCTTGATGTTGCGATCTTTACAATACTCCCATGTTGCTCGATCAATGACATTTATAGACGCTCCACTATCTATCATAAAAATGATACTCACACCTCCCACGTCTACAGTAACATCATCGCCGCTACGGCCGTCGAGCCCAATGCTAAAGGCATATTTGTCAGGAGTACTCACCCCAGATGACTCGGAATCAGTTGTATCAGTGTCACTGTCATCAGCAGCCTCTATCTGTCTAACGTGATGTTTCCCTTTCCGCCAGTGCTGGGAATTTTTCCCGGACTTCGGCTTCCCGACGCTGGGGTTACTGGAACTCGAGTCGAACTCACTCTGGCATCTGATTGCAAAGTGACCCATCTTCCCGCATTTAAGGCACTTTTTGTCTCTAGCAGGACAGGACTTAGACTTACTATAGTGCTCTTTAGATCCGCATCTAAAACAGGCCCCCTTTTTCGAATGACTAATCCTAGCTATGGTATGCTCAGGCTCTAGGCCTAGGCCTGCATTCTTATCTTTCAACTCCATGGCGCGCGCCTGGTCGTGCCTGGCTTTCGGAATTCTCCAACGACCTGGCTAGGTCCTTCGCCTTGTCGTATGTGAGCGAATCTCCTACCTTTAGAAGTTCCCGTCGTAGCTCACTGAACTGAGTATGCTCAATGAGCATGTCCACGATCTCCCGCTCGGGGTTTTCATAGTTGCAATTTACTATGCCAGCCTTCAGCCTTGTGAGAAATTGCAACGAACTTTCCCCTTCCTTTGGCCTAGTCTGACGAAACTTAAATCTTTCGAAGGTATAGCTGCATTTAGGTACAAAATACTTAAGTAGTGCTTCGCAGCATACCTTGTATTCATTGACAGCATTTTCTCCAACCCCGGTGCCCATCGACGCTTCAGGCAGCGTGAACCATATATCTTGGACCTCCTCGCCTGCTGCATGCAGTAGCAAAGCTTTCTTCCTTGGGATAGCTGTCACGTCCTTGGCCGATAGGAAGATTTCGAAGGCGCGGAACCACCGCGTCCATCTTTGGGCCACCGTGCCCTCATCCCCCGTGACGACGAACTTTCCCGGCCCACTTTCGGCCATCACGGCAGGATTTCAATACCGAAATGGTTCCACAGTCGTATTCCTGATGTATATTATTAAATATATATACATAATATATACTACATTAATGATGTATATTCACGTTCACCTCGTCGCCAATATTACAATCTGGGTGACAGGAGGGAGGAACCAGGCACGACCGACAACGCCCACTGCTGGAGATCAACTGCCTTTATTCTTAGTTCTTACCAACGTCACAGCAAATAATACATTACATGTTCGGTGAGCCCCACACTTCTGGTCTGCGATGCTACACCACCTTCTAACTTTGCCATTCACTTATACCTAAATTAGTTAGCCTACATGGAAATTCAGAGACCCTTATACTTAAGCTGATATATGTCCATTCACAAAACTCAAAATGGCCAGACTGTCCAGGTACAAGTTGAGTGGTGCCTGTTTATTCTGTATTAATGGGGCTAATGTGCCAGTGTATGCCAAATGTTTACGTGCCAGTGAATATGCATCTACACAATGTGTTCTCTAACTTAGCATCATGTTGAAACTTTTAGTGTGACATCGATTTAAGCCGAACGGCTGTCTTAGATTGTATTCATATCGATTGTACTTTGACCTACTAATTCCTTGTGGCTACCTAGTGTGTGTACATATCATGTAGATATTTTATTTGGACAAATTCATGTACATGTATACAGTGGCGATTTTAGGCCTAGGCGCAATAGGCGCGCGCCTAGGGCCCCTCACTCTAGGGGGCCCCCAAATCCTAAATAAATAACTAGCGCAAGAAAGTGGTAGGGTAACGAGGATTTCTGATAACACGATTAATTATTTATCTTAGTTTGTTTTTACTTGAAAACGCTCGTTTTCAACGCTGTGAAGAGCTAAGAGCTATTTAAGAAACACTTTGGGGCAAGAGCGACTTGAGAATCTTGCAAAACTGTGCTGTCAATGCAATGAGTGACACAGACTCAACTTCAAACCTTGTAACTTTAATAATAAAATTGACATGGTTGCCAATGCAAAGTGTAGGAAGAAGTGATTGTGAGGTAAATGCAGTAAAAATATGCTTCAAATTTCTCAGCGCCTAGGGCCCCAAATATTCTGAACGCGCCTCTGCATGTATAGTAAAATGCAATTACTTGAGTCATATAGTCCATCTACATAACAACAATGAATATTAATAGACACCGTTACGTTCTGCTAGGCATGGTGTGGTTCTCCGAGGATGTGCTGTCGACAGAGATGATCTTTGAGAACTTCATGCTGCGTCTGAGGAACATTCCGCTGGAAGAAGCGGATGATGACTCCAGCTTCGGCCCCATGAAGACTGGGGACAACAAGGAGGACCTTCTCTCTCCCGCACTGCAGGTTAGTGTGCTGGTGTGCCTTCTCAGTATACTCTTAACATGCTTACGGTTCTATTATTTTTTTATATTATACTTTTCGATTCGTTTGTATTTTATTTTGATGATAGGTTAATTTGTATGTACAGTAGTTTTTCTTGTAGCAAATAGTAGCCTATAATGTGTGGTTGTAGCAGGAGCTGAGATGCCAATCGGGGGGAATAGTATAGAATGTAAGGATAGGATCCAATATGTTCACTTTCAACCAGTGGCGTAGCAAACGGGCTCACAAGGTGGGGGGCCATGAATGGCTCTGAGAGAGTAGATTTTGTCCGAGTCTCCAACCTGCGTTTCGTGAACCCTCAACCATGACAATTAGCAAACGTAGCCAACGTTCGAGATGAAAGACGAAGGGTGTTTGGAAAGTGAAGGCATGAATAAAAGGATGTTACATTAGTCTCTTACAAAGGCCTCCAAATTTTTGTGAGATTTTGAGTTGGTTGGATTATTTCGAGAATTGATCATATTGAGCATTGACGTTGCCAGTCACTCACTTAACAATATTATTACGTATATACACTACACACTGTTTCTTGGAAATGCCGACAGACCTCCTCCCAAGTTCCAAAACCATTATCTTGCAAATCTATGGAGCTCTCCCCATTTCAACCCTCACTCAATTGAGTACTGACTCTGTTAGCTTACCACCCCCAAATGGGATTTTTGTATCTATTTTTGTATAAAGCAAAGGAATGATCAAGATTTTTTAAACTACTGCACGAGGTGTACCTATTTTATTGTTAGTGCCAACACTGTACTGTCCACTGTGGTCACACACCTGTAGTTAGTGCCAACACTGTACTGTCCACTGTGGTCACACACCTGTAGTTAGTGCCAACACTGTACTGTCCACTGTGGTCACACACCTGTAGTTAGTGCCAACACTGTACTGTCCACTGTGGTCACACACCTGTAGTTAGTGCCAACACTGTACTGTCCACTGTGGTCACACACCTGTAGTTAGTGCCAACACTGTACTGTCCACTGTGGTCACACACCTGTAGTTAGTGCCAACACTGTACTGTCCACTGTGGTCACACACCTGTAGTTAGTGCCAACACTGTACTGTCCACTGTGGTCACACACCTGTAGTTAGTGCCAACACTGTACTGTCCACTGTGGTCACACATTTGTAGTTAGGAAGTGACCAATGTGTTCCATCTCAGGTTCAGCATGACGTGAGCGGGATCCTGCAGTCGTACTTCTCACCGGACGGCCTAGTGGTGCGATGTCTCGAGTTCTCCATGCAACAAGAGCACATCATGGACTTTACTCGACTGCGTGCTCTCAGCTCTCTCTTCTCCATGCTGAACCAGGGGGTGCGGAACATTCTGCATTACAACCACACACACGCAGACTTCCCCCTGCCCAGCGAGCAGCTAGAGAGGTGTGTACTGTGTACTCACTCAATTATTAAAACTATCTTCATTCAAATTTACGTTGAATTTGGACCCTTCAGGAAGTTTGGGTAAAATTAATTTTGTCTTTTCTAACTTCAAATTGGGGTCTTTAGGATCCTCTGAAATTTGAACTAAAAGGGCACTACTGTACTTGCAATTATAAAAATTGAGGTGCTTAAGAATTTCTCCTCAAGTGTGGAGTGAGGAATATGATTGGACATATCATTGCAAGTGATTGGAAATCATTGGAGCTCCATTTATGTTTTTTATCATGATCCTTTAATTCTTAAAGCAAAACAATATGCAACAATACAGAATTTTGAGTCAAAGTTAATAGATTACGATCGTGTATGCACCAATGAGCATTGATGTAACATTTTATTACGTTGTTTTTATCAAAGGTTCTGGTGACTGTATGAGAAACCAGGATAGGTACTTGCATCTTATTGCAAGTGTTGTTACTAAAACCAACGTGTTTGTTTGAAGGTACATTCCCAAGTGCCTGGTGTATGCTCTGCTGTGGAGTTTTGCCGGCGATGCCAAACTGAAGGTTCGCTCCGATCTGGGCGACTTCATTCGCTCTGTGACGACCATCCCGCTCCCTCCCTCCACCCAGATGCCCATCATTGACTACGAGGTAACCAACCTGTTGGAAGTCTCATTATATTGTTCACAGCTTGCGTTTATGAAGAAAACAACATGAACGTGTAGGTCTTTCTTAACTGTAAGCCTACCAACTTATCTAGGCCTACATCACTTCAGTTAGCACGAGGTTGAGAAAAGATTAAAGGCATACGTTTTATGTGCTAGATACTGTGATTGTTAGCCTAGAGTTGTGCCAGAATCACATTCTGAATTGAAATGGAACAAAATTATTCCCTAAACTGCAAGTGTTTATGAGATTATTAACTAGAATCCTAGTCATGCAAAATAGAAATTCAAATTAGTGTGATTTTGGTCTGTAAACATTAAAAATTACTGAGTGAAACTTCTGTAAGTTTTAGAATAGTAGCCTACATTCAGAATAGTTGCCTACATATATTGCTCAAAGTATGGTATTGCTAAAATAGGCAAATAGTAATATTTAAAATAATCACCCGTTACTCCCTTATCATAAGCTATTTTAAGTCACTCATAAATCATAACCAAGCAACCTGTAGACCTATGTGTCATAGACTTGAAAATTTCTTAAACATAGAATCAACATTGTGCTTATTGGTAGAGATCCGAGCAAATGGTTTTATTTTTGGGACAAATTCGTTTTAAAAAATAAAAAATTAGGTTCTAAGTGTTTCTAAAAAGTAGGGCTGTGCGAGTACTCGAAAAGTCGAGTTCGGTCGAGTAGTTACTACTCGACTCGAGGTGATCGAGTTTTTCATGAAAAACGAGTCGAGTTCGAGTAGTTTTGATCAACTGAGCCGCCGTATTCAACTGGTTAAAAATACCGCCAATAGGTAGCGCTAGTATCCAAAAATAGCTTAAGTATCGATTTTATAATCGACTTTGAAGAAAAAGCGACCTATCGATCATTATCGAGCAGATCGATACACGCAGACCGCGCAGACGACGCTTATTAGGCATATTATACTTACGCAAATTCGCAAAAAGTGTCTTGCGTTTTTTGTGAACGAAGTGTGGATTTTGTAGAAGTGGCAGCCAAACAAATGGAAGGGAATCTTCGAGAGCCTAGGCTAGGCCTACGAGATCGCTGACGCATAGGCCTACTATGTTCAAAGAGCCTAGGCCTAGCATAGCCTAGGCCTAGGCCCTAGACCCTGGAATGCCCTGGTCGTAGGCCTAGGCCTGGCCTAGACCTAAAAGTACCTAATCATCAAAGATATTATATTCCCTACTGATCATCAAGTATTTGGAATCATTTTTAAAACGTTCCATACAACTTAAGTTCAAAATGTAATCTTTGCATTATTAACCTCAAAATGGGGAAAATCTCGCCAACATGGATCACAAAAACAAAAGTGGCCATCTGACAACCCATCTGCAAAACAGATTACACTGTAGTTCTATTGTTTCTCTTAAAGCCTTTCTCCTGTGCCAGGTCCCCGTGTACAGTGTAGTCCTAGGCCTAGGCCTAGGCCTAGCATTTGGCCATGCTTCGAGCATAGCCCTATAGCCTATCCCAAGACCTAGGCCAAGCCTTAGTACTTTCCTTGTCTAGATCACTTAGGCCTGGACCCAGTTGGCAGAATCTAGCATCGTTTGAGCCTTAGGCCTAGGGAGACAATAATATTGAACAAATTACAGTATATGGTTTTAGGCCTGGCCCCAGGGACAGCTTTTAGGTCAAGGCCTAGCCCTAGGTGAACTCGGCAGTAGCTAAGATGGGGTCCTAGGTCTAGTCTGCCTAGTCCTCTACCGGTAGTTATTCCTTTCCTGTATCTTTTTATTATATTCAGGCACTACTCGAGACTCGACTCGAAACTCGCGAGTTATTTACTACTCGAACTCGAACTCGACTCGATTTGGAAAAGTGCTACTCGCACACCCCTACTAAAAAGTGAAAAATTCGGTGTTATTATGCTTTTATTTTTAAGCGAGTCAAAAGTTAAAGAAAACTGAAAAGTAAAACTGTATAAAAGTTGGATATGACAAGGTATTGGAAGTTCAATGAAAAAAATTAACTGCATACTAGAGGTGGCTCAGCGGTAAGACGCGAGACTCTAATTCGGGAGGTCGCCGGTTCGATTCCGGCCACCGGCAATTCTGACTAAAGGTTTTTCCGAGGTTTTCCTCAGTCCTAAAGGCAAATGCTCGGGTTTAGTCCTAATTACAGCCCTTGGACATTTCTACCTAACTATCCAAACACCCTAACATAGTTAGTCACCTGAAGAGGGGTACATCAGCTTAAGCTAGTGTGCACCCTTTAACAGGGATTCCTACGAGAAATGAATTATTATTATTAATTATTATACTAACATTTGGGCCTAAAACACAATATTTTACATTTCGTTTTAAAAAATAAAACCATTTACTGGGGTCTCTACTTATTGGGGTTGGGTGTGTCTTGTTGGGTCTAATCTATTTATCTCCTAACAAAATTTGACTGTATTGTCTTCACGTAACGCTGCTCTGCCTGCAGGTAAACATCACCGGAGAATGGAGCCTGTGGTCGAACAAGGTGCCTCAGATCGAAGTGGAGACACACAAGGTGGCGGCCCCCGATATCGTAGTTCCCACTTTGGACACTGTGCGCCACGAAGCGCTGCTGTACACCTGGCTGGCGGAACACAAGCCTCTTGGTAAGCAAAAAATATTTGGTTCAGTCGAGTAAACAAATAACAAGCTCCCTTAGAACATGGTCTAGTTCAAGTTCATCCCCCTTAAAAAAGATGGGTGCATAGAATATTAACACATTTCAATCATTTGGTTTAAAAAGTAAATGTAAATTCCCTTAGCTTCGTAGAAGAACACTTTAAACTGTATGACAGTCTTCTTTTGTCATTTGCTGTAAATTACGTCGTTGTCTGAACATTATGTAGGCCTACTTTAAGTTATGAAAGTAGGTGCCAATCGGCTGGAATGGTACCATATTGGCCCGAATATAACGTGATCTCGAATATAGTGCGACCCCCAGTGTTTGAAACAATATTAATGGAAAAAACTTTTTGGGAATAAAATGATACTAGGCTTAGTGATAACACAATTAGACTTCATAATTTTTGTTTAATGCTCAATTGAAGTGAACAGTTGATAATTTAGAGTAGGTCTATCTAAATTGTCTTTGGCCTAGGCCTAGGCCTAAATATTTACATGCTTGGAAGTACAAGGTTTCCTAACTTCTAGGCTTAGAGCTTGCAGGGCATGAACTCTCCTAGGGATTGTCGAGTCACTGTACATGATTTGAATTCCATCCTCATTTCCCACTCTTTTATGACGTGATTGATCACTGTCCTCCATCTTGAATGCCTGTTCCAAGTCCACCCCTAGAAGTTCTACAAGTTAATAAGTGGCCGTGCTAGCGTCACTACACTGGAACTACTTGACAGACCTTCTGGTTTGGGAAGTCACTACTTTATCGACCTTAAGGCGGGAATTTGAAACATCGCGAAATGCGTGTGGAAATTCGTAGTCTCCGATTCTAGTGCGAGTGAAGATATAGAATGTATTTTTTTTTCGGAAAAAACATCGCGTTATATTCAGGCCAAATCGGTATATAATGTGAGGAAAGGATCCAACAGCTTACCTTCGTGTAAGATGACGGATTTGTGAGTTTGAAGTACACATAAAAAACATAATACAAATATAACGAGACTTTTCGACCAAGGTCTTGTTCACTCGAGAGAAGAATGAATGAATCTTCTCTCGAGTGAACAAGACCTTGGTCGAAACGTCTCGTTATATTTGTAAATTATGTTTTTTATGTGTACTTCAAACTCGCAAATCCGTCATCTTACACGAAGGTAAGCTGTTGGATCCTTTCCTCACATTGTATACCATTATGTACCTTAACATTTTTTAAGAGTGTACTAATAAAGGCACCGATGCAAGTTCATTTTTAAAAAATAAGCACACACACCATGTAGAAAATAACATAATCGTGGTTATCAAAAAAAAATGATCTGACTATTTGTGAAACATAATCCTACAACTATTGAAATCTTTATTTAAATATTTCTATTTTGAAACCATACAAAGTTTCAGATGGGCCTAATTTCAAATTCTTGCTGAAAGCAGAAAACTCTTGAGCCCCTTATGGTTGTCCTGTGAAGCTTTGACTGTGCTGTCTAGTGTACTGAATTGTATGCGGATGCCCATAACAGTGTTTATGTAATCAATGAACTTATGTCACCACCACGTGTTATAGTGTTATGTGGTCCCCCTGGCTCGGGTAAGACGATGACGCTGTTCTCTGCACTGCGAGCGCTCCCCGACATGGAGGTGGTCGGACTCAACTTCTCATCGGCCACGACGCCCGAGCTCTTGTTGAAGACCTTCGACCATTACTGCGAGTATCGCAAGACTCCCAATGGTGTGGTCCTCTCGCCTGTGCAGGTAATATACATTGACTCCCGACTTGCTTGATTGATTGTGGATCAGTGAAACTTTATAACAAACTCTTGGGGACCAGATTATATTTTTTTATTAAGATGGGATCTTTACATGTATAAGAACCTTTTGGGACCTCAAAAACAGTTTGTTATAAATAGATCATTTTGTTTTACTGTTCCTTCACTTTTTCACTGTGTTCATTTTTTTGTTCGTCAAGAAGTTTCACTATTACTGAGTCATACAGTGGCTGTTGCACGAAATTTGTCAGTGTTGGGAAACCCCTTTGATCTAAGATAAAAATGTATTCAACGTTTTAAAACGTAGTAATAAGCTGTTTTAGTCACTGCTTACTGGGGTAGGCCTACATATAAAAAATCACACACAAGTGTTAAAATTAAATAAAAATGTAGGCCTACATGTTACTAGTTAATAAGGGTCACCATACCATAAATATCTATTCTTGGAAATAAAAAGCAAGAGCAGCAATACTTTGAAGTTATGGGACTCAAAAAAAACCTTTGCTCTAAATAATAAATGAAAATTGAAAATGTAATATAAACTTTGCCGAGGTTCGGTTTATTATTTGGTTTTTAATATATATATTAATAAATAATATTCTAATTACACTGGTATAATATTATTGGAACTTGCTTTGGTAACAGTGAAGTTTGGTGACGCTGGGAGTCTAGCGCATAGATAGGGCCACCGAATTTTCGCAAAGCGCGAATTCACTAAATGCGCTGAAAACATGTTTTTTAGTATATTTTAGGTTATGAACCATTTTGAGATACTTTAAAACCGAAAATTTATTCGCGATTTGGCGCGAAAAATGTCATCTCACGAAATCTGGCATTTTTCTTTCATTACGCGAATTTCAAACGAAAATTCCAAATTTCTATGATTTAGTAACTAAATTACGAAAAAACGAAATATATTTTGGATATTTTCAGGTTTTCTAGTTATGCCATAACTACTTCACAATTCCAAACAAGTTAAAAGCCAAGATGGTTGTCTTTCCGCACTGCACTGTAAATACGACATTCCACTGCCTTCTGTTTGTGAGTCACATTTGAGTACGGTACGTGACGTCACATCCGTTGTGGGCGTCGCCCACGCTACCCGCTTTTCAGAGGTTAGGTTTTCTTCGCTCGTGTTGTGCAGAAAGAATTGGATTAGGGCTTGATCAAAGGTTTTTCAAGTTATGGCAACATTCTTTCGGACAATAGAACCTGCTTTAAACCTAAGAATGTCTAGTTAATTTTAGGCTTAACATTTGAAACACAGTAAATGTAGGCCTAAATCTACTGTTGGATAGGCCTAGGCCTAGCCATAGACCACAAAATCTTATTCAACAATCTAGGCCTAGCACAAAAAGCTAAATCTGTTAAGCTTTTTTTTTTTTTTAGCTAAATTCATTTTATTATTGTGACGAAATGTACGTTATTTGACGAATTAATAAAACGAAATCTTGCATTTTATATGACGAAATAGTGAGTTTTTATTTACCATAAATCTGTGGCCCTACGCATAGACTAATATTGTTCTCTCCCACAAGCTCGGCAAGTGGCTGATCCTGTTCTGTGACGAGATCAACCTGCCGGACATGGACCAGTACGGAACCCAGCGCGTGATCTCATTCTTACGTCAGCTGGTGGAACACCGCGGCTTCTTCCGGACCAACGACCAGGCGTGGGTGTCGCTGGAACGCATCCAGTTTGTGGGGGCGTGCAACCCGCCCACAGACCCCGGCCGCAAACCTCTCAGTCATCGGTTCCTCAGACACGTGCCCGTTATCTACGTGGACTACCCTGGCGAGACCTCGCTCAAACAGGTGCGACAACATTACACAAGGTCACTACAAACATCCATAGGCGTGGCAACAAATGCCTAGCAGCTACTTTAGTTGCATCCAATTCTATGCAACTAGCAGCCCTTAGCTCTTCCCAAAGAAACTGAATTATATTTTATGGTTTAAGTAAATAAATATTTGCAATAGATATCATGGGTTGAGTAGATTATCCTGTGGCATGTAATATATTATTAATACATAAATAATGTAGTATTTATTAGTGGTGTTGAACGATATTGATTATTCGATACGATATCAATATCATGAGTAAATTGAGCCTATTTTCAATGTTGATATATTTTTGCCATATCGAAAATATCGCGATTTCGAAACACAACAAAAAGTAAGTATTTCATCAATGTCAGCAGTACGCGATCCTGCTTTAGGCTTATGTTTAGGGACTTATTTTAAATACGATCGGGCTTTCCGAAGTTCGCTCGCGCATACGCATCTAAGTTGGAGGGGGTAGGCAACTGTATGTGAGCCATCTCCGTGTCACCCAAGGTCGGTAAAGTATTACTACTTTACCGACTTTGCTCGTCACTAGGATACCCTTATCACGGGCTGGCGCCGCCTGTTGGCTTATCGCCCGTGACTGAGTCAGCCTCAGACCCCGCGCTCGGCTGGTAGGCCATTGATGTGACAGCCACAATGACGACGGTGATCAATGACGACGGCGGTGGTCCGGGCGACCATAAAAACGTACAAAATGGCTCGCTTCATGGATACCTGCCCACGGCAGAAAAAATTACGATATCGGCAAAATGGCACCAATATCGATTTTGAGACAAATATCGTTTGACAGGTCACTAGTATTTATTAGGGATGTCATAGTGTAGGAAAATTCGGATCGGGTTCCAGACCTTCTAGGAATCGGGTTACCTGAATCCTGAAAGCCTAAATTATATGTTATCTTATCCTGGTAACCCCCCCCCAAAACCACAGTTGAAGGCCGTTCTCTGCCTATGTCAACTGCCGGCCGCTGTGTGGGTTGGGCTCTCTACGCCCGCTGCGCGCATGATGGGAGGGGGGTAGTGTAGATGGCATCCCAGAACTCTCCCGCAGTAATGACAGCGTGTACTAATCAGCTGGCCGTTCGCCACGCCCACTATCACTGTAGCTTCAAGGAAAGTAGTCGCCAAAACATCGTTGCGTACATTTTTTTTTTTTTTTTTTTTTTTTACAAATATTACTACCCGATTAAGATTCGAATCCTAAAAATAGGTTCGGGTAATTTCTGGATTCCGGTAACCCGAGTACCCGGGTAGCCTATGACATCCCTAGTAGGCCTATACAATGTAGGGCCTGAATTTAACAAAAAATAAGGTAGCTTGTAATACCGTTTTTAAATCTTGTAGTTACTAAGATTCCACTGCAGAAGATTATTTCATCAGTTCTAAAAATAGTTAGTTGTATTATGTATGCTATATTTTTTTTTATCTAACCTTTGATTGGTAGGCCTAGCTATTTATCTCCATTGTTTACTAGTGATATGTGTGCCTGTGATGATGTACAGATCTACGGCACGTTCAGCCGAGCCATGCTGCGCCTCATCCCCCTGCTCCAGGGCTACGCTGAGCCTCTGACCAACGCCATGGTGGAGTTCTATCTGGCGTCACAGGAGCGCTTCACACAGGACATGCAACCCCACTATGTCTACTCCCCCCGCGAGATGACACGATGGGTGCGGGGCATCTGCGAGGCCATTCGGTGAGACTGCCTTGCGTTTTGGTTATCAGTGTCGGTGCTTTGATAAAATACATTGATCATTCTGATATTGCCAAGGAAAATAGGAGCCCTTGAAGTGAAAATTAGAGATGCGACTGTTGCGAAATTTTGCCACTGGTTGATTTGAAACCAATTCTGATTCCATTGTTTGTCAAACTGATATCTATGCCTTTAAACATAATTAGCCTAATATGCACAAATGCAAAAAAATTGATATTTTGGTATGATATCAATATTTGACAAGATTTCCTATATCGATATACATGAACATTTTAGTGGCATTAGGCAAAAATGATTTGAAAATAATGTTGTTTCTTTTTTGGAAATGTTTTTAGACTATGATTTTGTTATTTTGCCTAATCCTCAAAAGTGATTGACTGAATCTGAAAATCCTAACTTTAAAAAACTTATTTCCATAATTAGTTATCAATTATAATTCACGCTAATGAATGGCTCCCGCTGTCAGGCCGCTGGAAACGCTGAACGTGGATGGGCTGGTTAGGCTGTGGGCCCACGAGGCGCTCAGACTGTTCCAAGACAGACTGGTGGACGACTCTGAACGTCGCTGGACCAATGAGAACATCGACGTCGTCGCCCTCAAACACTTCCCTGGCGTAGACAAGGAGGCCTCGCTCAAGCGCCCCATACTCTACAGCAACTGGCTGTCCAAGGACTACACGCCCGTCAACAGGGAGGAGCTGAGGAGCTACGTCAAGGCCAGGCTCAGGGTGAGTACTCAAACACTTGCCTGGCGTAGACAAGGAGGCCTCGCTCAAGCGCCCCATACTCTACAGCAACTGGCTGTCCAAGGACTACACGCCCGTCAACAGGGAGGAGCTGAGGAGCTACGTCAAGGCCAGGCTCAGGGTGAGTACTCAAACACTTGCCTGGCGTAGACAAGGAGGCCTCGCTCAAGCGCCCCATACTCTACAGCAACTGGCTGTCCAAGGACTACACGCCCGTCAACAGGGAGGAGCTGAGGAGCTACGTCAAGGCCAGGCTCAGGGTGAGTACTCAGACACTTGCCTGGCGTAGACAAGGAGGCCTCGCTCAAGCGCCCCATACTCTACAGCAACTGGCTGTCCAAGGACTACACGCCCGTCAACAGGGAGGAGCTGAGGAGCTACGTCAAGGCCAGGCTCAGGGTGAGTACTCAGACACTTGCCTGGCGTAGACAAGGAGGCCTCGCTCAAGCGCCCCATACTCTACAGCAACTGGCTGTCCAAGGACTACACGCCCGTCAACAGGGAGGAGCTGAGGAGCTACGTCAAGGCCAGGCTCAGGGTGAGTACTCAGACACTTGCCCGGCGTAGACAAGGAGGCCTCGCTCAAACGCCCCATACTCTACAGCAACTGGCTGTCCAAGGACTACACGCCCGTCAACAGGGAGGAGCTGAGGAGCTACGTCAAGGCCAGGCTCAGGGTGAGTACTCAGACACTTGCCTGGCGTAGACAAGGAGGCCTCGCTCAAGCGCCCCATACTCTACAGCAACTGGCTGTCCAAGGACTACACGCCCGTCAACAGGGAGGAGCTGAGGAGCTACGTCAAGGCCAGGCTCAGGGTGAGTACTCAGACACTTGCCTGGCGTAGACAAGGAGGCCTCGCTCAAGCGCCCCATACTCTACAGCAACTGGCTGTCCAAGGACTACACGCCCGTCAACAGGGAGGAGCTGAGGAGCTACGTCAAGGCCAGGCTCAGGGTGAGTACTCAGACACTTGCCTGGTGTAGACAAGGAGGCCTCGCTCAAGCGCCCTATACTCTACAGCAACTGGCTGTCCAAGGACTACACGCCCGTCAACAGTGAGGAGCTACGTCAAGGCCAGGCTCAGGGTGAGTACTCAGACACTTGCCTGGCGTAGACAAGGAGGCCTCGCTCAAGCACCCCATACTCTACAGCAACTGGCTGTCCAAGGACTACACGCCCGTCAACAGGGAGGAGCTGAGGAGCTACGTCAAGGCCAGGCTCAGGGTGAGAACTCAGACACTTGCCTGGCGTAGACAAGGAGGCCTCGCTCAAGCGCCCCATACTCTACAGCAACTGGCTGTCCAAGGACTACACGCCCGTCAACAGGGAGGAGCTGAGGAGCTACGTCAAGGCCAGGCTCAGGGTGAGTACTCAGACACTTGCCTGGCGTAGACAAGGAGGCCTCGCTCAAGCGCCCCATACTCTACAGCAACTGGCTGTCCAAGGACTACACGCCCGTCAACAGGGAGGAGCTGAGGAGCTACGTCAAGGCCAGGCTCAGGGTGAGTACTCAGACACTTGCCTGGCGTAGACAAGGAGGCCTCGCTCAAGCACCCCATACTCTACAGCAACTGGCTGTCCAAGGACTACACGCCCGTCAACAGGGAGGAGCTGAGGAGCTACGTCAAGGCCAGGCTCAGGGTGAGTACTCAAGACACTTGCCCGGCGTAGACAAGGAGGCCTCGCTCAAGCGCCCCATACTCTACAGCAACTGGCTGTCCAAGGACTACACGCCCGTCAACAGGGAGGAGCTGAGGAGCTACGTCAAGGCCAGGCTCAGGGTGAGTACTCAAGACACTTGCCCGGCGTAGACAAGGAGGCCTCGCTCAAGCGCCCCATACTCTACAGCAACTGGCTGTCCAAGGACTACACGCCCGTCAACAGGGAGGAGCTGAGGAGCTACGTCAAGGCCAGGCTCAGGGTGAGAACTCAGACACTTGCCCGGCGTAGACAAGGAGGCCTCGCTCAAGCGCCCCATACTCTACAGCAACTGGCTGTCCAAGGACTACACGCCCGTCAACAGGGAGGAGCTGAGGAGCTACGTCAAGGCCAGGCTCAGGGTGAGTACTCAGACACTTGCCTGGCGTAGACAAGGAGGCCTCGCTCAAGCGCCCCATACTCTACAGCAACTGGCTGTCCAAGGACTACACGCCCGTCAACAGGGAGGAGCTGAGGAGCTACGTCAAGGCCAGGCTCAGGGTGAGTACTCAGACACTTGCCCGGCGTAGACAAGGAGGCCTCGCTCAAGCGCCCCATACTCTACAGCAACTGGCTGTCCAAGGACTACACGCCCGTCAACAGGGAGGAGCTGAGGAGCTACGTCAAGGCCAGGCTCAGGGTGAGTACTCAGACACTTGCCTGGCGTAGACAAGGAGGCCTCGCTCAAGCGCCTCATACTCTACAGCAACTGGCTGTCCAAGGACTACACGCCCGTCAACAGGGAGGAGCTGAGGAGCTACGTCAAGGCCAGGCTCAGGGTGAGTACTCAGACACTTGCCTGGCGTAGACAAGGAGGCCTCGCTCAAGCGCCCCATTCTCTACAGCAACTGGCTGTCCAAGGACTACACGCCCGTCAACAGGGAAGAGCTGAGGAGCTACGTCAAGGCCAGGCTCAGGGTGAGTACTCAGACACTTGCCCGGCGTAGACAAGGAGGCCTCGCTCAAGCGCCCCATACTCTACAGCAACTGGCTGTCCAAGGACTACACGCCCGTCAACAGGGAGGAGCTGAGGAGCTACGTCAAGGCCAGGCTCAGGGTGAGTACTCAGGTACTTGCCTGGCGTAGACAAGGAGGCCTCGCTCAAGCGCCCCATACTCTACAGCAACTGGCTGTCCAAGGACTACACGCCCGTCAACAGGGAGGAGCTGAGGAGCTACGTCAAGGCCAGGCTCAGGGTGAGTACTCAGACACTTGCCCGGCGTAGACAAGGAGGCCTCGCTCAAGCGCCCCATACTCTACAGCAACTGGCTGTCCAAGGACTACACGCCCGTCAACAGGGAGGAGCTGAGGAGCTACGTCAAGGCCAGGCTCAGGGTGAGTACTCAGACACTTGCCTGGCGTAGACAAGGAGGCCTCGCTCAAGCGCCCCATACTCTACAGCAACTGGCTGTCCAAGGACTACACGCCCGTCAACAGGGAGGAGCTGAGGAGCTACGTCAAGGCCAGGCTCAGGGTGAGTACTCAGACACTTGCCTGGCGTAGACAAGGAGGCCTCGCTCAAGCGCCCCATACTCTACAGCAACTGGCTGTCCAAGGACTACACGCCCGTCAACAGGGAGGAGCTGAGGAGCTACGTCAAGGCCAGGCTCAGGGTGAGTACTCAGACACTTGCCCGGCGTAGACAAGGAGGCCTCGCTCAAGCGCCCCATACTCTACAGCAACTGGCTGTCCAAGGACTACACGCCCGTCAACAGGGAGGAGCTGAGGAGCTACGTGAAGGCCAGGCTCAGGGTGAGTACTCAGACACTTGCCTGGCGTAGACAAGGAGGCCTCGCTCAAGCGCCCCATACTCTACAGCAACTGGCTGTCCAAGGACTACACGCCCGTCAACAGGGAGGAGCTGAGGAGCTACGTCAAGGCCAGGCTCAGGGTGAGTACTCAGACACTTGCCTGCCGTGGACAAGGAGGCCTCGCTCAAGCGCCCCATACTCTACAGCAACTGGCTGTCCAAGGACTACACGCCCGTCAACAGGGAGGAGCTGAGGAGCTACGTCAAGGCCAGGCTCAGGGTGAGTACTCAGACACTTGCCTGGCGTAGACAAGGAGGCCTCGCTTAAGCGCCCCATACTCTACAGCAACTGGCTGTCCAAGGACTACACGCCCGTCAACAGGGAGGAGCTGAGGAGCTACATCAAGGCCAGGCTCAGGGTGAGTACTCATACACTTGCCCGGCGTAGACAAGGAGGCCTCGCTCAAGCGCCCCATACTCTACAGCAACTTGCTGTCCAAGGACTACACGCCCGTCAACAGGGAGGAGCTGAGGAGCTACGTCAAGGCCAGGCTCAGGGTGAGTACTCAGACACTTGCCTGGCGTAGACAAGGAGGCCTCGCTCAAGCGCCCCATACTCTACAGCAACTGGCTGTCCAAGGACTACACGCCCGTCAACAGGGAGGAGCTGAGGAGCTACGTGAAGGCCAGGCTCAAAGTGAGTACTCAGACACTTGCCTGGCGTAGACAAGGAGGCCTCGCTCAAGCGCCCCATACTCTACAGCAACTGTCTGTCCAAGGACTACACGCCCGTCAACAGGGAGGAGCTGAGGAGCTACGTCAAGGCCAGGCTCAGGGTGAGTACTCAGACACTTGCCCGGCGTAGACAAGGAGGTCTCGCTCAAGCGCCCCATACTCTACAGCAACTGGCTGTCCAAGGACAACTCGCCCGTCAACAGGGAGGAGCTGAGGAGCTACGTGAAGGCCAGGCTCAGGGTGAGTACTCAGACACTTGCCTGGCGTAGACAAGGAGGCCTCGCTCAAGCGCCCCATACTCTACAGCAACTGGCTGTCCAAGGACTACACGCCCGTCAACAGGGAGGAGCTGAGGAGCTACGTCAAGGCCAGGCTCAGGGTGAGTACTCAGACACTTGCCTGGCGTAGACAAGGAGGCCTCGCTTAAGCGCCCCATACTCTACAGCAACTGGCTGTCCAAGGACTACACGCCCGTCAACAGGGAGGAGCTGAGGAGCTACGTCAAGGCCAGGCTCAGGGTGAGTACTCAGACACTTGCCTGGCGTAGACAAGGAGGCCTCGCTTAAGCGCCCCATACTCTACAGCAACTGGCTGTCCAAGGACTACACGCCCGTCAACAGGGAGGAGCTGAGGAGCTACGTCAAGGCCAGGCTTAGGGTGAGTACTCAGACACTTGCCTGGCGTAGACAAGGAGGCCTCGCTCAAGCGCCCCATACTCTACAGCAAGTGGCTGTCCAAGGACTACACGCCCGTCAACAGGGAGGAGCTGAGGAGCTACGTCAAGGCCAGGCTCAGGGTGAGTACTCAGACACTTGCCTGGCGTAGACAAGGAGGCCTCGCTCAAGCGCCCCATACTCTACAGCAACTGTCTGTCCAAGGACTACACGCCCGTCAACAGGGAGGAGCTGAGGAGCTACGTCAAGGCCAGGCTCAGGGTGAGTACTCAGACACTTGCCTGGCGTAGACAAGGAGGCCTCGCTCAAGCGCCCCATACTCTACAGCAACTGGCTGTCCAAGGACTACACGCCCGTCAACAGGGAGGAGCTGAGGAGCTACGTCAAGGCCAGGCTCAGGGTGAGTACTCAGACACTTGCCTGGCGTAGACAAGGAGGCCTCGCTCAAGCGCCCCATACTCTACAGCAACTGGCTGTCCAAGGACTACACGCCCGTCAACAGGGAGGAGCTGAGGAGCTACGTCAAGGCCAGGCTCAGGGTGAGTACTCAGACACTTGCCTGGCGTAGACAAGGAGGCCTCGCTCAAGCGCCCCATACTCTACAGCAACTGGCTGTCCAAGGACTACACGCCCGTCAACAGGGAGGAGCTGAGGAGCTACGTCAAGGCCAGGCTCAGGGTGAGTACTAAGACACTTTCCTGGCATAGACAAGGATTCATCGTATACCTGCATTTGAATATGTTCATTATAATAATGCAATATAGTAATAGTAGATGTAGGCCTAGTTGTACCATAGACATGTACATGTCCTTTGGATTTCAATAAATAAATAAAAATGGTGTCAGTCAGTGTTGAAACGATTTAATCGTAGTTGTTTATTGCTTCCATTTAAACATGGTGTAGCATCACGGAGGAAAGAAACAACATTTCATCGTCACAAAACAATGTATGCATGTATACATTTTACTCGATATCATTTTGTTTCTGGTATCATAGTTTGAAAACTCTGGTTCCTATCCCGACTCCCTTGTACACCCCTAGCAGTCAGGGTAAGCTCGGTCTGTTGACTTCCAGAACCCGTGGAACTGTGTAGTACCTAGTCTGAATCTTCGTAGTGAGAAGTACGCAAGGCTACAAAAGTAAATCCTTAATAACTCAAAACTCGTTTTTCTGACATTGGCCCTTTTTGTACCTAGCCACAGATATATGATTGGGATTTAGTTTGCACTTTATAACATGCCAAGGGCTGTGCAGTGTTAGGGTGAAGAAGGGTTTGTCCTTATCTTGATTCATATTATAATGTGTCTATGCTATGGCTGTCCCTCATGTCATGTCGTGTGGTTTCAGGTGTTCTACGAGGAAGAGCTCGATGTTCCCCTGGTCCTGTTCGACGAGGTCCTAGATCACGTCCTGCGTATCGACAGGATCTTCCGTCAGCCCCAAGGACATCTCCTGTTGATCGGTGTGTCTGGAGCCGGAAAGACTACGCTCTCCCGATTCGTGGCATGGATGAATGGCTTGTCCATATTCCAGATCAAGGTAAGCTATTATAGCGAGGAGTGTCGTCACAAGACTACTTTTGGTTCCAACCTAAGAAGCGCCCTGCCAATCACTATACACAAAGGGCACTTAGCCGTTGGCGTTGCCTCCTTTGTTGACACTTGTAAATGTCAATCTTGCCTAAAATCCCAAGCGGCAGTCAACGGGGTGGACACACAGTTACATAAAGGGGACTTTCCCCTATATACAGGGAGTGATACCTGTCCATAGTCGAGTCGAGGCGACATTCTTCACGTTCAGCTGTCGGTACCGGCTGAGAAGGTGAGTGCTTTGCTGAATAATGGGGATGATTGACAGTTATGATCTCCACAATACCATCACCTCCCTTTGAGGTTAATGATTGGCAGGGTGCTTCTTAGGTTGGCATGCAATCTAGGTTAGATGCAGTAGGTATGATGTGCGCAATAGGACCCCCATGGATAGGCTACAATCATGATTACAAAACTATGTGATTGATAAAGGAAAGACACATTTTAGGATCAATATGTGTGATGTATAAATCAATTTAGTATATTTTTCCTTTCATTTTATGATGTGTAGAATTGTTTTGAATCGATTTTATTTACCGACAAAACGCTTTTGTGTCAAATCGTTATATCTTTGATAGGCCTACATATCAAATATCCATTTCTCATGCCGTTTTAGTTTTCCTTTTCTCTTTTTGCACAATTCTGTGTGCATGCACTGGGTCAATAGTTGGTAACTAAATTAGATAATTTTTCTAGCCAACTTGACACTGAGTGTCTTTCCAGTCTTGGCAAAGGAAATCACACATCGTGCCGTATTTTGTATGAATAAATACAATGATGGATTTGATGCTTTGGGATGATTGAACCTCTATTGATGATTGTGTTGCCAGGTCCACAACAAGTACACTGGAGAGGACTTTGACGAGGACCTGCGAAACGTGTTGCGTCGGTCCGGCTGCAAGGATGAGAAAATCACGTTCATCTTGGACGAGTCTAACGTGCTAGACTCTGGCTTCCTGGAGAGAATGAACACTCTGCTGGCCAACGGGGAGGTGCCCGGCCTGTTTGAAGGTAACAGCAACTCGTAGCATACAATGAAATTGCTTGTTAATTGGCTTCGTGAGGTCACGTTCCCTCATTTGCTGCTCTATACTACCAAGGACGTTTCACCGTCTAAATGTTTCATGCACGAGGCTATACATAGTCTAGTCTGGGTTAAGCAGGATGCTCACGGTCTCAACCAACCATACATAGGCTACGTTGTCAATGTTTACCATTTGTAAATAATTATTTGTGTCAAATTTAGTTAACAACAGAAACATACTTACTTGAGGGATTTCATTACAAATATCAAGGGAATATTTATTTTCAAATAGTTGCAGTACCGGTACTTATTAGAATTATGGTAATTGCATGTTTGTTGTTGATGTTGATACACTTGTCATTTTGTTGAATTTGAATGTTGAATATTATGTGCCTATAGGCCTATAGCAATAAAAAAAGTCGTAAATATTATCAAAAACTATTTTTGTAAATTAAATTAAATTAAATTAATTAAAATTATTTAAATTAGTTAAAATCTGAGGCAATAATTCAATTTAAGTCTTGCAAATGAACGTTTGAATGATGACTCCCCCAGGGGACGAGTACACGACGCTGATGACCCAGTGCAAGGAAGGCGCCCAGCGTGAGGGTCTGATGTTGGACTCCAATGAAGAGCTCTACAAGTGGTTCACTGGTCAGGTGATGCGCAACCTCCATGTGGTCTTCACGATGAACCCCTCGTCCGAGGGACTCAAGGACCGAGCGTCCACCTCCCCAGCACTCTTCAACAGATGTGTGCTCAACTGGTTCGGAGACTGGTCCGACGGCGCGCTATTCCAGGTACGTTGTGTTCACCATGAACCCCTCGTCCGAGGGACTCAAGGACCGAGCGTCTACCTCCCCAGCACTCTTCAACAGATGCATGCTCAACTGGTTCGGAGACTGGTCCGACGGCGCGCTATTCCAGGTACGTTGTGTTCACCATGAACCCCTCGTCCGAGGGACTCAAGGACCGAGCGTCCACCTCCCCAGCACTCTTCAACAGATGTGTGCTCAACTGGTTCGGAGACTGGTCCGACGGCGCGCTATTCCAGGTACGTTGGGTTCACCATGAACCCCTCGTCCGAGGGACTCAAGGACCGAGCGTCCACCTCCCCAGCACTCTTCAACAGATGTGTGCTCAACTGGTTCGGAGACTGGTCCGACGGCGCGCTATTCCAGGTACGTTGTGTTCACCATGAACCCCTCGTCCGAGGGACTCAAGGACCGAGCGTCCACCTCCCCAGCACTCTTCAACAGATGCGTGCTCAACTGGTTCGGAGACTGGTCCGATGGCGCGCTATTTCAGGTACGTTGTGTTCACCATGAACCCCTCGTCCGAGGGACTCAAGGACCGAGCGTCCACCTCCCCAGCACTCTTCAACAGATGCGTGCTCAACTGGTTCGGAGACTGGTCCGACGGCGCGCTATTCCAGGTACATTGATATCTCTCACTGCTTCAGTGTTTAACTCACTGATACTATTCAATAGGCAATACGCATACGATTTTTGTTGTTGAACTTGGTACTTATTTATGTAGTCTAAGATACAGGAAGTATATTCACACAGGTCATAACCAAAAACAATTGTTTAAATAGGTTTAATATTGGTTTTGTTGTCGCGTTTATCAAGTTTCACCTCGCGGATCTGAAGCGCGTGGAGGCGGCTGTGACGTCATGACAAGTGGCGAGGCGTAACGGACCAATCGCTAAGGCGGTAAGCGTACACAGAGACAAACCGTGTCGTCACATCCCATCAACATGGCGGCGGCTCTTTTTTTGCGCCCTTTTATTTAACGTTTCCGTTACTAAACTAATTATTTTGAGGCATAGATCTTTCAAAATATAAAGACACAAAATTATTACATGCAAGACAAAGCATTTAAAAATCGATTAAAAAATGAAACGCGTGTTGCCCATTCTGTGTTGAACAGTAGGCTACTTATAGTAAACACTTCAGACTTTTGGTTTTAAACCTAAATTAACCTTTTTTAAAAATTTCTTTACAATATTTTAATGTGGGTCTTGTTTTTTTTAATGTTGTATTGTCTTTGCGCTGTGACGATTTAATATTCCAAGTAAGTATTGAGCATGTAGATCTAGGTTAGAAACTAGTAAAATTAGACATTTACACAACAGTGAGATAATCTATTAAAAAGCCTATGTGCTACCGGTATTTCTTCATTGAAATGGAAGTAGGAATACATCATCCCATTTTCTGCACAAACATAGATAGGCCTACTTAAAGTGAATGTAAACTATAAGCAGCACTGCTAATAAAGTAAATAAATAATAATAATAATAATAATAATAATAATAATAATAATAATAATAATAATAATAGGCCTAACTGTCTTGTTTTTTTTTATTGCTTTGAAAATTATTTTGATTTAGGCCTACTTTGAAATATTATGTTTTGTAATAGGCAGCTATATTTTTATTTTTACACCTGTGTAAGCTTCTGAGATGTAATGTGTTGGAGATAGAAGCTAACAAGACTTGTTCTCTGCCAGGTCGGGCGTGAGTTCACGAGCCGTGTGGATCTTGAGCGGCCCCAGTGGAAGGCACCAGACTTCTTCCCGGCCGCCTACGCCAACCTGCCGACCAATCCCACTCACCGCGAGGCCGTCATCAACGCCTGCGTCTACGTCCACCAGACGCTGCACAAGGCCAACGCTCGGCTGGCCAAGAGGGGCGGCCGCACCATGGCCATCACACCCCGGTTAGTATCGGTAGCATCCCGGTAGGTTACCCACACAACGCCTGCGTCTACGTCCACCAGACGCTGCACAAGGCTAATGCTCGGCTGGCCAAGAGGGGCGGCCGCACCATGGCCATCACACCCCGGTTAGTATCGGTAGCGTCCCGGTAGGTTACCCACACAACGCCTGCGTCTACGTCCACCAGACGCTGCACGAGGCCAATGCTCGGCTGGCCAAGTGGGGCGGCCGCACCATGGCCATCATACCCCGGTTAGTATCGGTAGCGTCCCGGTAGGTTACCCACACAACGCCTGCGTCTACGTCCACCAGACGCTGCACGAGGCCAATGCTCGGCTGGCCAAGTGGGGCGGCCGCACCATGGCCATCATACCCCGGTTAGTATCGGTAGCGTCCCGGTAGGTTACCCACACAACGCCTGCGTCTACGTCCACCAGACGCTGCACAAGGCCAATGCTCGGCTGGCCAAGTGGGGCGGCCGCACCATGGCCATCACACCCCGGTTAGTATCGGTAGCGTCCCGGTAGGTTACCCACACAACGCCTGCGTCTACGTCCACCAGACGCTGCACAAGGCCAATGCTCGGCTGGCCAAGTGGGGCGGCCGCACCATGGCCATCACACCCCGGTTAGTATCGGTAGCGTCCCGGTAGGTTACCCACACAACGCCTGCGTCTACGTCCACCAGACGCTGCACAAGGCCAATGCTCGGCTGGCCAAGTGGGGCGGCCGCACCATGGCCATCACACCCCGGTTAGTATCGGTAGCGTCCCGGTAGGTTACCCACACAACGCCTGCGTCTACGTCCACCAGACGCTGCACAAGGCCAATGCTCGGCTGGCCAAGTGGGGCGGCCGCACCATGGCCATCACACCCCGGTTAGTATCGGTAGCGTCCCGGTAGGTTACTGGCTCATTACGTGGGGAGATGCGAGGAGTTTGAACAACTTGAACACTTGTGTGCCGGCATGCATTAATGTTGAGTTTCATTAGCTTAGCAAGATTCTAGATAGCCTAAGTGTAGTGTGTAGATTTATTTAAAATGTGAAAGTTAACTGACATTGCTTGTTTTTTCTAATCCTAATTGTGAGAGCTAGCATAGAGGGAAGCCACTTGGACACAATCATCAGCTCACAGTGACCGCCACTAGAGAGGAGTGTCATATAAATGTGATTGGTTCAGATGTTCCAGACTAGATCAGCCCCCACTATTTGGCTAACGTTTGAACCTAAATGTGCAAACCTTACCCTCGTATCTTGTTGGGGTCATTGACCAGTTAAATTTTAAACCTTTGTACGGTTAATTTATAAAGCAAAACATACACTTAAAAGATTTAAGAACAAAGCCCTGCTGGTCTCTTTGGGGCATTTATGTATGTGCTTGTTTCAGTGCTCTTTACAACAGTGTTATGGTTGTAAAGACGTTTAATGTGTTAATCGCAGATTCCAAGTTAAGAACTAAAGAAACAGATGAAAACTTTGTAGGCTTTATTATGAAAGATCTGCAAGTGTGCCTACTGAAATGCAACTGTGTTTCAGACACTACCTGGACTTTATCCACCACTTCGTGAAGCTTTACAATGAGAAGCGCTCCGACCTTGAAGAGCAACAGCTCCACCTCAATGTCGGCCTCAACAAGATAGCGGAGACGGTCGATCAGGTCGAGGAGATGCAGAAGTCCCTGGCCATTAAGTCTCAGGTGGGTCTTGACATTGCAATACGTCGTCCATGTCTGGACAGTAGTTTTTTTAAGATGTTTTCTTTTTGAACTCCTTCAACTTATTGTGCAAACTAAAAGACCCTATCACTCTTTCCCCAACAAACTTTAAAAGATGTGTCAGTATTTCATGATTATCAACTATTTTCTCGCCACACACTTAAACTTAATCTTAATTAAACTATAAACCGAACACAATAGTCACCTTTTAAAGTTTCTCTATGTGTAAATTAGGCCTAGGCCTAATCAATTTTCAATTCATATCTCTTTGTCTTCTTCTTAAATGGCTATTATGCCATCATGCTGGATCTGGTCAACCAGTAAAGACATGCCTCTTTTTCCTCCCTTCTCATGCCGCTTGGCATTGTGTCACGTTCACCTGCCAGTTCTGAACATAGGCTACAAAATATCTGTGTTTGCGTGTGATATTGACAGTTGTCAGTTGTGTCACTCATGGCATGGGTACAGTAAAGTGCTAAAAGTTTTTGTCCGCCCCTCCCAGGAGCTCCAAGCCAAGAACGAGGCGGCCAATGCAAAGCTGAAGCAGATGGTGAAGGACCAACAGGAGGCGGAGAAGAAGAAGGTTCAGAGTCAGGAGATCCAGGCAGAGTTGGACGTGCAGACCATCAAGATCGGGGAGAAGAGGAAGGATGTCATGGCCGAGCTGGCACAGGTGGAGCCTGCCGTGATAGACGCTCAGCAAGGTAGGGTCTTGTCCAGCCCGCAGGGATATAGGTGTACACGTCTCTGTTTGTAAACTGTTCTCGGTTACACACGTCTTAGTTGGGCCAAGCTATAGGTGGCCATGATAGACGCTCAGCAAGGTAGGGTCTTGTCCAGCCCCCAGGGATAGGTGTACACGTGGCCGTTTGTAAACTGTTCTCGGTTACACACGTCTTAGTTGGGCCAAGTTATAGGCGGCCGTGATAGACGCTCAGCAAGGTAGGGTCTTGTCCAGCCCCCAGGGATAGGTGTACACGTTGCCGTTTGTAAACTGTTCTCGGTTACACACGTCTTAGTTGGGCCAAGCTATAGGCGGCCATGATAGACACTCAGCAAGGTAGGGTCTTGTCCAGCCCCCAGGGATAGGTGTACACGTTGCCGTTTGTAAACTGTTCTCGGTTACACACGTCTTAGTTGGGCCAAGTTATAGGCGGCCATGATAGACGCTCAGCAAGGTAGGGTCTTGTCCAGCCCCCAGGGATAGGTGTACACGTCTCTGTTTGTAAACTGTTCTCGGTTACACACGTCTTAGTTGGGCCAAGTTATAGGCGGCCATGATAGACGCTCAGCAAGGTAGGGTCTTGTCCAGCCCCCAGGGATATAGGTGTACACGTCTCTGTTTGTAAACTGTTCTCGGTTACACGCGTCTTAGTTGGGCCAAGTTATAGGCGGCCGTGATAGACGCTCAGCAAGGTAGGGTCTTGTCCAGCCCCCAGGGATAGGTGTACACGTCTCTGTTTGTAAACTGTTCTCGGTTACACACGTCTTAGTTGGGCCAAGTTATAGGTGGCCATGATAGACGCTCAGCAAGGTAGGGTCTTGTCCAGCCCCCAGGGATATAGGTGTACACGTCTCTGTTTGTAAACTGTTCTCGGTTACACACGTCTTAGTTGGGCCAAGTTATAGGTGGCCATGATAGACGCTCAGCAAGGTAGGGTCTTGTCCAGCCCGCAGGGATATAGGTGTACACGTCTCTGTTTGTAAACTGTTCTCGGTTACACACGTCTTAGTTGGGCCAAGTTATAGGTGGCCATGATAGACGCTCAGCAAGGTAGGGTCTTGTCCAGCCCACAGGGATAGGTGTACACGTCTCTGTTTGTAAACTGTTCTCGGTTACACACGTCTTAGTTGGGCCAAGTTATAGGCGGCCATGATAGACGCTCAGCAAGGTAGGGTCTTGTCCAGCCCCCAGGGATAGGTGTACACGTCTCTGTTTGTAAACTGTTCTCGGTTACACACGTCTTAGTTGGGCCAAGTTATAGGCGGCCATGATAGACGCTCAGCAAGGTAGGGTCTTGTCCAGCCCACAGGGATAGGTGTACACGTCTCTGTTTGTAAACTGTTCTCGGTTACACACGTCTTAGTTGGGCCAAGCTATAGGTGGCCATGATAGACGCTCAGCAAGGTAGGGTCTTGTCCAGCCCCCAGGGATAGGTGTACACGTCTCTGTTTGTAAACTGTTCTCGGTTACACACGTCTTAGTTGGGCCAAGTTATAGGCGGCCGTGATAGACGCTCAGCAAGGTAGGGTCTTGTCCAGCCCCCAGGGATAGGTGTACACGTCTCTGTTTGTAAACTGTTCTCGGTTACACACGTCTTAGTTGGGCCAAGCTATAGGCGGCCATGATAGACACTCAGCAAGGTAGGGTCTTGTCCAGCCCGCAGGGATATAGATGTACACGTCTCTGTTTGTAAACTGTTCTCGGTTACACACGTCTTAGTTGGGCCAAGTTATAGGTGGCCATGATAGACACTCAGCAAGGTAGGGTCTTGTCCAGCCCCCAGGGATATAGATGTACACGTCTCTGTTTGTAAACTGTTCTCGGTTACACACGTCTTAGTTGGGCCAAGCTATAGGCGGCCATGATAGACACTCAGCAAGGTAGGGTCTTGTCCAGCCCCCAGGGATAGGTGTACACGTTGCCGTTTGTAAACAGTTCTCGGTTACACACGTCTTAGTTGGGCCAAGCTATAGGTGGCCGTGATAGACGCTCAGCAAGGTAGGGTCTTGTCCAGCCCCCAGGGATATAGGTGTACACGTTGCCGTTTGTAAACTGTTCTCGGTTACACACGTCTTAGTTGGGCCAAGTTATAGGCGGCCATGATAGACGCTCAGCAAGGTAGGGTCTTGTCCAGCCCCCAGGGATATAGGTGTACACGTCTCCGTTTGTAAACAGTTCTCGGTTACACACGTCTTAGTTGGGCCAAGCTATAGGTGGCCGTGATAGACGCTCAGCAAGGTAGGGTCTTGTCCAGCCCCCAGGGATAGGTGTACACGTTGCCGTTTGTAAACTGTTCTCGGTTACACACGTCTTAGTTGGGCCAAGTTATAGGCGGCCATGATAGACACTCAGCAAGGTAGGGTCTTGTCCAGCCCCCAGGGATAGGTGTACACGTTGCCGTTTGTAAACTGTTCTCGGTTACACACGTCTTAGTTGGGCCAAGTTATAGGCGGCCATGATAGACGCTCAGCAAGGTAGGGTCTTGTCCAGCCCCCAGGGATATAGGTGTACACGTCTTTGTTTGTAAACTGTTCTCGGTTACACACGTCTTAGTTGGGCCAAGCTATAGGTGGCCGTGATAGACGCTCAGCAAGGTAGGGTCTTGTCCAGCCCCCAGGGATATAGGTGTACACGTCTCTGTTGTAAACTGTTCTCGGTTACACACGTCTTAGTTGGGCCAAGCTATAGGCGGCCATGATAGACACTCAGCAAGGTAGGGTCTTGTCCAGCCCCCAGGGATATAGGTGTACACGTCTCCGTTTGTAAACTGTTCTCGGTTACACACGTCTTAGTTGGGCCAAGTTATAGGCGGCCATGATAGACGCTCAGCAAGGTAGGGTCTTGTCCAGCCCCCAGGGATAGGTGTACACGTTGCCGTTTGTAAACTGTTCTCGGTTACACACGTCTTAGTTGGGCCAAGTTATAGGTGGCCATGATAGACACTCAGCAAGGTAGGGTCTTGTCCAGCCCCCAGGGATAGGTGTACACGTCTCTGTTTGTAAACTGTTCTCGGTTACACACGTCTTAGTTGGGCCAAGTTATAGGTGGCCATGATAGACACTCAGCAAGGTAGGGTCTTGTCCAGCGCCCAGGGATAGGTGTACACGTGGCCGTTTGTAAACTGTTCTCGGTTACACGTCTTAGTTGGGCCAAGTTATAGGCGGCCATGATAGACGCTCAGCAAGGTAGGGTCTTGTCCAGCCCCCAGGGATAGGTGTACACGTCTCTGTTTGTAAACTGTTCTTGGTTACACACGTCTTAGTTGGGCCAAGTTATAGGTGGCCATGATAGACACTCAGCAAGGTAGGGTCTTGTCCAGCCCCCAGGGATAGGTGTACACGTCTCTGTTTGTAAACTATTCTCGGTTACACACGTCTTAGTTGGGCCAAGTTATAGGTGGCCATGATAGACACTCAGCAAGGTAGGGTCTTGTCCAGCCCGCAGGGATATAGGTGTACACGTCTCTGTTTGTAAACTGTTCTCGGTTACACACGTCTTAGTTGGGCCAAGCTATAGGCGGCCATGATAGACGCTCAGCAAGGTAGGGTCTTGTCCAGCCCCCAGGGATAGGTGTACACGTCTCTGTTTGTAAACTGTTCTCGGTTACACACGTCTTAGTTGGGCCAAGCTATAGGCGGCCATGATAGACGCTCAGCAAGGTAGGGTCTTGTCCAGCCCCCAGGGATAGGTGTACACGTCTCTGTTTGTAAACTGTTCTCGGTTACACACGTCTTAGTTGGGCCAAGTTATAGGTGGCCATGATAGACGCTCAGCTAGGTAGGGTCTTGTCCAGCGCCCAGGGATATAGGTGTACACGTCTCTGTTTGTAAACTGTTCTCGGTTACACACGTCTTAGTTGGGCCAAGTTATAGGTGGCCATGATAGACACTCAGCAAGGTAGGGTCTTGTCCAGCCCCCAGGGATATAGGTGTACACGTTGCCGTTTGTAAACTGTTCTCGGTTACACACGTCTTAGTTGGGCCAAGTTATAGGCGGCCATGATAGACGCTCAGCAAGGTAGGGTCTTGTCCAGCCCACAGGGATAGGTGTACACGTCTCTGTTTGTAAACTGTTCTCGGTTACACACGTCTTAGTTGGGCCAAGTTATAGGTGGCCATGATAGACACTCAGCAAGGTAGGGTCTTGTCCAGCCCGCAGGGATATAGGTGTACACGTCTCTGTTTGTAAACTGTTCTCGGTTACACACGTCTTAGTTGGGCCAAGTTATAGGCGGCCGTGATAGACGCTCAGCAAGGTAGGGTCTTGTCCAGCCCCCAGGGATAGGTGTACACGTCTCTGTTTGTAAACTGTTCTCGGTTACACACGTCTTAGTTGGGCCAAGTTATAGGCGGCCATGATAGACGCTCAGCAAGGTAGGGTCTTGTCCAGCCCCCAGGGATATAGGTGTACACGTCTCCGTTTGTAAACTGTTCTCGGTTACACACGTCTTAGTTGGGCCAAGCTATAGGTGGCCGTGATAGACGCTCAGCAAGGTAGGGTCTTGTCCAGCCCCCAGGGATATAGGTGTACACGTCTCTGTTTGTAAACTGTTCTCGGTTACACGTCTTAGTTGGGCCAAGTTATAGGTGGCCGTGATAGACGCTCAGCAAGGTAGGGTCTTGTCCAGCGCCCAGGGATATAGGTGTACACGTCTCTGTTTGTAAACTGTTCTCGGTTACACACGTCTTAGTTGGGCCAAGCTATAGGCGGCCATGATAGACACTCAGCAAGGTAGGGTCTTGTCCAGCCCCCAGGGATATAGGTGTACACGTCTCCGTTTGTAAACTGTTCTCGGTTATACACGTCTTAGTTGGGCCAAGCTATAGGCGGCCATGATAGACACTCAGCAAGGTAGGGTCTTGTCCAGCGCCCAGGGATATAGGTGTACACGTCTCTGTTTGTAAACTGTTCTCGGTTACACACGTCTTAGTTGGGCCAAGTTATAGGCGGCCATGATAGACGCTCAGCAAGGTAGGGTCTTGTCCAGCCCCCAGGGATATAGGTGTACACGTCTCCGTTTGTAAACTGTTCTCGGTTACACACGTCTTAGTTGGGCCAAGCTATAGGTGGCCGTGATAGACGCTCAGCAAGGTAGGGTCTTGTCCAGCCCCCAGGGATATAGGTGTACACGTCTCTGTTTGTAAACTGTTCTCGGTTACACACGTCTTAGTTGGGCCAAGCTATAGGCGGCCATGATAGACGCTCAGCAAGGTAGGGTCTTGTCCAGCCCCCAGGGATAGGTGTACACGTCTCTGTTTGTAAACTGTTCTCGGTTACACGTCTTAGTTGGGCCAAGTTATAGGTGGCCGTGATAGACGCTCAGCAAGGTAGGGTCTTGTCCAGCGCCCAGGGATATAGGTGTACACGTCTCTGTTTGTAAACTGTTCTCGGTTACACACGTCTTAGTTGGGCCAAGCTATAGGCGGCCATGATAGACACTCAGCAAGGTAGGGTCTTGTCCAGCCCCCAGGGATATAGGTGTACACGTCTCCGTTTGTAAACTGTTCTCGGTTATACACGTCTTAGTTGGGCCAAGCTATAGGCGGCCATGATAGACACTCAGCAAGGTAGGGTCTTGTCCAGCGCCCAGGGATATAGGTGTACACGTCTCTGTTTGTAAACTGTTCTCGGTTACACACGTCTTAGTTGGGCCAAGTTATAGGTGGCCATGATAGACGCTCAGCAAGGTAGGGTCTTGTCCAGCCCCCAGGGATAGGTGTACACGTCTCTGTTTGTAAACTGTTCTCGGTTACACACGTCTTAGTTGGGCCAAGTTATAGGCGGCCATGATAGACGCTCAGCAAGGTAGGGTCTTGTCCAGCCCCCAGGGATAGGTGTACACGTTGCCGTTTGTAAACTGTTCTCGGTTACACACGTCTTAGTTGGGCCAAGCTATAGGTGGCCGTGATAGACGCTCAGCAAGGTAGGGTCTTGTCCAGCCCCCAGGGATATAGGTGTACACGTCTCCGTTTGTAAACTGTTCTCGGTTACACACGTCTTAGTTGGGCCAAGTTATAGGTGGCCATGATAGACGCTCAGCAAGGTAGGGTCTTGTCCAGCGCCCAGGGATATAGGTGTACACGTCTCTGTTTGTAAACTGTTCTCGGTTACACACGTCTTAGTTGGGCCAAGTTATAGGTGGCCATGATAGACGCTCAGCAAGGTAGGGTCTTGTCCAGCCCCCAGGGATAGGTGTACACGTTGCCGTTTGTAAACTGTTCTCGGTTACACACGTCTTAGTTGGGCCAAGTTATAGGCGGCCATGATAGACGCTCAGCAAGGTAGGGTCTGGTCCAGCCCCCAGGGATATAGGTGTACACGTCTCCGTTTGTAAACTGTTCTCGGTTACACACGTCTTAGTTGGGCCAAGCTATAGGCGGCCATGATAGACGCTCAGCAAGGTAGGGTCTTGTCCAGCCCCCAGGGATAGGTGTACACGTCTCCGTTTGTAAACTGTTCTCGGTTACACGTCTTAGTTGGGCCAAGTTATAGGCGGCCATGATAGACGCTCAGCAAGGTAGGGTCTTGTCCAGCCCCCAGGGATAGGTGTACACGTCTCTGTTTGTAAACTGTTCTCGGTTACACGTCTTAGTTGGGCCAAGTTATAGGCGGCCATGATAGACGCTCAGCAAGGTAGGGTCTTGTCCAGCCCCCAGGGATATAGGTGTACACGTCTCTGTTTGTAAACTGTTCTCGGTTACACACGTCTTAGTTGGGCCAAGTTATAGGTGGCCATGATAGACGCTCAGCAAGGTAATCTGATAGCGTGTCAATTTACACTAGTGCTTTTACACGTCCACAATTCATAAAATTATCAGGTGTTGATTGCAGACGGATCGACAAGCGTACTGAACAGACTTCATTTAATTGTTACTTGACAAAGCTTGCCCAAGCCAGATAAAGATACAAACTGAATTTTGTCAACTAGTTTTCACATTGCTGGATTTAATAGAATGCCTATCGGCTGCATTAGTGATATTGGGGAAAGTAGAAAGCAGACCAACAGCTTACCTGAAAAGTGATGGGTGGCTACGTAATGTGAAGAGTAGGCCTACATGAATACTTACACACAAAAATTTGAACGTTTCGGCCTACGTGGCCTTGGTCACCTCTTCAATGGCCGGTGATGGGTAGGCCGAAAAGTTCGACTTTTTGTGTGTACGTATTTATGTACTCTTCACCTTACGTAGCAACCCATCACTTTTCAGGTAAGCTGTTGGTCTCCTTTCTTCTTGCACCAATATAGTTTACATTGCTGTTAGAGCAATAGATTGCATGCTGTTTGTAGTCAACACAAACTTCCAGAAACCATAAATGGGTGTTGTTAAACATGTGTGTTAAGATAATTCCGAGAATGCTAGTAGTTATAAGTATGCTGGAGTAGTGGCCGTGGTTGATTAGCCATTGGCCTGGTAAACTAAGGTTTCTGCGTTCCAATTCTGGCTAAAGCATGGGTAACATGTGGCATTGTTTAACCTCCATACATCAATCGATCATCATCTTGAGTAGCCTAGCACCTTTGCCAATGTTAAAATATGAGATGTTAAGTTAAGAGATGGGTAGTGCAATAACTACATGGATGAAGGAAGCACATGTTTCTTACTGAAACCATGGACTTACAATAGTAACTTTGTTACTGGATCTGAATCAGCTACTGCCGGCGCAGTTGGCTGAGGTCGATTAGGCGTTGGTCTAGTAAACCGCAGACTCTGCATTCCAGGTTCAAATCCTGGCTTGGGCATGGATGTGATGTGGCATTTTTTCACAATCATAATCACCCGCGCATCGTCTCGATTAGCCTCGTTGCAAAAACATGGGATGTAAAACCCCAAGTATCATCATCATATGAATCGGCTACTAAATCAATGTACCACTGAAATAGCCACGGTATTCGGCTCAAGTTTAAGATAATGTTATGTGCGTAACTGGAGAGTGGACATGATAAAGATGTATTCTTATTTTTTGTCAGTTATGACAACAAACATTAGTTTGAAAAAGGTTAATTAACAGTTTAAACTATCAATCAAATTACATCTGCAATATTGCAACAAAGGATGTAGAAAAAACGTAAATAAATATGTGCGGGGTACTTCTGTATTGTTGTCGTGTGAAATCGGAAATGACGTTATTGCATTCTCTGTATAAACGGTTGCCATTCAGACAATCGGTGATTTTAGAATTTCATTTAGAAATTCATAAGTGATTGATAAACGATTATTCCTGGTTATAGTTCATAATTACCTTATTTAATATTTTTCATTCAGTTCATTAGAAGTACAGTATTTGTGACAACACTCAACACATCTTAGTTTTAAGTCTAAGCTACTACGGGCGATACTGATCCGTATGATGAGGAGAGTTGTGTCATCATTTTTGTGTTGTCTTCCCCCCCCCCTCCGCCCTCCTCAACCTGTTCAGCCGTCAAGTCGATCAAAAAGCAGCACCTAGTGGAGGTGAGGTCGATGGCAAACCCCCCCTCGATCGTGAAGGTTGCGCTGGAGTCTATCTGTCTCCTGCTCGGTGAGAACACGACCGACTGGAAGGCCATTCGATCTGTCACCATGAAGGAGAACTTCATCTCCACCATCGTCAACTTCAACACGGAGGACATGAAGTACGTCATCACATCGCATGGGGACGCTCGCTCTTAGAGACATGCCTGTCTTGTGTTATACGTGTAGCTTTACCTTCTCTCTTTCTTTCTTACATGGTACTAGTACTTAATGTTTATTTTTCCATTAATGCAACTGATAGAAACTGTGAAAATACTGTGAAAGTGACCTAGAAGTCACATGCAAGGCAGGACAACAGATAAAAAAACCATCATGTCATCTCAACTTTAACGTTAATGTTTTGAAGAAGTATTAAAAATAGTTTGTCGGAATTAGTATTTCCACTTAAATGTTGTTTCAAAGAAATCAATTTCATAGTTTTTTTTCTATTCTATTTAATGCTTCTAATCGCAGCCATCAAAATGGTGTAATTTTCAGAGTTGTCTATAAAAGTTGCTTGTGAAGCCTGTAGGTCACTCGCACTGTGTTTTCACACCCTTTGCTTATCATTTACCATTAGGGCTTTCAGGAACTTGTAAATATGATTTCCTTTTTTGCAGTGGACGCTGGCTGGTCTTTTTTGGATGTAATTTATATTTTTTAATTTGGGAATGGTAACTAGCAGCAACTAAACCATTGAATGTGTGTTTCCTGTTCTCTCTCTGTGTTTGTCGCGCTCTTACCCACGGTAGCCGTCAAGTCGATCAAGCGACAGGACTTGGTCGAGATTCGGTCGATGGCCAATCCGCCGGCACTGGTGAAAGTCGCGCTGGAATCCATCTGCTTGCTCCTACGCGAACCTGCCAGTGACTGGAAGGCAATTCGTGCCGTCACTATGAAGGACAATTTTATCAATTCAATTGTCTCGTTCAGTACGGAAGACATTACGTAAGCATGCTTCGCAACCCTTTTATCATTTCTTGTATGTGTGCTTGAGACATTACCTGCACGGTCGTCGTTTAGCCAACGCCCCAGCACGATGTGTATGTTCTTAGGAACCTGCATTATGTCTATCCCGTTCGCAGAACTATAGAAGAAATAGACCACATTATTTGTTACTTCCATGACACTAATGCTATTTCTTATTAGGAACAAGCCAAACTATTAACAGTGGAGTTGAGTTGCAACAGCTGTACAGTAAAAGAAAATAATTCCTCCTACTCCTATGTAGGTATTTCAACATTTCTTCATGAAAATTATAGGTGGTTGTGATGAGGTCTTATCCTCAAACACAACTGTCAGAAAACTTTTATTTTTTTTATTTTTTATTTGGAGATATTTAACCTGTCAAGTCAAAGCAAGTACAGTAGCTAATTTATACAATTGTTAAACTAAACCGGTACCTTTCATTTTTTATGAACAGTTGCGAATTTTTGGAGCCTGTCCGCTATTCCATCTCGAAACCATTTTCAATGAAGACAACCTTGGCAATGCCCACTTTCAATCACACAATCAGCGCTGACAGTTTCTGAATTGACCCACAGTTAGTAGTGCAGTAGAAATTCTTAAATAAAGTGGCATCATGTATAGAACGTGCACGCAGCTTAAAACAAAGTTACAATTTTGTTAGTATTGATTAAATATTATTTTATTTCTTATTCCCCCCCCCCCCCCCTCTAGCCCCTCACAATTTCCACTTTGTACTTCTGCTCTTGTTGGGCTTTTATGTTAGATTAAAATAAATAAATAGATTGGGCCAGTGTACACTGGGTGGTAATTTTCAGAGGGGGGGGGGACATTCTGCCATACATTGTGTGTGTATCTGACCATCTATCTATCTTTGTCACAATTTTACATACATCAACGGGTGTAGTATGGACACTTAAAAATAAAACTATGGGGAAGCTAAAAATGGCAGTTGGTGAACTGAGTCCTGGACTGTTTGCTCTTGAAGCAGAAATGTATTGTATGCACTACACCAACAAGTCACACAAATGGAAAAACGCTGTTGGACTAACGTTATAATCTTCTTTTCTTCATCTACCATTTATGAATGAGCACGTGCATTTGAGTTCAACTTGGAAATGGTAAAAGTGTGGGCCAAGAGCAAGACCATGATTTTACAAGCTTTAAAATGGTCTTATGAAACTCGTTTAGTTTCCAACAACATTAATCCCTTGTTTTTATGTTTTAGTGGGCAGCACATAACGAGAACTGGGCATTGCCCGTCTTTTGTGCAGCCCACGTTGTTGACAATATGTGTATTACTCGTATGGCCCCAGTAGCTCAGATGACCAGAGCGCTAGCCATATGAACCGCAGGTCGGAATCAATATTTCTAACCAGAGTACTCACATCGTTATTGCGACTGAATATGGTGCTTCTCCATCATCTAATGGTTCCAAGAACTATTATCGCCATTCACGGTCGAGTGATGGCCAGAGTGTACAATTAATTGTTTCCGTGCTTATCTAGCCGGGCCAGTCTTGGGATTACGGATTGCCTACTTCCAACTCGAATCGAGTGCTTTCGTTTGCGTGCCACGTTTTCAGCTGCCGTTTCTACCTGCTCAAATTGGTGCTGCTTCTGCGATCTATTGCGACAGTATTTTATGAGAATGCCAATATCTATGTTTTACGCTTCCCTCACCTCACTTTGCCGTGACTTCATCACGCTTCATGACGCTTCACAAGCCAAGTGGGTCCTTCTTTGAGAGTTTATCTGCTTACAATAGTTTGGCTTTTTATTGAAAACATAAGCATGTTTTCTACTAAACTTCATTCGACAATTCATTGCTAAAATACATAATATTAATTCACTCATCAAATTTAACTCTGTAATGTTGGTGTTCTATTGTGTAAATAATCCTAACTAATTAAGTAACAAGTTTTGTGGATATTTCTAACTAGAAATGCACACGAAAATTTCGATAATCAAAAATAAAATGTAACCATGTCTGGTTAATCGTGATGTATGATAAAGCCTGTTCATTGCACTTCAAATCAAATAAACTCATCAGAATAGATGTGCTGCTACAGTAAATAAGTAATATTTGTTTGTCTATGAGTGGATAAGTACAAGCCTAAATTTGCAGAAATTTACTTTATTACTTCTCCAAAGCTTTATATCACAAGTGCTCCACTCTCATAATGACAAACTCTTGTTTGTTGCTGTAGGTATTCTATTCTTTGTTGCTGTACTGCTGTAAGACATGCTATGCTATATAAATCAATGCTATTTATCAATTAAGTAGTCTTTAACAACTGATTTTACAACCAGCAGTAGAGAAGTTGGCAATTTTGCTGACATTCTAAATTCGTAAAATCAACTCCAAAGGCTGAACAGATTGTTTAAAATGGTCCCGTATGTAAAGAAGGTCAGTGAAGATCATTCCATGGAAGATGATCTGAAGATGTAACATGAGAATGACTCACTCTGTCAGTGATCGATTGCTGCTTTGTGACGTTTAAGTGCTTCTACATTATTGGTCGTAATGATTATGCAGCCATATTTTTGATTATCGATAATTTTAAGTTGATCACTGTGCATTCCTATTTCTAACACTTACCTCGCATTAACTAAAGCCTTGATAATGGTTTGAAATGACGTAATTGTTTAGTTGTTAACGTGGCATGAGAGGTCGCAGGAGGGGACGAACAGACCCACCTGTGGCCTCTCATCCCACCCTAATAAGTAATCTGGCAGCCGTATTGTCCTATCTCAAACTCTAGCATCGTTGAGTAAGACCAGAGAGATTGTTTCAGCAAGGATTTAGATATCACAGCAGAGAAAATTATTGTTCCTAGTTAGTGAAAAGAAATAGTCTGATAGAAGAACATTCTATGTGGATAACAAATACATCAATTGAAAAATAGTGCAAGTTAATTGAACAGTAATATTATATAGCCTGTAAATTGTAGTAATGAACAAGCATTAACCTTTTATCGTCGTTTCTACCGTGCGTACTTGTTCATAAACCTTACTAATGTACGACTGGCTGTCATAAGTACACTAGATAATTACTGTACTTCAGTTATCTCTCTATAAATAAAACTTGGTTAATTCAAATTTATCTATAATTTAAAGTAATGTTGAACGGAACAAGGTTTGGCCATAAAATTATGTAGTATTAAAAACTATTTTAGTTTTAAAATTTTTAAATTCAAATTGTGATTTTTTGGGTCCCTTGAGATTTGAATGAAAGGGAGACAAAGTAAAACATTAGTCTATCTGAAGCATATAAATGAAAGAGGGACAAAGTAAAACATTAGTCTATCTGAAGCATATAAATGAACATAGATAATGAATACTCCCTGCAGGGTTATTTAGATCTCTGCCCCTCAAATGAAATTAATGTTCTAGTTTTTGAGATTATAAAAGTTCTCCAACTAGACTTGTCGTTGATATGACCTTGTTTTATTGTACCATCACGTATTAATCGTCAGTAAGGTGTGAACTGGGGCCCCACTAACCGTATTGCCTGTTAACCTAGCGATGACGTACGAGAGAAGATGCGTTCTCGCTACCTGAGCAATCCCGACTACAACTTCGAGAAGGTGAATCGTGCCAGCATGGCGTGCGGTCCTATGGTCAAGTGGGCCATTGCTCAGGTACGTCACACATTGCTAGAAACAAACCATGAAGCCCAGTAATATTCATTACCTTTTAGTTACTTCTTGAATGTTCTTAGTAAGAGTTTGCCATCATTTACAGTTGGTTTAAAAAAATTAGCGTTACGGCTGTTTGGCCAACTACGCTGCGAAACCCGCGATTTCGTTCTGTTACAATTGCTTTATAAAATGTTTAAAAATTGTTACAAAGAAAAACAAAATAGGTCATCTTCTAGAAAATTTAGTGCCGTTTCTTACGGATGTTCCTTTGTTCTAGTAAATATTACCGTTTTTTAAATCTATTTTAATTGCCAAGGTGTTGCAATAACAGGTACCTAAATAGGAACATTTAAAAAACGAAAATGTTTATTGGAACAATGGAACATTCATATGAGCACTAAATTCTATATGAGATGACATTATTTTGTTTTACTTTATGATAATTTTAAAACAATTTTAACAAACAGAAGTCGGGGGTTCTGCAGGGTAGGTACAGCCTTACATACAGCCTTAATAATAATTCTTCATAAGCATAGGATTAAAAAGTTTTGATGAGCCTCAATGTGAACAACGATGCAAAGTAGGACGTTGGTCTGGTTATAAAGAGATGGTTATTCCCCCCAGGTGAACTACGCGGACATGCTGAAGCGTGTTGAGCCACTGAGGGATGAGCTCACATCACTTGAGGTCCAGGCAGAGGAGAACCAATCACACGGCAACGAGGTGACGATGCTCATTACGCAGCTGGAGCGCAGCATTGCTTCGTACAAGGAGGAGTACGCACAGCTGATATCGCAGGCGCAGGCCATCAAGACAGACCTGGAGAACGTGCAGGCCAAGGTAGGCACTGACAGAAGGAACTTACTGGCCATTGGTTGGATTTATATTCATTTGCCGCTGTTGAATTACAGTAAATAAAATGGAGTCATGAAATTGGCAGGAATTGAACTATGACAAAAATGTTACAATACTGGGCGCTGGGCCTGGGTTCACAAAAAGTCTTAACTTAGGACTGGTCCTAAGTCTACAGTTCCGTTTGCTATCATAAATCCATGGTAGGCCTACTACACAGCCCAATTGATGGCTACTTTCGTGGAAATCACAGTGAACTTAAAATATTCCAAGGTGGTGTTTTAAAGTTTCGTGTTTTGTTTCCCAATACGTCTACACTTTTAAAACAGACAAATGCGTATGTCAAGGTAAGTAAACGATAACTATTTATGTACACACTTGAAGTCATAGGCGAATTGCCACCATTTTTTAAAAAAGATAAGACCAACTCAGACAGGGCCTAAATTTTGGTCTCAAGTGTTTGTTATTTACTAGGATTTCTTAGTAACGCTGAGTCGAGGGTATGTGCAGGTCCGTATCAGCCAATGGCGTGTCATAATCTAGTAGTGTCCTAAAGTTAGGCTAGGCCCAGTGTTGTTAAAGCTACTTTTTAAAAGTAGCACTGTTACAGCTACAGCTACTTGATCTTTGAAAGTAACTTAGCTACTTTTCAGTTACTGTATTTTGTAAGTAGCTCGCTACTTGTACAGCTACTCAAAAAAAGTAGTGACGCTACTTTACAGCTACTTTCATTTTTTTAAAGGACCAAGAGTATGTACTATTTATTGAAACGACGGTACGGTCCGGAAATGAGTCATACTCATATCACAGCTCATGGGGTGAAACAGCAAACTCAGCACTGGGGAGGCGGCCTTGGGACTATAGAGCAAGAAGGGCAATGACAGTCGTCATTCCGAACCTGTAACAGTGGGAATTGTGCAAACGGGGAAGCAAACGCGTGTTCGTTTATTGCAAAAATAGAGTAGCGGCGATTTTTCGCTACAAATATTGGCATACAGTAGCTTGCTACTCACTACTTTACCGCATTTTCAAATGTAGCACGCTACCACTCTCGCTACCAAAAAAAGAAACATGCTACAAGTAGCGCACTACTTGTAGCATGTTACTTTTTTTGGTTACGCTACTTAACAACACTAGCTAGGCCTAAGTTAAGACTTTTTGTGAATCTGGCCCCTGGGGATGGTAATTGATGGGTTGAGAAGAAGAAAGTATTGTATCAAGGATATGTAACAAGTGAGTGGTATGCCAGTTTGGCTAATGTTCTTTATAAATTTGACAGTGGAATGAAAGACGATCCTTAGATACTATAAAACGAACTACCTTTAACAGCAGTAGATAGAGCCAAGTAAAATTCGCATTACGAAATAAAAGGAACCTTTATTTATACCCCTAAACTAATGCAAATTTTGAATCGCGAAATAACGTGATGTGGAGCATTAACCACGAAATATCTGTGTAGGCCTATTTGCGAAATGAGACCAAATAAAAAAAATGTGTTGAATATTGGCAAAAAATAAGTGTTAAAACTTAAAACGTGTCCGAACGATGGTCTTGGCCTAAGTCCAAATTCTAGGTCCGAGTCTACCTCCAGTTCTACCTACCTCCAACTAGTTACTAGACTATCATTGCTAATTCCAAATCTACAGTAGCTTTCACTAGCCTATATTGGTGATTGATACCTATCAGAAAAATTTTAATCTCCTGCGGGTTATAGTTGTTATTGTTTTGTGAGATGTCGCTGCTGTCATTGTACCAAACATGGTATCCCGAGGCACCATTTTTTGGCCAAAAATACTAGATGCAATTTGTATAAACATACAGTGTAACTTTGATTTTACGAACGTAAAGTAGGGATGTCAATACCCGGAAATATTTGTACCCGGGTACCCTCGCGCCGTACCCGGACTACCCGGGTAGTAAATAATATTAAATACGCGTTTTATCGTCATGGGTGTCAAATGATTCGCAAAGTTGTGGAAATTAAACAGTATCAGGTTGCATTGTCTTCGATGCAAAACGATCGCGGAAGTATTCAACAAAGCTTCAAATCTAGCGTTTCCGCTACGGTAGGCGGTGGTCGGCCGCGTCAAAGCGATGACGTCATAGTCCGAGTTCGAACACGAGAACATGATCGCGGTAAAGCTACGACGGGCGGCGGGTGCGCTTCCTCGGACTCGCAACCGTTCCGCAGCATTCTTCCATAGGCCTACAGAAGATGATACTAATTGGGCTTTACGTCTCATTCGTCAGCGACGCTGTCGAGGGGGGGGGGGGGGTCAAGTTATATGCCGGCAAATTGAAAAGAGCGGCTCGTACGCTCGCACAAAGACGCCAGTAGGGAAATATCGCAATGTTGAATCAATTTCGTTTTGAACAGAAGAAGGGAACGGGTAGTACCGGGTAACAGGTATTGAAAAGTTGGAACCGTACCCGTGTGTACCGGGCGGGTAACGGGTACCCGGGTACCCGTTGACATCCCTAAAGTAAAGACATTCGTTAATTCAAGGAATTCGTCAAATCAAAATACGTTGTTATGGGAAATTACTTAGGACCAGAAATAAAATACTTACCATTAAGGAATTCATTGCTTCAAGGTACGTAGGCTAATTAGTTTATGAGGCAATCACTGTGTCCCTGTGTCCCCAGGTTGATCGCTCCATCGCCCTACTTAAGTCCTTGGCAATGGAACGCGAACGCTGGGAGGCGACCAGCGAGACGTTCCGCTCTCAGATGTCGACCATCATCGGCGACGTCCTGCTGTCGTCAGCGTTCTTGGCATACGCCGGCTACTTCGACCAGCACGTGAGTCTTACGTTCTGTCAGCAGATGCATTGCTCTTTAGACGTATTTAAAGCGTCTTGAACGGAACATTTTTTTAAATATTTTGTTCTTAATGTTCTATTATTCTTTTATATTTTATTTTAAATACATTTTTTCCGTATGTTTTTACTTACTACCTTTTACCTTTTACTTTAATACCTTATAAACTCTGTTTTCTATTCTGTATTTTTTCTATTCCATTATTCTTAGGTCTTTGTATTTTCAGGTTTTAATTATTTTTATTATCTTTTCCTGGTTTTATTATTTTATCATATAATTTTTAGGGGTCTGCAGGTACCCGAGTTTTCGAGTACTAGTTTCGTGTACGTAGTTGTACTGACCCGAAATTCGATTTTTTTTTTTTTTAGATTGGTCTTCTTGGCTTTGTTGTCTGAGCTCACCACATATTTACCATAGGAATACAGTAAACCCTCGGTAAAGCGAACTCGGTTAGTGCGAATTCTCAGATAATACGAATAGTAAGCAAGACCCAGCCCGCGTAAATAGGACACTCAATGTTAAATAAAACGGATATAACGAATTTCGCATAATACGTAATACGAACTAATTATTTATCCCCTGGATGGTACTTATACATAATGTTCGTTGTTTAATACGAACTAATAATTTTGAACCCGCACAAACAAAATAATGTGTCCGAGAGCTCAACTCGCAGAGTAGGCGTAGGTATCAAGATTTTTGTCCGCCGAGCGTACGTCGTCGCAGGCAGCTACTTGTTTTGTTGGTGCTTGGTTTTCCCTTCCCCCTCCTACGCCCGCCGGCGTGATCAGATGCGCGTGCCAGCCCTTACAGCTGTTGAGGGGCGTGGCTTGCTCACTACAACGTGCCTGCTTAGTCCGCCTACTATGCGCACACAAAACATCATACCCGCGCGCTACTATCCATTGGAAAACATTGATTGTTTGTAGATAAATACGCTTATTTTGGCTGGTACTATTGAATTTCGACGTTTTTGCGATATTACGAATTTTTATATTACGAACTGACGATTTCTGGGTCCCTTGATGTTCGTATTAACAAGGGTTTACTGTAGATGTCTGACATTTGAAGAAAATTAAAAATAAAGAAATAATATTTTTGCTTGTACGGTTGGTCAATCTGTTTCATTGCATCTCACAAGGAGTTGTGTGATGGGGGTGGGGGGAGAGCATATAAGAAATAAAACAGTTTTGAGACATGTCAAAAAATGTTCAGTGTAAATTTTCCAGCCTCCCTTTTTAAATTTTTTAAACATTTATTTTAGTTATGTATTTTTATTTATTTCGTTACCTGAATCTAAAACGTACTTCCCCCCCAAACCCCTAAATTATTGCATAAACCTAAGTACTAAATATTGGGGGGGGGGGGGGGGGGGGGAAATGTGTTGTCTTTTCATTGGAAGAAGAAACTCCACTTGAAACAAGCCTACCCCATTACAGACCCGAAACCCGAAGTTATTTGTACTACCTGTACCCAACCTGAACCTAGAAAGTACTACCCGAAGACCCCTAATAATTTTGTATGTTGATTGTGATTTTGAGCTTTTAGTTCAATTACTTTTAGTATGGGTTGGCACTTGGCAGTCACTCCTTGTGTGTGGAGCTGTGCTCTTTTCTGCCAACTCCTGTTATTTATGAATAGAAATATTTAGTACATCAAATAAATAACACTCTGTGTGTCTCGTGGATTCCAGTACCGTCAGAACCTGTTTGCCACCTGGTGCCACCACCTGCAACAAGCGTCGCTACAGTTCAGAGCAGACATCGCTCGTACGGAGTATCTGTCCAATCCCGACGAGAGACTCCGCTGGCAGGCTAACGCTCTCCCCACAGGTACGGACGTGTCCACTATATGACCATGGGTTGGAAGGAATTGTCAGCCCTTCCTTGGAAATAATACAGTAAAACCTCTTCAATTGAAATTGCAAGAGACTCTAAAATACCAAATTTGAATTAAAAATATTTGAACTTATACAACATTTAATATTAGCCATACCCTTTTAGCAGCAACTTGATCACTACCTTGAAGTATATGTACATTTTAATTAACGTAGTTTTAATTAACAAGGTTTTACTGAAATAATAATACAGTAAAACCCCGATGGATCGTTCCCGCATCGGTCGTTTTCCCGCCATGATCGCTATATTTAGAAAGTTTTTGTAAAAGTCCCATTTAAACAATGTTAAATTTTCCCGCATCCACCGTTCCTCAATCGATCGTTTTCCTCGCTGTATCGTTCAAAATGTTGCCATTCTCAATGTTAAATTTACCCTAATGGATCGTTTTCGACCAACCGAGCGAGTATGTGTGGCCTGTGCTGTTCCACCACTGATATCGCCTTCCACCCGCTACTGAACTGGCAACAGCGGACTGGCTATAAATAGACCGCCAATGAATAGACCGGTTCCTCCCCCCCCCCCCCCCCTCCCACACTCCGGAGCGCGCCAAGCATCGTCGCATCGTTGAGTCATTGTGTTTGTACAATGCTCGAGCCTTCACAACAGCTAGCCAACCCCCTCCCTCCACTTTCAACCTGTTGCTGCAGGCTTTGTTTGTTCAGTCCAGTTCAGTCTTTCCGAGTTCACCGACCGTGTTTAGTTAAAATGGCAGTGTGTTTCATTTACGCGCGAGTGTTTTGCTAATAATATTGCGATGTTCTAGTGTCGTGTTTTCTAAGAGATTGTATTTTTGTTTTATTGAGTTGAGGCATGAAGTCGAGTGCGTCGAACAGTGGACTCGTGGAGATTAGTTATCTGTGCGTAGAGTGATTTGTTAGCTTTCTCAACTTCTCCAGCTGTTGGAGGGCGTGGCCTCCACTGTCGTCTGCACTGTGTGCCCGAGTGGCAGAGTAGGCGGGCCTGACACATCGCGAATGTGGCGGCCAGCTGTAGCTTATAGTTGCCTACAGTACAACGTACGGTAGGCTTAGCCGTCTGAATTAACTTACTTCACCTACATATTTTAACTTCATTGTGCATATTTAACTTACTTATTAACACCATTAAATAACTAAATTGGTATATTCTTGTGTGACTAATTATTTCAAATGAAAAACCCTAGAAAAATCCTTTTTTTTATTTTTTTTTTTTTTTTTTTTTTATATACCTAACTAGGCTTATTACATCGTTTTATTGAATTTCCCGTTTTGACCGTTTTCCTCGATCCATCGTTTTTTTGTACTCTACCATGGAAAACGATCGATAGGGGTTTTACTGTATGTAATTAACAATTTTAATTCCTGGTGTCTTTATACTTGCCCTCACTTTGCGAAGAAGAACTGTGCCGTGCTTACTAAAAATAGAGCAAATAATACCATGACTGGGTAATAGGGAATATTTTATACTTCTTTTTCCATAATTTTGTTTATTATATTATTATAAGTACATTTTTGTTGGTCAGCTCTATCCAATGTTGTAGGTATCCCAAATAAAAGTCGTCCGTGTCCATGTAGCTTGTGTGTCCGTTCTAATGTGCCCCCCCTTGCAGACGACCTGTGCACGGAGAACGCAATCATGCTGAAGCGCTTCAACCGGTACCCGCTCATCATAGACCCCTCCGGCCAGGCCACCGAGTTCATTCTCAACGAGTTCAAGGACAAGAAGATCACCAAGACCAGCTTCCTGGATGACTCGTTCAGGAAGAACCTGGAGTCAGCGCTGCGCTTCGGCAACCCGCTCCTGGTTCAGGTGAGGCCTTTTCCGACTTTGTAGGTCAGCCGGTACTTGGTTACCTCCATGGACGTACTTGGTTACAGTACAAGGGTCTTTCGTTGTCTTTTTGGATGTATTTTTAAATTTGTTACTAACATAGTTATGTTCTTGCCTTTCCTAAACCATTCTTTTGCATCAAAAACTGTTGGTACAGTGGAGCATCGATTATACGTTTTGTACTTATACGTGATTTCCGTATGGTCCCGGCCATTTCCCATAACCAGAGGCAGGAGTTTATGGTATTAACGATAAACGCGATTTTCTTAGAAAATGTTTTATAACTACAGATGTGGACGTTTTAGGTAGGCCTACTTGTGGTGCTGGAAATGACATTTTTTTTCGCGCGAATTTCCGCGATTTTTAAGTATAGCCGCGATTTGAGCGATTCTCTAGGGGTGTGCGAGTACTCGAGTTTTCGAGTCGAGTCGAGTCGAGTTTTTAGTACTCGACTCGAAATTCACAATTACTACTCGACTATCGAGTTTTTTTCGAGTTTCGATTATTGCGCGATATATCGATGGAGATCGTCAAAACGCTGTTTATACTACACTGAAGTGAGCGTTGGAGGCGGAGCTTAGTTGAAGCTGCATACGTAAGCCCCGCCCAAACATCCGGTATGGCTACGAGACATTGTTGGAACATCATTTTCTCTAGATATCTTCTTCAACTTCAATGGCTGGCCTGTCTTTTTGAAGGCTATCTGTTTTTTGTATCGTGTTTTTTTTGTGCGATCGATAAATGCACCGAAATAAGTGCGGCAACTATGAAAGTCAATTGTGGAAGCACAACAAGTTGTGCTAGACATCTTCAGATCTATGCAGAGTTTACACCAGCTAGGCCTAGGCCTACAAAACAACAAGGCCTGGCGTAGTGTTATTCCTATGGTAGGCTAGGCTAGGCACAAGAGCCTAGGCCTAGACCTAGATTAGCATATTGCATTTGTAACTAAATCTAAACTCACCTTGTAATTCTTTTGGCCTTTAAAATGTCTTAAGTCTAGCCATACACCAGCTAGGCCTAGGCCTAGGCCAATGCAGGCTAGGACACAGCTAGGCCTAACACTTCATGAGTATAGAATAAACTCTGCTTTGAAGTGGCCTGCTACTGACCCAAAGGCCAAAAGAATTACAAGGTGAGTTCAGATTTAGATTTAGTTACAAATGCAATAGGCTAATCTAGGTCTAGGCCTAGGCTATTGTGCCTAGCCTAGCCTACCATAGGAATAACCCTAGGCCAGGCCTTGTTGTTGCCTAACAACAGGCCTAAGTTAAGATTACTTACTGTTAACTTAAGACTAAGTTATTAAAAGTAACAAGAAATGTATTCACATTGTTGTACAATTCTTTCTTATAGGCTACCTATTTCCCAATGAACCCCAGCATATTTAAGTATTTCAATTTTTTACTACTGGAACTCGACTCGAAAAATTTCTGGTTTTGAACTACTCGAACTCGACTCGAACCAAAAAATTGCTACTCGCACACCTCTAGATTCTACCCATTATTCACGAATAACGTTGCAATAAAATAAATTAATGACAAATTTGCGATTTTCCGTCCAATTTTTACGTTTTTGAGTAGGCCTACAATAAGTGTTCACTGTTTTACATAGGCATACTCAGTGATTCATTGATTAGTTAATGTGTTTTTAGTTGTGCTATGTACCTAATAAATGTAGGTTGATACGTATTTGTGTTCTAATTTTTAGCCTATGCATTTTCCATGGTCCCAAAGTAGCCAAAAATAGAAAAAAATTAACACCGCTATAAAAACGATTTTTTCAAAAATATTCAACACCAATTCACCACCTTTTTAAATCTTAAAAACGAAATATTCCAAACATTTTCACCATAAACTCCTGCCTCTGCCCATAACCATCGATGTTAAAATAATTTAATTACACGTTATTTGGTTATACATTATTTTTGGTTATATGCGGCAGAAATTGTTCCCCCTGCAGACATCTTAGTAGTGATTATATGCTAATTGGTTTTATTTGTCATCCGAAATTACTTCCTGGAAGTGCAAGCTGTATCTCGTTCGGGATATGCAGCAGATATGAATGCGCGAGAATGGAATGTTGTTCAAGCAGTCACCCCGCCTCGCCCCTCTCCCCTCCTCCCATTCGCTACCCTTGCTCACGTTCGGTTCTTGGCAGGTAGCCCAAGCCCCGAGGCATCGTACAGCGCCAGCCCCTCACCTACAAATACCTATGTTTAACAGAGCGTCGGTCTATGTAGCTCGTTTGCAGTTTTTTTTTAATTGATACCACATGTACGTAATAGCTTGTTTTGTCGATTTGTTGATTTATTATTATCCTCTGACTTTATGGTAACACTTGACATATAGATCTGATCGTTTCATCAATTTGTTGATTTATAGTAATTATCCGTCATTTATTTAGTGGTAACATCAATATGGTACATGAGTACGAGAACTGGTTGACCCAGCAGACATTTTGTGAGAAAGCGTCCCCGACCTTGCCAACGTAGGCCTGCGGGCGCTGTGGCATACATCCTCGCAGGTGCTGAGCTGACAGCTGCCACCAGCCCTTGATAGGGGTCTCCCCACGACGCACGGCCGTACAGTTGCGTCCAAAAAACACTTACGGGGCGGTCGATGAAACTTGTTTCCACGGTAATATTTATTATCAAAAAACAATTAATCAAGATAAATAAAGATCTGGGACTGAAAAAATAAAGCATCGATACTGGAAAACGGTACGGCGGGGGTATTGGGAATAAAATTATATCACTTTCGGCGGGACTATTCGAAATAAAAACGATGATTTTCACGTATAACATGTTGAGTAATTATTTAGACACCATTTCCACCTCTCCCCCCGCTGCTCGTACGTGCGCTAGAACGCACCGTGAAGAGAATTTCTGTACTGCAGAATGGGGAGACTGCCGAGAGCTGCCATCTCGACACATTACAAACAAAAACTAATGTAATTGTAGTTACACGTTTTTTGTACATAAAACGTTGTTTTCAGTTTGGCCCTTGGGAAACGTATAATGGAGGCTCCACTGTATTTTCATTTTTAAATACCCTACATTCTAACATTCGAACAGGTGGTCTATCTTTGTAGGTAGTTTCAGGATGCAATTGTTTTAGTATTTTACTACATTTAGGTGATATCACTTTGTATCAATGATATGGTCTTAACTCTAAGACCGAACTAACTTTTAGGCCCGAATGCATAGTTCACACTCAAGCCCTGCTCAACTAAGACTCCTCAGCTTCACCTAGCCACCAATCACAGGGCCATCCAGATGGCAATGCCGTTCCGTGATTGGTGGTCGGGCGAGGCTGAGGAAAGACTGTCAAGATAAGGAGGGCTTGAGTCCGGACTATGCATACAGACCTTAACCTCTTGTGAGACCTGGCACAGGTCACATGAAGAAGTTACAAATTCCTGGTAGGAACAAAGACACAATGAATATGCAAATAATTTGTTTTAAAAATCTATTCTCAAGTATTGGCCTGGATTCACAAGAGGTTCAAAGTTACTGGTCTTATAGTTGAGACCAGAAAGACTTGGGACCTCTTGTGATTCCGGACCCTGTAGCCTATCATGTAACACATGTCTATGCACTGGCACCAACAATATTGGGGTAACAAAAATAAACTACTAGTCCTTTGCGTAACCCAGAGAGAATTGTATCTTCAATAATCTTCCCTAAATTTCAATATGCACCTAGGTACCATTTCCGGGTTGCGTCAAAGAACCTTAAAATTGCAAATGAAGCCGAGTACTCGGGATTGTCTGCAGCTGTAGCAATAAAAACACTTAACAATGTTCCGTAAAAAGTAGTCTCCCATACAAGTTTTTGGCACTACGTTTTGTGTAGTCAATTATATAATGTATATATTGTATATACTATAGGCTATATACTGTAACATATACTTTATATTATAAAGAAAATACTACTGGATCTTTTAAGATGACATGCTAACATGTTACTACAATTCCATCTGTGTGTAGGACGTGGAGAACTACGACCCCATCCTCAACCCCGTGCTGAATCGTGAGCTGCGTCGTACGGGCGGCCGTGTGTTGATAACGCTGGGCGACCAAGACATCGATCTGTCTCCGTCGTTCGTCATCTTCCTGTCGACCCGAGACCCGACGGTCGAGTTCCCGCCCGACATCTGTTCGAGAGTGACATTCGTCAACTTCACCGTCACGAGGAGCTCACTGCAGAGCCAGTGCCTCAACCAGGTGCTCAAGGCCGAGCGGCCGGACATTGACGAGAAGCGCTCGGACCTGCTCAAGCTGCAAGGTGCGTACCCCGATGCTACGTGGCCACCTACGCCTGCTCCAGGCGCTCAACAACGCCATGTCTAACGCTACGTGGGAATGTTTCCAGGCGAGTTCCACCTGCGCCTGCGCCAGCTGGAGAAGTCTCTGCTCCAGGCGCTCAACGATGCCAAGGGGAAGATCCTGGACGATGACTCGGTCATCACGACGCTAGAGACTCTGAAGCAGGAGGCGGCAGACATCAGCAAGAAGGTGGAGGAGACTGACAAGGTCATCGGGGAGATAGAGACCGTGTCCCAGCAGTACATGCCTCTCTCGCAGGTCAGGGAGAATATCATTAGACAATTAATAAGGGCATTGGTAATTGAATAATTTGGTGTGAAAACCACGTTGCCTGATTTGGTTAAGAAAATAATTATAGGAGTCCACAGCTTACCTGTAGAAGTCCTGGAAGCCATTTGAAGTGTGAAGATGACACAAATATGTAGGGTATATACAAAACAAATTAGAGAAACGTTCTGGCTTCACTGGTTGGATGGTCTATCATTCTTTCCCCAACCAAGTCACTAAAAGCAGTGTTAACAATGTAAAAACAATTATCACAAATTACTAAATGTATCAATTTTATTTCTAAATGCACTGTCTTAACTAATGTTTTTATTGTAATCTGCTACAATAGGTTTTTGTTCAGTCATGGCAACATAATCAGAAGTTGTTTAAAGGATGTGGCATAAAGATGGCCTGCTACCTACTATTCTGAGAGTTATGTGCAATCTGTGAGTTACAAACAAGTTTCCAATTGACACTGCTAGTCAGTGTAGTGTAACGTACTGCAACTCAGTAACTCAACGTGCCCAGAAAGAGCCTCCAGGTACAACACTGCATACTAGTACCCTAGTGATATTCCTGTAACCATGTGGTGATATTGGTTACAGGCATGCAGCAACATCTACTTCACTATGGACAGTCTCAACCAGATCCACTTCCTCTACCAGTATTCACTCAAGTTCTTCTTGGACATCTTCAGCTCTGTGCTATTCTGCAACCCAAAGCTAGCCAACACGACAGACCACAGCGCCAGGCTTGCCATCATCACCAAGGATCTGTTTGGGGTGAGTGCCACTGCCACTAGAACGTTGCGTTTTGCTTTATTGCACATGTTCTGTTTCCCAAGCATACCGCTATATGAACCATATTCATTTATATTTATATTTCAATAGTTTTGTGTTATGGTCACAATTTTAAAAATGTCAATAGACAAATTTGTTGTTAATGGACATTTTCAGTTTTCACCAGTCCTCTAAAACTTTAAAACTTCTATTAAGCCTACAGTCTATAATTATATTTATTATATTTTTTTTCAGGCTTAATGGCCTAGTTCAGAGTGAATTTCATCTTCTTTTTGTTAAATGAGCTTGGTGTCTGTCTATGTTGATCAGTTTCAGTTCCTGTGGTTAGGCTATATAATTTAGAGGAAAAAATGTAACATAAAAGTGCACTTCCCCTTCTTGGTGTTCACTGTTTCATAAAGATGTACAGTCAAAAGTCGTTACAACGAACGCCCTTACAATGAAATCATCGTTTTAACGAAATTTATTTGTGGTCCCGCCTGAATCCCTATGTTCACAATGTTAATTTGTTATCATTACAACGAAAATTCGTTATTACGAAAAGATCATTTTAACGAACAAATTTTGGTTCCCCTTGGTATTATTACACGTTAGTACAACGAAATTATCTTCTGAAATGTAGATTATTTGGAATTCCCAGTCGCGTAGATTGGTGTTTTTCCGTGTATCGCCTCATTACATGGGCCGGCTGGCGGTATCTACGAGAGTCGGGCAAGGTCATTGGCCGCCGCAAGACGAGCCCCCTCCCAGCCGACCAATCACGATCGAGGTTACGGAGCGAGGGACGAACTGAACTGACAACAGGCGGCTATCGCGGTCTCGCTTGCACTTACGCATCCTGAGCCTAGCACTTTCTCTCTCTCTCTCACGGCGGCCGGTCGCTGTAGTAGTTGAACTACTTCGTCGCGTCTCGCTCACGATACCACTCTATTGTTCTCTCTCGTTCGGTCGGGCGCATCTGTTCTCACTTTGAGGACCCGCCTGCGAGTCTACTGCCCGCAACACAGATGTGTAATGCTGGTTGCAGGCCACACAGGGGCCATGCGTTACCTGCCATTACTCGCGCGCTACGCGACTTTTAAGCTTTGTAGACACAATTTTGACCAATTTGGGGACTGGGAATCAAGTTTCCATCACATAAAAAACGCCGATCATTTTAACGAAATAATCATTTTAACGAAAAAAACTTTAGGTCCCTTCGAGTTCGTTGTAATGACATTTGACTGTATTATTATTTATTAAATATTATGTATTAGGGATGGCATCGGGTAATAAAATTTCGGAACCGGTTCCAGCTCTCATATTACCTGGATACCCGGATCCCGAAAACATTTTTTTTATGTGTAGGCTTGATTTGAAGGTCGTCGCTAGGCCTTGTGAAGTGCACGAGGTGTGAAGACGAGGGACGAATGATATGCTCGCCACCCGCTCGGCTAGCATTTCGGAATACGCCTGCAGTAACCACGTCAAGTACCGTAAAAAAAAAAACATTTCTCAATAGGCCTACTAGGGTTGCCGTTCAATATGAATTTCAGCATCGGTAATCGGACCAGTACAATCAATAATCGAACACGATAATCGACTTAAAAAAATATCGATCGATAATCGAATCAAAATTACGTTATTTCTCGCAAAATAGGCGGACCATTTGGGAGTATACATTGTTTTTTGGGGGGGAATCTATAGTATTCATATTGTGCTGTTTGCCACGAGATGCTACTCTGCCGAGATCGAAGATGAAACTGGTAGCTGCGGCTGTAGTAGTGGGGTAGACCGTGGAAATTGCCTTGTCATTGGCTTAACCTTGAGCCGGTAGGAGTGGCTTAGGAGGTTGGAATGCAGGAGGGGCGGTCGACTTAGTCATTCAGGATTCATGACAGCCGGCTACACACCACGGATACGTGAGAAAAAATTTAGCAGCGGCGTACTATACACGCGTGAACAAATAAATAATGGACCAGAAAAAGACAAAAGTCTGAAATTGGGATTACTTTAAAATAAAAATTTGATGTCGCGTAAGCATTACATTTTCATAAATGTGTACTAAGATGTGTAGCCACTGTAAGCCAATTTACCATTACACTTCCTACAAACTACACTCTTACTGTCTATGATTTCTTTTTTTTCATCGACACAAAAACCGAAGTTTTTCCACACCTCACTTCTTAGTTGCAGGGGAGTAAACAGATCTGTTTTAGCCAGTGTTGTTAAAGCTACTTTTTAAAAGTAGCACTGTTACAGCTACAGCTACTTGATCTTTGAAAGTAACTTAGCCTAGCTTCTTTTCAGCTACTTTATTTTGTCAAGTAGCTCGCTACTTGTACAGCTACTCAAAAAAAGTAGTTACGCTACTTTACAGCTACTTTCATTTTGATACGGTCCGGAAGTGAGTCATACTCATATCACAGCTCACGGGGTGAAACAGGAAACTCAGTGCTGGGGAGGAGGTTTTGGGACTATAGAGCAAGAAAGCCAATGATCAGTCGTCATTCCGAAACCTGTGACGGTGGGAATTGCGACGGGCAAAACAAACGTGTGTTTGTTTATTGCAAAAATAGAGTAGCGGCGACTTTTCGCTACAAATACTCGTATATAGTAGCTTGCTACTTGCTACTTTACTGCATTTTCAAATGTAGTACGCTACCAGTCTCGCTACCAAAAAAGTAACATGCTACAAGAAACGCGCTACTTGTAGCGCGTTACTTAACAACACTGGTTTTAGCCGTGGTCAAAAACATAGCCCGAATAAGAGAAAAAAATGGATCAAGAAACATGTGCTCACTGCAGGCGACAGGTTACCGCTCGCGACTAGGCCGGGCCCCCCTTCTACTGCTCGACGGGAGGGGGGGGAACGGGCAGGCCTGGGTAGGGAGTGGGGGATGAGGGGTGGGAGTTGAAGCTACTACGCTGCCAGGCGCCTCGCACGTAGGAAGCGAAATGAGCGATAAATTCAAAATCTCGGCCGGGCTAGCCATTCGATTATCGATATAGTGATAATCGATTCGGGAAGACTGAATCGATTATCGACCGTTTCGGGGAATAATCGTATCGATCGATATAACGATTATCAAACGGCAACCCTACTCAATACACAACTGAAGCACGTACATAAAACAGGATACTTCAAGGAAAATAAATAGTAATAGAACAAGTATTAGCCAGAATGTTCACCAGAATGTTAAACAAAGAACAAACAGTAACGAATGCAAGTCGTCTCCCGTCTGTTTTGTTCCCCGCCGAGGCACGTGTTGTGGAAGGGTGGGGGAAGGGTCGGCGCGCGCCGTACCTGCTTCTCCACCAGAATCGACTGCAGCAATATTGGCACGTAAATTTAACCTAGAAAGGGACTAAAAAATTACCCGGACCCAAAAAATGGCTCCGGGTAATATTTGGAGCCGGGTACTCGATGTCATCCCTATTATGTATATAAATTGAGATATAGCCTACCTTTAAAACTCATGGCCACGAAACAAAATAACGATACCATAAATTATACTAAAAAATAAAAGCATCACTATGCCCAAACAATGCAGAATTCTATGCTGTTCTCATCTGTCAAGTCAATGTTCATGTCATGTGACTTGTTTTGTTTAAGGTGTGCTATGAGCGCGTAGCCAGGGGAATGCTTCACACGGACCGTCTGACCCTGGCACTGCTGCTGTGTCGTATCCACCTGAAGGGGGTGCCCAAGGAACCCAGCCTAGATGCAGAGTTCGAGTTCTTCCTCCGCGGCAAGGAGGGAATGTTGGCGTCCAAGCCCCCCGCAATGGAGGGACTCAACCAGGACCAAGTGGAGGCGCTCTTCCGTATCTCCACCAGGTAGCTACCACACGTTGCAGCTGTTGTAGTGGTAACACATTGAGCTGGCTGGCAAGTAGGTAATGTTGGCGTCCAGGCCCCCAGCGATGGAGGGACTCAACCAGGACCAAGTGGAGGCGCTCTTCCGCATCTCCACCAGGTAGCTACCACACGTTGCAGCTGTTGTAGTGGTAACACATTGAGCTGGCTGGCAAGTAGGTAATGTTGGCGTCCAGGCCCCCGCGATGGAGGGACTCAACCAGGACCAAGTGGAGGCGCTCTTCCGCATCTCCACCAGGTAGCTACCACACGTTGCAGCTGTTGTAGTGGTAACACATTGAGCTGGCTGGCAAGTAGGTAATGTTGGCGTCCAAGCCCCCCGCGATGGACGGACTCAACCAGGACCAAGTGGAGGCGCTCTTCCGCATCTCCACCAGGTAGCTACCACACGTTGCAGCTGTTGTAGTGGTAACACTTTGAGCTGGCTGGCAAGTAGGTAATGTTGGCGTCCAAGCCCCCCGCAATGGAAGGACTCAACCAGGACCAAGTGGAGGCGCTCTTCCGCATCTCCACCAGGTAGCTACCACACGTTGCAGCTGTTGTAGTGGTAACACATTGAGCTGGCTGGCAAGTAGGTAATGTTGGCGTCCAAGCCCCCCGCAATGGAAGGACTCAACCAGAACCAAGTGGAGGCGCTCTTCTGCATCTCCACCAGGTAGCTACCACATGTTGCAGCTGTTGTAGTGGTAACACATTGAGCTGGCTGGCAAGTAGGTAATGTTGGCGTCCAAGCCCCCCGCGATGGAGGGACTCAACCAGGACCAAGTGGAGGCGCTCTTCCGCATCTCCACCAGGTAGCTACCACACGTTGCAGCTGTTGTAGTGGTAACACATTGAGCTGGCTGGCAAGTAGGTAATGTTGGCGTCCAAGCCCCCCGCGATGGAGGGACTCAACCAGGACCAAGTGGAGGCGCTCTTCCGCATCTCCACCAGGTAGCTACCACACGTTGCAGCTGTTGTAGTGGTAACACATTGAGCTGGCTGGCAAGTAGGTAATGTTGGCGTCCAAGCCCCCCGCGATGGAGGGACTCAACCAGGACCAAGTGGAGGCGCTCTTCCGCATCTCCACCAGGTAGCTACCACACGTTGCAGCTGTTGTAGTGGTAACACATTGAGCTTGCTGGCAAGTAGGTAATGTTGGCGTCCAAGCCCCCCGCGATGGAGGGACTCAACCAGGACCAAGTGGAGGCGCTCTTCCGCATCATAACCAGGTAGCTACCACACGTTGCAGCTGTTGTAGTGGTAACACATTGAGCTGGCTGGCAAGTAGGTAATGTTGGCGTCCAAGCCCCCCGCAATGGAGGGACTCAACCAGGACCAAGTGGAGGCGCTCTTCCGCATCTCCACCAGGTAGCTACCACACGTTGCAGCTGTTGTAGTGGTAACACATTGAGCTGGCTGGCAAGTAGGTAATGTTGGCGTCCAAGCCCCCCGCGATGGAGGGACTCAACCAGGACCAAGTGGAGGCGCTCTTCCGCATCTCCACCAGGTAGCTACCACACGTTGCAGCTGTTGTAGTGGTAACACATTGAGCTGGCTGGCAAGTAGGTAATGTTGGCGTCCAAGCCCCCCGCGATGGAGGGACTCAACCAGGACCAAGTGGAGGCGCTCTTCCGCATCTCCACCAGGTAGCTACCACACGTTGCAGCTGTTGTAGTGGTAACACATTGAGCTGGCTGGCAAGTAGGTAATGTTGGCGTCCAGGCCCCCCGCAATGGAGGGACTCAACCAGGACCAAGTGGAGGCGCTCTTCCGCATCTCCACCAGGTAGCTACCACACGTTGCAGCTGTTGTAGTGGTAACACATTGAGCTGGCTGGCAAGTAGGTAATGTTGGCGTCCAAGCCCCCCGCGATGGAGGGACTCAACCAGGACCAAGTGGAGGCGCTCTTCCGCATCTCCACCAGGTAGCTACCACACGTTGCAGCTGTTGTAGTGGTAACACATTGAGCTGGCTGGCAAGTAGGTAATGTTGTCGTCCAAGCCCCCCGCGATGGAGGGACTCAACCAGGACCAAGTGGAGGCGCTCTTCCGCATCTCCACCAGGTAGCTACCACACGTTGCAGCTGTTGTAGTGGTAACACATTGAGCTGGCTGGCAAGTAGGTAATGTTGTCGTCCAAGCCCCCCGCGATGGAGGGACTCAACCAGGACCAAGTGGAGGCGCTCTTCCGCATCTCCACCAGGTAGCTACCACACGTGGCAGCTGTTGTAGTGGTAACACATTGAGCTGGCTGGCAAGTAGGTAATGTTGTCGTCCAAGCCCCCCGCAATGGAGGGACTCAACCAGGACCAAGTGGAGGCGCTCTTCCGCATCTCCACCAGGTAGCTACCACACGTTGCAGCTGTTGTAGTGGTAACACATTGAGCTGGCTGGCAAGTAGGTAATGTTGGCGTCCAAGCCCCCCGCGATGGAGGGACTCAACCAGGACCAAGTGGAGGCGCTCTTCCTTATCTCCACCAGGTAGCTACCACACGTTGCAGCTGTTGTAGTGGTAACACATAGAGCTGGCTGGCAAGTAGGTAATGTTGTCGTCCAAGCCCCCCGCAATGGAAGGACTCAACCAGGACCAAGTGGAGGCGCTCTTCCGCATCTCCACCAGGTAGCTACCACACGTTGCAGCTGTTGTAGTGGTAACACTTTGAGCTGGCTGGCAAGTAGGTAATGTTGGCGTCCAAGCCCCCCGCAATGGAAGGACTCAACCAGGACCAAGTGGAGGCGCTCTTCCGCATCTCCACCAGGTAGCTACCACACGTTGCAGCTGTTGTAGTGGTAACACATTGAGCTGGCTGGCAAGTAGGTAATGTTGGCGTCCAAGCCCCCCGCAATGGAAGGACTCAACCAGAACCAAGTGGAGGCGCTCTTCTGCATCTCCACCAGGTAGCTACCACATGTTGCAGCTGTTGTAGTGGTAACACATTGAGCTGGCTGGCAAGTAGGTAATGTTGGCGTCCAAGCCCCCCGCGATGGAGGGACTCAACCAGGACCAAGTGGAGGCGCTCTTCCGCATCTCCACCAGGTTGCTACCACACGTTGCAGCTGTTGTAGTGGTAACACATTGAGCTGGCTGGCAAGTAGGTAATGTTGGCGTCCAAGCCCCCCGCGATGGAGGGACTCAACCAGGACCAAGTGGAGGCGCTCTTCCGCATCTCCACCAGGTAGCTACCACACGTTGCAGCTGTTGTAGTGGTAACACATTGAGCTGGCTGGCAAGTAGGTAATGTTGGCGTCCAAGCCCCCCGCAATGGAGGGACTCAACCAGGACCAAGTGGAGGCGCTCTTCCGCATCTCCACCAGGTAGCTACCACACGTTGCAGCTGTTGTAGTGGTAACACATTGAGCTGGCTGGCAAGTAGGTAATGTTGGCGTCCAAGCCCCCCGCGATGGAGGGACTCAACCAGGACCAAGTGGAGGCGCTCTTCCTTATCTCCACCAGGTAGCTACCACACGTTGCAGCTGTTGTAGTGGTTACACATAGAGCTGGCTGGCAAGTAGGTAATGTTGTCGTCCAAGCCCCCCGCAATGGAAGGACTCAACCAGGACCAAGTGGAGGCGCTCTTCCGCATCTCCACCAGGTAGCTACCACACGTTGCAGCTGTTGTAGTGGTAACACATTGAGCTGGCTGGCAAGTAGGTAATGTTGGCGTCCAAGCCCCCCGCGATGGAGGGACTCAACCAGGACCAAGTGGAGACGCTCTTCCGCATCTCCACCAGGTAGCTACCACACGTTGCAGCTGTTGTAGTGGTAACACATTGAGCTGGCTGGCAAGTAGGTAATGTTGTCGTCCAGGCCCCCCGCAATGGAGGGACTCAACCAGGACCAAGTGGAGGCGCTCTTCCGCATCTCCACCAGGTAGCTACCACACGTTGCAGCTGTTGTAGTGGTAACACATTGAGCTGGCTGGCAAGTAGGTAATGTTGGCGTCCAAGCCCCCCGCGATGGAGGGACTCAACCAGGACCAAGTGGAGGCGCTCTTCCGCATCTCCACCAGGTAGCTACCACACGTTGCAGGTGTTGTAGTGGTAACTCATTGAGCTAGCAAGTAGGTAATGGGTAGAGCCCCATGAAATTCGCATTAACTATAAAAGTGAAAAGTTAAAATGTAATTTTTTACTAAAGCTCTCAAACTTTGGTGGGGTATGCACCTAATAAAAGCTTTTTTTGTGAATTTAAGTGAAAAACTATTTTACGTGACAAGTGCGGAATATACTAATTCACGTTAATTACGCCAAATTTTCTCGAGTTTATGTAATAATCTGGGATGTGCGGGTACCCGAAAAACGGGTATTTTTCGGGTAGCAAAATTTACCCGAGGTCGGGTCGGGCCGTAAATTATGCCCGAAAAAACCGGGTCGGGTAGCCTAGGCCTAGTACAACATAATTTCGAGGTTATGATTGGTCGAAATTGTGAATTTCAATATGAAGCTGCAAGACGAGGAAGCTTGGGAGGAACTGATATTTATATGAGGATGCCTTACCTTCTATCTTACTTTATTATTATTTCATGAATATAGTGTAGCCTAGGTGAATAACAATATTTCACCATGATTTCACAATGTATTTGACATTTGACTATGATCTAAACAAAGATGGCGACCATATGCCAGAACTCCCCACTGCCTTCTTGGCGGAAATAGCGTGAAATACGGCGGGAAATTCAAATTTTCAAATAACTAGAAAATTCGAATGTGTTGAAGTAGATTCGGATCGTAGATTCGTACACAACTACATTTTATGTAATGTATTTTCTATTGATTGATACATTTTTATTAATTATTACTAAAAACTTTACTTATAATATATTTGACTGATCTATACGTGTGTATTAATTTTAGCACTACCCGACCCGACCCGACCCGAGGTTAATTTCCATACCCGACCCGAGGTTAATTTCCATACCCGACCCGAACCCGACCCGAGTTAAAAAATCACTACCCGCACATCCCCAGTAATAATCGTTTTTAAAAAATGCGAAAATAATACATTTTTGTCCATTACCAGAACATTCCATTCCACTATTTCCATTTGGTTACAAGGCCTATTTTAGTTTTTATTGTATCCATAGTGTCTATGAACAACCTCAATCAAAAAATAATTAATTTTTTGATCACAATTTTTGGTCCATGTCTAATATTTTGTTGCTAAAACCCAGATTTCAGATAAAAACTAATAATTACTAAAATTTTGCCTTTTTTAAACTAATTAATAGCGATCTGCGGCCAGTGATTTTTGAACTCGGGTCGTGTACTTCAAGTAACCTCGGGCTCGGGTGGGTATTGTAAAAAAACAAAACAATTAATACCAATTTATCGATTAGACAGAATTCGTTAACACAAAATGTAGGCCTAGTGGTTTAAGGATCCACAAAATTTGAATCCGAATCTACTTAAACAGGTTTGAATTTTCGAAGGTATTTTCTGCCATATTTCATGCTATTTCCACCAATAAGGCTGTGGATTGGTTAAGTAGTAGTACTATACCTACACATAGTAATACCTACACATCGATGGTATAGGCCTAAAAGCCTCTATATACCTAAAAACATGTTATTATACTATTCAGTTCATAAAACTCCATAACTGTTTTCCTAGGCTATGCCTACATTCCCCGCTACATACACCAAGCGCCATTCGGCCCACTCCCACGAAGACCGGTAAAGTAGTGACTTGTCTGATCTACGATTTGGGCCACATGCGAGTGGCGCTATCAGTCGAGTATCTAGGGGAACTTCCAACACTATTGGCTTCGCAAAAGACACAGGCGGGCATAGGGCCTTGCAAGACCTGATAATAGTAGACCGTGGTACTACCCAACTAGATTTTCCGGACATAATTTACGACTTGACCCGACCTCGGGTAAATTTTGTTACTAAAAAAATATCAATTTTTCGGGTACCTGCACATCCCCACACACTAAACAGAAACAAAATTAATGCTAATTTCACAGGGCTCTAGTAATGGGACATTGCCAAGCACTGTCTCATTTTGTGTAGAAAGCACACATTGGGCAGGTCAGCAAATTCTCATGTGTGGCGTCACCACTTTATTTCTTTGGAATGTACACAGTAACAGTATTGAGGTACCGGTAGTACTTATTTTATATTTTGAATTGAGTTATTTTTATTAAGATACATAATGCAGGGTTGCCGTTTTTGCGGAATTTATCCTCTTTTGCGGATTTTTAGGGTGCCTCGCGGACATGAGGATTAACGGCCAAATTGGCGGATTTTCTACCATTATTGTAAAAACCGTGAAATTTACTATAATTTGAAAATTCCGCCATAAAGAACGATTTAATAACGTAAAAAGTAAAGTTGGACAATCTACACTTGAACCCGCAGCATAGACACGATGTCTCAAAACACGTGTGAAATATCGAGTTTTCAACTGTGTTTTTGTAAGTTGTCTTACTATAAGCAAGCAGAGGGTGGAGCTTGTGTGGGAGACAGCCAATGCGGTACCTAAAGCGTTGTGATTGGTCTAGTAGTAAGTAGCGTCCTCTATTGTCAACTTTGCAGAACGTGTGTGTTCTTTTAGTGTACGATAGAGCGCGTTGCCCGTGCCTCGTTGGTAACAAAGAGCCCGTGACGTGACGACTGACTTTTTATATGAGTCTATGCTGTTATTTGCCTGGTTTCTTGTTTATATATTATATATATATATAGACAAATTAATTTATTATTTATTTATTTATAAATTATAATGGAGAGGTAAATTCTTAAAGATCATCCGGCATAATGCATAACCTAAAAATAAACATAACCTAACATTTTTTTTATTCTTTCACACTTTATAATATGCCAAGTTACAGCAGAATAAATGTGTTTTGGAGGATTTTTGAGGATTTTTTTGGTATCTTCAGAGGATTTAAAAAATTACTTGGTGGCAACCCTGACATAATGTGATAAAATAAATATTTTGTATTGATCAGACATTTAACCCATCCGCATCGGTAAGCGGACTGGTACGCTTATACGAAACTGGCCACGGTAACCAGAAGCGGACTGGTACGCATTTGCGCGCGCTTCACTAAAGCAAAAGTCTGAATCCATCCTCAAGGAATTAGAAGACTGGTTCGCATCCAATAAAATGAAACTTAACTGCTCTAAAACACAGATTATAAGTTTCCAACTTAAAGGTGCTCAACCAAGCATAACCATTAGTCATAATAATATATCTATAGATGTAGTAGATGAAACTAAATTTCTTGGTATAACAATTGATTTTAAAATGAAATGGTTAGCTCATATTGAAAGCCTATGTAAGCGTCTTAATTCATCCTGTTTCATGCTTAAGTCGTTAGCTTCACAATGTGATATAGGTACACTAAAAACAGTATATTATGCAAATTTCCAGTCCCATATATCGTACGGAATACTTTTTTGGGGCAACTCACCTAATGCCAAAAAAATCTTTTGCCTCCAAAAGAGAGCCGTGAGGTATATGTGGCACTTAAGATCCAGAGTTTCATGTAGGCCTTTTTTTAAAAATAATCAAATACTCACTGTTGCATGCTTATATATTCTAGAAGTTTTAATGTTTGTGAGAGACTATCCGGACATGTTCCAAACAAATGACAGTGTGCATAATATTAATACCCGTAACTCGAACAAATTGCACTCAACTCACCATAGGTTAAAACTATTGGACAGTGATCCAATCAATATTGGTATTAAGTTATACAATAAGTTACCTGATAACTTAAAAAATATAAGTACCAGAACTTTATTTAAGAATCAAGTAAAAGGTTTTTTAATGGATCACTGTTTCTATTCTGTTACTGAATTTATGTCATGACATTTCAACTACTTCTAATGTACTGTAGTAATTGAAATATAGTTATTAGTTATTAGTATAGTGTATGAATTGCTATATGTAATGTGGTAATGACTCGTGGAAGTTGACTCTTGTACTTATACTTCTTTTGTACTATACTGTGTGTATATGTGTTTTTATGTGTGTATATATGTATTATTTTAACCCTAAATGACAACTTCGCATACTCGCATGTTCCTGTGACGTGCACATGAGTGTTTTAAGGAAGGCTATGTAAATAAATAAATAAATAAATAAACATGTATTGTGGTGCTATCTAGCGTACGATATCGGAACTATTTCGTGCAATCTCTTGCTAAAGCTAGTGGCGATTCTAGTGTGCATTTCTTGAACTCTGTCGGCTTACGTTTGTTTTTGAATTTGATTTTATCTCCGCTAATCTCGATCCGAAACTTAGATCGGCTGTCACATTTTTCAAGATGGACTCGGGAAGCAGTCGTTGTTTTCAGGGCAAAGAAAGTGACATAAGAGAGATTTTAGACGTTCTAGGATCTGACTTTAGTGACAGTGATGGAGAAGAAGGTGTTTACAACCCTAACTTTCAAAATATTGTGGTTTCAAGTGAGAGTGAGAGCGATCGTGAAATGGACAATAACAGTGACACTAGGCCTAGGCCTAGGCCTCCGTGTAGGCGTAGGCCTAGAGATACGAATGTGCGTGTTCCCGCTAGTAAAGCTGCTAGGCCTTATATTATCAGTGACAGTGATAGCGATGTGGACATTGATATGGACATTGACGAAAGTGACAATGAAGACGTAATCGTGAATGCCCCGCCTAGGCCCAGGGTGGATATGATGGGGGGAGGAGACCACTTAGAATGGACATGGAAACGGGATTTTGATGATCCAGTCTGTCATCCCTTTACTGGAAAAGGCGGCGTCAACGCTAATTTGAACCTGGCCAAAGGTGTAAGTAGGGCAGAAATTTTCAATTTGTACATCAACGACAATATATTACACCATATCGTCACAGAAACAAATAGGTTTGGGTCAGTTGATGACACATTCAAGACAGTAACTTTAGATGAACTGAGGGTATATTTTGCCCTTGTCATTCTGATGGGCATTGTTCTGAAGCCAACCTTACAAAGTTATTGGAGTACTGACGTTGCAATCGATACTCCTTACTTCAAGACCGTCATGCCTAGGAATAGATTTATGGCTATAAGTCGATATTTGCATTTTGTCAACAATGATCATATGGACGAGGAAGATCCCATTAGAAAAATACGACCCGTTGTTGACATAATCGGGGATAGATTTCTAGACGTATATACCCCGAACCGTGACATATCCATCGATGAATCGCTGATGAAGTGTCGAGGTAGACTTCATTTTATACAGTACAACCGCTCTAAAAGAGCTAGATTTGGAGTAAAATTCTACAAACTATGCGAGTCCAAAAATGGTTACATCCACAGCTTCAAAATATATGTAGGCAAGGACAAAGTTGATAACTTGCCAGTCAGCACTAGAGTTATACTTGACATGATGGCAAAGAGTGATGTTTTAGACAAAGGGTACTGTCTCTACATGGACAACTGGTACAGTTCCCCAGACCTGTATCACAGACTGCATGTTGCAAAAACAAATTCTTGTGGCACTGTCCGTTTGAACCGTAAAAACATGCCCAAAGATATGTCAAAAGACAAATTGTTGAAGGGGGAAGCAGTCGCTTATTATTGCAACAATATAGCTGCCATAAAATGGAAAGACAAGAAGGACGTTTCAATGCTCACGACAATGCACACCCTCGACTTTGGTGAGACAAAAAAAATTGATAGAAAAACAGGAATGAAAAGCATGAAACCCACATGTGTGCTTGACTATAATAAACACATGGGGGGCGTAGATTTGGGTGACCAAATTCTCAGCAGGTTTCATGCCATGAGGAGGTATAATAAAGCATACAAAAAAATATTCTTTTATTTGCTCGACATGACACTGTTGAATACGTTTGTTGTTTACAACCATATAAATGGCAAACAAGATCGGACATTTCATGTATTCAAACAAAAACTCGCAGAGGAGCTAATGGAGATATATCATAAGCAAGGGACAGTAAGAAGGCGTTCGACAATTCAAGTTGACCAACCATCAAGACTGACAGGACGACATTTCCCTGAAAAAGTCCCACCAACAGCATCGAAAGGTGCCAAATCAACAAAACGGTGTGTTGTCTGTTCCAAAAACAAGTTACGAAAGGAGTCCACATGGCAGTGCGATACCTGCAAAGTCGCCCTTTGCGTAGAACACTTCAAGACGTTCCACACACAAAAAAACTACTAGGCTGTGACCTAATGGACTTGTAAACATGTAAATATATAATACAATGTATGCCTACTCATATTTTCACTCATAAATGTTGAACTAATAAAATAAGGTACCATGAGGCTCTTCTGTTGCACTGAAAAAAATACTTCCATCTAATAACCACCAAGGCCTATCCTACTTGCCAGTAAGTAAAACATTATTTGATTACAGCAAATGATAAAGGTGACTTTCAGCTGAACTTTGTTTCAAATCTTATGACATTTCGACAATAAATGGCTTAGTTATAGAACATCTAGTATGACTATGTAATAAACCTTGGCGCGCGCTGAAGTGTGTGGTTTCGCGCGGAGCGGCAGAGCACAAAGAAATTCCACACACACAAAAAACTACTAAGCCGTGACCTAAAATGGACTTGTAAACATGTAATTATACAATACAATAATAAAATACAATGTATGCCTACTCATATTGTCACTTATAAACTTTCAACTAATACAAAATATAATACCATAAGCATATATTCCTCAGTCACACTGAAAAAAATACTTCCATCTAATAACCACAAAGGCCTATCCTACTTGCCAGTAAGTAAAACATTATTTGATTACAGAAAATGATAAAGGTGACTTTAAGCTGTACTTTGCTTCAAATCTCATGACATTTCGACAATAAATGGCTTAGTTATAGAACATTTAGTATGACTATGTAATAAACCTTGGCGCGCGCTAAAAGTGCGTGGTTTCCGGGGGCGGCCGGCCGAATGAGGACACTGATGCGGATGGGTTAAGCACCATCTACCATCAACATAATGCAATCCTTATTATTCTCACTAAAGGAAAATAGTTGACTTAAAAGTTTTCCGCTGAGCCCCTGAGTACCATCACTTGGCCTTACAACTCTATCATAGCTAGAGGCCTACATGAATTTGTCCACGTTTAATTTGTAATGGACGCAACTTGTTTGGTTGCAGGCTGCCTTCGTTCAAGAACCTGTCTCCGTGCATACAGAGCATGCCAGAGTTCGGGGCCTGGCTGCAGCAGGGCACTCCAGAGATCTGTGTGCCGAAACTATGGGAGGAGGTGAAACAGCTGAGCCCCATTGGCACAGCCATCTATCAGCTGCTGGTCATTCAGGTGTGTTACCTAGTGGTGCACTAGTTCCACCCCCATACGTGGAGTTGTTTCAGTTCCTTGTGAAACAGCTGAGCCCCATTGGCACGGCCATCTATCAGCTGCTGGTCATTCAGGTGCGTTACGTAGTGGTGCATTAGTTGCACGCCCATACGTGGAGTTGTTTCAGTTCCTTGTGAAACAGCTGAGCCCCATTGGCACGGCCATCTATCAGCTGCTGGTCATTCAGGTGCGTTACGTAGTGGTGCATTAGTTGCACGCCCTTACGTGGAGTTGTTTCAGTTCCTTGTGAAACAGCTGAGTCCCATTGGCACGGCCATCTATCAGCTGCTGGTCATTCAGGTGCGTTACGTAGTGTTGCACTAGTTGCACGCCCATACGTGGAGTTGTTTCAGTTCCTTGTGAAACAGCTGAGCCCCATTGGCACGGCCATCTATCAGCTGCTGGTCATTCAGGTGCGTTACGTAGTGGTGCACTAGTTGCACGCCCATACGTGGAGTTGTTTCAGTTCCTTGTGAAACAGCTGAGCCCCATTGGCACGGCCATCTATCAGCTGCTGGTCATTCAGGTGCGTTACGTAGTGCTGCACTAGTTCCACGCCCATACGTGGAGTTGTGTCAGTTCCTTGTGAAACAGCTGAGCCCCATTGGCACGGCCATCTATCAGCTGCTGGTCATTCAGGTGCGTTACGTAGTGGTGCATTAGTTCCACGCCCATACGTGGAGTTGTTTCAGTTCCTTGTGAAACAGCTGAGCCCCATTGGCACGGCCATCTATCAGCTGCTGGTCATTCAGGTGCGTTACGTAGTGGTGCACTAGTTGCACGCCCATACGTGGAGTTGTTTCAGTTCCTTGTGAAACAGCTGAGCCCCATTGGTACGGCCATCTATCAGCTGCTGGTCATTCAGGTGCGTTACGTAGTGGTGCACTAGTTGCACGCCCATACGTGGAGTTGTTTCAGTTCCTTGTGAAACAGCTTAGTCCCATTGGCACGGCCATCTATCAGCTGCTGGTCATTCAGGTGCGTTACGTAGTGGTGCATTAGTTGCACACCCATACGTGGAGTTGTTTCAGTTCCTTGTGAAACAGCTGAGTCCCATTGGCACGGCCATCTATCAGCTGCTGGTCATTCAGGTGCGTTACGTAGTGTTGCACTAGTTGCACGCCCATACGTGGAGTTGTTTCAGTTCCTTGTGAAACAGCTGAGCCCCATTGGCACGGCCATCTATCAGCTGCTGGTCATTCAGGTGCGTTACGTAGTGGTGCACTAGTTGCACGCCCATACGTGGAGTTGTTTCAGTTCCTTGTGAAACAGCTGAGCCCCATTGGCACGGCCATCTATCAGCTGCTGGTCATTCAGGTGCGTTACGTAGTGTTGCACTAGTTGCACGCCCATACGTGGAGTTGTTTCAGTTCCTTGTGAAACAGCTGAGCCCCATTGGCACGGCCATCTATCAGCTGCTGGTCATTCAGGTGCGTTACATAGTGGTGCACTAGTTCCACGCCCATACGTGGAGTTGTTTCAGTTCCTTGTGAAACTGAAAAACAATTTGAAAAGTGCAAAAGATTTGATGTTGGCTTTATTAACTCTAGGTGTAACAAATCAACAATTCTGGACTTGTGCCGTGTTTTATTAGGTCAAAACACTCTATCTTCACCCAAAGTCAATGGACTTGTAGACAATGCTATACTTCAAACTTTCTGGTTTTGTTTAAGGCCTACAATGTTGGAGATATTGTTGTAGATGTATTTTGTGACTGTACTGAATGATTTACTTCGATGTTGTTGTTGTTGAGTTAACCCATCCAGACATCATTATTTTTCAAGGCAATACCCCTGTATGCACCATTTAATTTGCAGGTAACCAAATAATTTACACAGTTCAAGGTATAAACCACTGTAACCTTTTATTTTTTCGAGATACACCTATGAAAATTTCACCAATTTTTGCCAGATTTATGCAAGGAATAGACTGAGATGATTTACTAATTATTTTTGTTATTTTAATTGTGTTTACAGTCAGTTAAAAATATTATACATTAGACAAGAAAACAACTTTTCTAGAATCATATCATTCCAAAAAAAATTTTAGGACCATTTAAAAATAAATGAATATGAAATATATTTAGAAACATCTCTAGATTGAAATAAACACACCCACTTTAATTTATTTTCCATATTGATGCACCCAGAGAGTTGAAACTAGTTGGATGTCCTGAACTTGCGCGCGCGCATTGGTAGGCCTACCTAAGCCTAGGCCTACTACCAAATCTTCATCTGAATCACTTTCACTCGATAAATCCTCTTCAAAATCACTTTCAGCCGATACCTCATCCTCGGATATAAAATCTCCCTCCAATTCATCATCATTATCACCATCCAAATCATTTAAAACCGAAGAAATACCAGCCGTTGACAAGCGCGCATCTTTACTAGCAGCCATCTTTCCGCATCGTCAAGTTTCTTTGCAACGCAAAACATTTTCGATCACAATATCGATTATTTAAGATCGTACAAGGCCTGCCATCTATTGACAAGCGTGTAAACTAATACACTATAGTTACCGACACTACAGGAAACTTCTTTACCACCAACAGTGTGACCCATCCTGCGCAAAAAAATCCCCAAATCCCACCACGGGCAGAACTCGTGAAAGTGCTTGAAGGCCCGGGAAGGCGACCACGGGCAAAACTCGTTTAAATGTCTGGATGGGTTAATCTTACCAGTACGGTTACAACGACTCTCATTATATGAGAGTAAATGATTAGATGTTACTCTGGAGGCATTCAGCGCCCTGATTAAGAACGGGTGACGGTACGTTTATCACCGGTTTCCGTTGTTAGAAGAAGGCAATGAGCCTATCACCGCCTTGCATTCGCCTTCAGTAACGACCAAAACCGCTGATAAATTTATCGTCGCTCATACAGCCCTGCAGGCCTGACCGCGTCCCGGCTGCAGCCCATGTCTTTGTGTCCACAGCAGAGAGGGTTCTGTCTTGTTGTAGTTGTTGTCTCCAAGGCTTGTTGTGGCAACACTGCATGATATTGTTACAGGCGTTCAGGCCTGACCGCGTCCCGGCTGCAGCCCATGTCTTTGTGTCCACAGCAGAGAGGGTTCTGTCTTGTTGTAGTTGTTGTGGCAACACTGCTTGATATTGTTACAGGCGTTCAGGCCTGACCGCGTCCCGGCTGCAGCCCATGTCTTTGTGTCCACGGTCCTGGGCGAGAGCTTCATGCCGGCAGCTGAGAGGGAGATGGACTTGGCAAGCAGTGTTGAGACGGAGCTGCGATGTAACGTACCGGCCCTGTTCTGCTCTGTGCCCGGGTTCGATGCATCCGGTCGAGTGGACGACCTCGCCGCAGAGCTGGGCAAGCAGATATCGAGCATCGCCATCGGGTCGGCAGAGGGGTTCAACCAGGCGGACCGAGCCATCAACATGGCCGTCAAGTCCGGAAGGTGAGTTGTACAGGCAGATGTGTGGACAGACTTGATCTGTCGAAAACCAAATAATGATTTCATTATCAAGCTCACAATTGGTTGCTACTGTAAATGCTCATTTATTTAAACCCTGTTTATTCAAATTTATTTATAATTCATAGTAGTGATCAAGTCCCTACTGAAGGTTAATGTTAAATGATCTTGCAATTCAAATTGTGTTGCTATATTTAACAAATGAGGTAACTGTCAGTTGTCTCGCTTGTTAATTGTTATTATTCACATTCCAAGACAACTTCTTAAGTCACAATTTATGAGGTGTCGAAACATTTGATATAGATAACTAGATGAGGTATTTTGAGCACTGGTCGGTCTCTCCCACCCCCCCACACCCTTCTTCACATTAAAGCTGCTCCCTGCTTTGTGGCTTCTAGGTGCTTACAATTAGATAGGCCTATGCTGTAACAAAATTTCTGTTGTTGATGCGTGAACTTTTCGACTTCAATAAATTATTAACAAACAATTGTTTATTTCTGCAAATACCAATTTTTTCTTTATAGAAATTTGTGCGACTAGTAATAAGGGCAGGAAATCATATTAAAATATTAATACAATGTTTTTGTTTTCATAGAAATTCTCTCCCTCCTCCCCCCTCGCAATTGTTTTGGCATCATTTATTCATTTTACACAGGCACAGGTATTGTTAATAAAGACTATAATACATATAATGATATTTCTTGCATAGGTGGGTGCTGCTCAAGAACGTACACCTGGCTCCACAGTGGTTGGTACAACTGGAGAAGAAGCTCCACAGTCTCCAACCTCACGCCAACTTCCGTCTGTTCTTGACCATGGAAATCAACCCAAAGGTTCCCGTCAATCTGCTGAGAGCTGGCAGGATATTCGTGTTCGAGCCGCCTCCCGGCATCCGAGCCAATCTTCTCCGCACCTTCAGCACGGTGAGTGTGAACTTGTGTGTATAAAGAAGACTTGTGACAGGTTTATGTCATACCCCAGGGAGGCTAGTGGGGTGGTAGGACGGCACAACCCAGTGAGAGATGCCCCAGGGAGGCTAGTGGGGTGGTAGGACGGCACAACCCAGTGAGAGATGCCCCAGGGAGGCTAGTGGGGTGGTAGGACGGCACAACCCAGTGAGAGATGCCCCAGGGAGGCTAGTGGGGTGGTAGGACGGCACAACCCAGTGAGAGATGCCCCAGGGAGGCTAGTGGGGTGGTAGGACGGCACAACCCAGTGAGAGATGCCCCAGGGAGGCTAGTGGGGTGGTAGGACGGCACAACCCAGTGAGAGATGCCCCAGGGAGGCTAGTGGGGTGGTAGGACGGCACAACCCAGTGAGAGATGCCCCAGGGAGGCTAGTGGGGTGGTAGGACAGCACAACCCAGTGAGAGATGCCCCAGGGAGGCTAGTGGGGTGGTAGGACGGCACAACCCAGTGAGAGATGCCCCAGGGAGGCTAGTGGGGTGGTAGGACAGCACAACCCAGTGAGAGATGCCCCAGGGAGGCTAGTGGGGTGGTAGGATGGCACAACCCAGTGAGAGATGCCCCAGGGAGGCTAGTGGGGTGGTAGGACGGCACAACCCAGTGAGAGATGCCCCAGGGAGGCTAGTGGGGTGGTAGGACAGCACAACCCAGTGAGAGATGCCCCAGGGAGGCTAGTGGGGTGGTAGGACAGCACAACCCAGTGAGAGATGCCCCAGGGAGGCTAGTGGGGTGGTAGGACGGCACAACCCAGTGAGAGATGCCCCAGGGAGGCTAGTGGGGTGGTAGGACGGCACAACCCAGTGAGAGATGCCCCAGGGAGGCTAGTGGGGTGGTAGGACGGCACAACCCAGTGAGAGATGCCCCAGGGAGGCTAGTGGGGTGGTAGGACGGCACAACCCAGTGAGAGATGCCCCAGGGAGGCTAGTGGGGTGGTAGGACGGCACAACCCAGTGAGAGATGCCCCAGGGAGGCTAGTGGGGTGGTAAGATGGCGCGACCCAGTGAGAGATGCCTATGACCTGCAGCGTAATATGTTCACGTGCCAATTAAATAAATGGATCATTTAACCTATTGGTTGTTTGGTAACGCGTATCTGTGCTAGGTGCCGGCCTCTAGGATGATGAAGGCTCCCAACGAGCGAGCCCGTCTCTACTTCCTGCTTGCCTGGTTCCATGCCATCGTACAAGAGAGGCTGCGCTACGCCCCGCTGGGCTGGGCCAAGTACTATTGGTTGTTTTGGTAACGCGTATCTGTGCTAGGTGCCGGCCTCCAGGATGATGAAGGCTCCCAACGAGCGAGCCCGTCTCTACTTCCTGCTTGCCTGGTTCCATGCCATCGTGCAAGAGAGGCTGCGCTACGCCCCGCTGGGCTGGGCCAAGTACTATTGGTTGTTTGGTAACGCGTATCTGTGCTAGGTGCCGGCCTCCAGGATGATGAAGGCTCCCAACGAGCGAGCCCGTCTCTACTTCCTGCTTGCCTGGTTCCATGCCATCGTACAAGAGAGGCTGCGCTACGCCCCGCTGGGCTGGGCCAAGTACTATTGGTTGTTTGGTAACGCGTATCTGTGCTAGGTGCCGGCCTCCAGGATGATGAAGGCTCCCAACGAGCGAGCCCGTCTCTACTTCCTGCTTGCCTGGTTCCATGCCATCGTACAAGAGAGGCTGCGCTACGCCCCGCTGGGCTGGGCCAAGTACTATTGGTTGTTTGGTAACGCGTATCTGTGCTAGGTGCCGGCCTCTAGGATGATGAAGGCTCCCAACGAGCGAGCCCGTCTCTACTTCCTGCTTGCCTGGTTCCATGCCATCGTGCAAGAGAGGCTGCGCTACGCCCCGCTGGGCTGGGCCAAGTACTATTGGTTGTTTGGTAACGCGTATCTGTGCTAGGTGCCGGCCTCCAGGATGATGAAGGCTCCCAACGAGCGAGCCCGTCTCTACTTCCTGCTTGCCTGGTTCCATGCCATCGTACAAGAGAGGCTGCGCTACGCCCCGCTGGGCTGGGCCAAGTACTATTGGTTGTTTGGTAACGCGTATCTGTGCTAGGTGCCGGCCTCCAGGATGATGAAGGCTCCCAACGAGCGAGCCCGTCTCTACTTCCTGCTTGCCTGGTTCCATGCCATCGTGCAAGAGAGGCTGCGCTACGCCCCGCTGGGCTGGGCCAAGTACTATTGGTTGTTTGGTAACGCGTATCTGTGCTAGGTGCCGGCCTCCAGGATGATGAAGGCTCCCAACGAGCGAGCCCGTCTCTACTTCCTGCTTGCCTGGTTCCATGCCATCGTGCAAGAGAGGCTGGGCTGGGCCAAGTACTATTGGTTGTTTGGTAACGCGTATCTGTGCTAGGTGCCGGCCTCCAGGATGATGAAGGCTCCCAACGAGCGAGCCCGTCTCTACTTCCTGCTTGCCTGGTTCCATGCCATCGTGCAAGAGAGGCTGCGCTACGCCCCGCTAGGCTGGGCCAAGTATTACGAGTTCAACGAGTCTGACCTACGTGTGGCTTGCGACACCCTAGACACGTGGATAGAAGCTACGGCCATGGTAAGTATGGTTCAATCGAGATGGTGTTAGCACCGCTTACCGTCGGAAATAAATTAAGCTTAGATCATGGATCGAATTTAATGCTCTCATACCAGATGATTGTTGTTTTGCAAGTGTTGTATATTTAACATTTAATTAAATTGTATCGGCATAGGCCTAGTTCCCTCTACTGTTTGTGGGTTGGCTAAGAAAGTGATTTGACCTTTCAAAGTCAATTGTACTGTAGCTATATGTAGCAATGAGAAACACATTTCTATACCAATTTTCAAATTGAGGATTATCTTACGCATCCGGACCACAAAGCAGTGACTGCGAAATTGCAGATTAGTAGGCCCTATGAGGAGATATGACAAGTTGTAGGCCTAAGTATAAAGGCGACTCTCCCAATGAGCCAGCTTGAAATATTGGTAGTACAAGACTACGTGACTCCATGTTCAATGTGCAAAATGAAATGTGTTTCCAGTTCTAGATGGGCTGGATTAGAAATAAATTAAAACTGTTGTAATGATGTGAAAACGGGCGGTGATACACCTCAACCTCACCTGATTACGAGTGTTCCAACTGTGCTTGCAACACAACGTCGCATCGTATGACAGGCAGAGTCTTGCTGGACCTATTGCAGGCATGGCCCAGATGAGGACGGCACGCCCACATTTAGACGGGGTTTATCACATGCGTTTACTTACAACTGTGTAGGCCCTACGTATTGAACTGCATCTTTACTGTTCCAGGGTCGTACAAATCTGCCACCAGAGAAAGTGCCGTGGGATGCTCTGGTCACCCTGCTTTCTCAATGCATTTATGGAGGTTGGTGATTTTGTTAATAATTATCACTAATGTATGCAATGTTATCTCTGTGTTACCGTGTTCAGCCATCAATGTACAGGACATAATCTAAGTCAGTACCGTCCCTTGTTCTTCCAGATGTTAGTCTTCTTACATCTTTCACCTGTCCTTATTTCTCTCCTACTACACGCTTCCTATCGCTTGCAGATAAAAATAAAAAATTTTAAGTCATCGTATTAGTAGTTCACGAGCTGTTGATTGACGTAGACCACAATGTTGGTATATTTCTAATTGAATCTAGGTATTTTTCTTTTTTTTTCATTGCAGACGTAAGGCACATCACGATTATTAGACTTGGGGCTTTGACATTTTAGGTCTGCTGTTGTGTGTTTGTGTAATTTCATTGTTTTTGTAAGTATTTATTTATAGGCATCCACCAGTCTGTTTGTGCACTAACTTGTACGTAACACTCCTCAGGCAAGATCGACAATGACTTTGACCAGCGTCTGTTGGCCTCGTTCCTGGCCAAACTGTTCACGCCGGCCAGCTTCGAGGCAGATTTCAAGCTGGTGGCCAACGTTGACGGAGTGGCGGGGGGACCCGGGGGTCAACGCCACATAACCATGCCGGACGGAACACGCAGGGACCAGTTCCTGCACTGGATAGAGAGCCTGTCAGACAGACAGACTCCGTCCTGGCTCGGCTTGCCTAACAATGCTGAGAAGGTTCTTCTGACCACTAGAGGTGAGTGCGTGCAGTACTCCTAGCCCTAGTCAGTGACGGAAGTAGTGATGTGCAACGGTATCGATATCGAGAGTAAATAAAGGTTATGGGCTCTAATATAGTCTCACTATATCGGAAATATCGTGGTACAAACAAAATTGCAATATCAAAATATTTTGTCAGTTACCAATACAATACTGCAAGGAGTGATCCTTCACTACAATCATATGGAATGTCAGAAGTCTGATCATTGACGTACATCCACATCTAGCTCATCCACGATTAGCTGCATTGTTCTGTTATTATATTGTGTAGGGTTGTGCTAACCTGCTTTTTTCATTTCCAACCGAACGTGAACTTTCAACTAGATAGTTCGTCGAAGTTCCATGAAATTTCTAACCAAACCTGAAACAAACTCGAATCTGAAAGAAAAGGGTTAGGCCTAAAAAGAAAACAACGTGATTTTTTATTTTTTTTATTTCATATGTTTGACGTTTGACCATGTACACAATACATTGGTTGCATTGTTGATTGTGTTGGAAGTCCAGATATGCTGCACTATTTTATTTATTATTTATTTTATGATCAGCATCTTCTTAGGTTTGTTCGTCAGAACTTGATTCCGAGTGGGAAACTAACAGATTTTCATATGCGACATCGTATATCAGTTCTTAATCTAATACCTTCTCTACCATAGCTGCTTAAACTGGCTTAAACTTTTCACCAAAAATAAATTAAAGGATTATGGGAAGTGTTTGTTTGACAACGGGAAGAGCACGGTGCTCTATCGGCTCAAGCGTGGGCGTGGCCTAAATGAAGCCACTCTAAAGCATCTCTAAAGTAATCTTGGAGGGATGTCAGGCAGGTCCAACGAACATACCTCTTCTGTGACTATGTTCACTTACGGAAATAAATCACAGTCTCGTTAAAATTTAACAGTAGACAAAAGTGTCAAGGAAGGTTAGGTGTAGGATTGAGTGAATGCCGTGCCCTGATTGGCTATAAATGGCTTCATTATTTATTGTGCGTGCCAACCCAACGGATGAAATTCGATTTGATAGTAATTACAGTTGTCAATGTTTTGATATTTTATTTATTTAAAATGGCCATATTTAGTTATTAAGAGCGAAGGATACCTCTACGTCAAAAACCGCAGAAAATTTTCATTTTTTAATTATATCTCAAGATTGAAACACAAAATCGAAAATCTGAGACACCATAGCACTGTGGTATGGTTAGCCCTACAGACTGAATGATAAATGTATTTAACGTTATAATCAGTATGACTGTGATAACGATTTCCTCAGTAATTTAAGGAAATCGTTATCACAGTCATACTGATTATAACGTTAAATACATTTATCATTCAGTCTGTAGGGCTAACCATACCACAGTGCTATGGTGTCTCAGATTTTCGATTTTGTGTTTCAATCTTGAGATAATTAAAAAATGAAAATTTTCTGCGGTTTTTGACGTAGAGGTATCCTTCGCTCTTAAGTTTGGACTTGATATATTATAAATTTGTTCTGCAAAATTTTTTTTTTATTTCTTCTCCCTGTGTCCAACAATGAAGTCGGGTAGGGGATAGGAAATTAATCCCATCATATTCTGGCCCCTAGGTACGTACATATAAAAAGTTTAATTTATATTCGACAAAAGATGTTTTAATGCTTTAGAAGAATATAAATATAAATTGAATAAGTGTAGATGGTTGGCTGCACTGCGCTTCGACTTTCTCGACAGGTCGCAGTCGCGCACAGCGGCGAATTGTGGCATTCCAAACTCGAGCGGGAAGTTCGAATAAACACATGAACTTTGATATTCATGAACTCAAACCCAATTTTTTTTTATCTCGAACCGGAACCGAACTTAATAAAGTTCGAAATTTGCAAGTTCACACAACCCTAATATTGTGATCAATACAAAATATTCCAACTAGTTGCCTGCCAGCATGTCTAATTGGTGTTTCATTATAACTTGTCCTAATTTATGTTGCTTTATGGTCGTACAACTGCCCAACAAATTCTATATCACGGTATCGATACAAAGTTTACTTATCAATAATGGGCCAAATAGCACCGAAATGGATATTGAAAGAAACATGGTTTCACATATCGCTAGCGGGAAAGATGTGTAAAGCAGATGCTTAACGCTCAGGCACGGACCTCGTGAGCAAGCTGCTCAAGATGCAACAGCTGGAGGACGACGACGAGCTGGCTTACTCGGCCGAGGAAGGACTCGACCAGGCTCACGAGACCGAGGGAGACAGGCGGCCATCTTGGATGCGTACGCTCCACTACTCGGCATCCACGTGGCTGCAGCTGCTGCCCAAGTCTCTACTGACCCTGCGTAGGACCGTCGAGAACATCAAGGACCCCCTCTACAGATACTTCGAGCGAGAGGTCAACTCGGGGTCGAAACTACTGCTGGACGTCATTCACGACCTCAACGACGTGGTCCTCATCTGCCAGGTATGTGACGTTGCTACTGGCTAGTTAGGTGTGTGTTCTGCACTGGACCCCCTCTACAGATACTTCGAGCGAGAGGTCAACTCGGGGTCGAAACTACTGCTGGACGTCATTCACGACCTCAACGACGTGGTCCTCATCTGCCAGGTATGTGACGTTGCTACTGGCTAGTTAGGTGTGTGTACTGCACTGGACCCCCTCTACAGATACTTGGGAGCGAGAGGTCAACTCGGGGTCGAAACTACTGCTGGACGTCATTCACGACCTCAACGACGTGGTCCTCATCTGCCAGGTATGTGACGTTGCTACTGGCTAGTTAGGTGTGTGTACTGCACAGGACCCCTCTACAGATACTTGGGAGCGAGAGGTTGAAACTACTGCTGGACGTCATTCACGACCTCAACGACGTGGTCCTCATCTGCCAGGTATGTGACGTTGCTCAGGGGCCAATGTTTGAACGTGGAGACAAGGAGTGAGATTATATTACAGCTGGCCGCACAGAACGTGTCGATACCGGCTTTTTTCATCAACAGGGAAAGTGTGAATGGGAAGTTAGTGATAGTATTTAAAATGTATTTCACCGTAGCACACACTCGTGGGTTTCTACCTGGTGAAAAAGAACCTCTGTCACCACTGTACGTGTTTGTTCCAGGGTGAGAAGAAGCAGACCAATTACCACCGCTCCATGCTGAGTGACCTGGTCAAGGGTATCCTTCCCCCCTCCTGGCGTAGATACACGGTGCCCCGGGGCTGCACCGTCATCCAGTGGATAACGGACTTTGCCCAGCGGGTCAGACAGCTGCAAGAAGTGTCGCTGCTCGTATCGCAAGGGGGAGCCAAGGAGATCAAGGTAGAAACAAACTGCGTGTACAGTTGATCTGATTCAGTCATAAACTATATACAGTAGAACCTCTGTAACACGTTTCACCTTACCACGTTTTTTACTATTACACGTTTTTTCTCTCTGGTCCCAGCATTTCCTTATGGCATTTAATGCTAAAAAGTTTCTTTAACACGTTTTCCTATAACCCGTTTTTCACGTTAACACGTCCTGAAAATATGGTCCTGAAAGTGATATAATTCACGATAACACGTTTTTGCGCGACGCCGCTGCGCAAAAAAATAAAGAAAAACCAAATTTTGTAAATATTGTAGTTCAAGGTATCTTTTTGCATTGAGCGATCCTGCAGTATGCATTCAATACCGCTCGGGAATGCCGGGCGGAGTGGGGGTAGCCCGCCCACAAAGATACGCGAGTTGTCGGTGTCAGGGTAGTTCGCGTCTGTGCATGGTTGGCCTCTCAGCTCCTGGTGTTATTTACCGCTACGTGTTGTTTTGTGTTGTCTCGCGATGGCAACGAAGAGGAAACAGCAGTCGCTAACTTTAGCAGCAAAGTTAAAAATGTTGAAAGAAGTCAATTAAACACCATCCTGTATAAGCGGAAAGAGATTGAAGAGAATGCGTCGAAATGTGGAGTCTCAAGAAAGCACGTGTGCGCCCATGACTGTTCGAAGACTTATGGACCGTTCTGGTGCAATGGTTTAAAACCAAAACCGGGCAGCCAATATATAATTTAATTATTATTAATTTTTTGCATATAGTTCTATTTATTGTCCACCTTTGTAAATCAGTTTTAATAAGTGAATAGGAATAATACGAGGGCGAGCGGTCGCACGCATGTACGAAGTAATGTTGCGTAGAAAGTCACCGACCGCCGACGGGCGATCGACACCGGTCGGCCGAGGTGGGCTAGCCGCCAAGGCTGCCGCCGGCCGGCCGGTCGATCTCGCTACTCATTGTTCGCGTGTGTGGGGGGGGGGGGGGGGGGGGGGTATGCTGGTACGTCGTAAAAAGCGCTAGAATTAACAATACAATTATCATTGTAGGTTGATACTTGGGCTGCCAAAGCTTGGGTTTACATATCAAAACAGTTTCCATGTACAGACTATACATCACATGATTTTCTTCTTTGAATCATTAGTGAGTGAATTTTTATTTCTATTACATATCACTGTGCCGCATCTCAGTGATTCTGCAGTCAGCGAGGCGGATTTCTGGCCGGAAGCCAAATCTACCATCTGTGGATTGTCACGAGCCCTTAGGTAGGCTAGGCGCGCGGGTAATCAGGCGGTCAAGGGGGGGTGGGGGGAGACCTTTGGGGGGAGACCTTTTTTTGTTGTAAGTTCCTTGTCTCCTGCCTGTCACTAGATGCATTCGTGCTGAATCACACTAAGTAGTAAAAGCTGTTTTAGGGCTTTAAATCAAGATTTGTTTGTACATGATGGTATCCATAGTGTATTGTATCAGTAGGATACTAATACATTTGGTTTTTTGAACTTTTGTTTCTGTAACCCGTTTTTTACCTTAACCCGTTTTTCCAACCCATCCCCCTGAAAAACGTGTTAAAGAGGTTCTACTGTAATATAGAAATGACAATAAATTGGCCTATGCCTACAAGGAAAACAATAAAAGCACCAATCACAAAAAATGTATCAAACAAATGTTGTAGGGCTAGTAAATATTATCCTAAAAAATCAAAACAATACTAGGCCTACATAAGAACAAGAAATATTAGCACAATATTACTACAAGAAAATATAATGTAATACATTCGAGCCCGTTCAAATAAACTCGGACAGCGCTATTCAAATTGACCACCACTAGGTCTACTGATAGAATGTAACTGGACTGGAGCTAAAGCGTGTAGTGTTGTTACAGACATTCCCAGTGTGGCTAGGCGGCCTACTCAACCCCGAGGCTTACATCACGGCCACAAGGCAGTGCATCGCGCAGGCAAACAGCTGGTCTCTGGAGGAGCTGCTATTGGACGTTACCATCACAGACGGAACGGATGCGGCCAAGGGGATGGACGAATGTAGCTTCGGAGTTGTAGGTAAGTAGTAGGGACGTTCAACGATATTGATATTTCGATACGATATCGATATCGCGGGAAGATCACTGTAAGTATCGATATGGTATAGTGTCATATGACTCATATCGGAAATATCACGATATTGTGGTCAACTTAAAATATTAACTTATTTTCGCTATGGTGTGCAGTATGCGTTGCTGCAGCGTTAGTCACTGAGCACCTACTCCCAGTCCGCAAGGGTATTGCAATAAAAGTTACAAAAATATTGACGGGCCGCCAAGAAAATATAACAAAAACCATGAAGTTGTAGGATTGTTTGAAACGGAATGTACACGGTCAACTTCCCTATCCTTGGAGTCTCGACCCGCCGGCGGTGGGCGTAAATCATCCCGCTACCTGCTATTGTCGTGGGTCGTCAGCCCCTTGGGAGAGGGGACACTGGCAGCTGCAATCCTTAGACGGCCGGTTGCGCAGGGTGGGGAGGACGGCAGAGTGGCTGACAGCTCATGCTGTAGGCTGTGGGTTGTTGGTTGTTTGTTTGTGTTGAGGGTGATTTGTATTTCGTTCTCTCGATGAGTGCGCGGTGCGCCATATATTTCAACACAAACAACCCTCACACATCATTATGACATGCACATGTACTATTAGGAAAATGAAAATTGGACAAGTTTTTAGCAACAATCTGATTATTACATACTAGGAGTTTTTTTAATTGTTCAGATTCATCGTTTTTTGACATTCATAATTTTTTCCCTGTGTTCCATTGAAAAACGATAGATCGAGGTTTTACTGTAGAACGTTATTATTTATTTAGTTACTGTCCAGTTCACAGTCTCCTATTATCAGGTCTTGCAACGAGGCGAAAAAGCTAATGCTCAAAGTGTTGGCAGTTCCGCCGTCACCAACAGAATGCGTTAGCGTGCAGTGGCCCGGTTTGGTGCGCAAAGACTACGTACGATAGAGTGGGCCAGGGGCTCGTTCCCTCGCTCCGTAGAGGACGGGTTCACGATCACGTTCAAATAAATGTTCTAAATTTACTGACTGCCGACCATTGTATCTTGTATTAAATCTAATTGAGAGGAAATGTTTTGTACTGTTTTGCACCTGTGGGTATGGCAGCTGCCACGAATAGGTTTCGTTAATAAAGGTCCCACTGTCCTTCATGTAAAACTGCTTTTTTGTCTGGTTTTGTAGGTTATGACGTTAGATCTGACTGAGCACTTTCATTTCAAATATGCCAGTATATCAATACCAGAAATAAAATACCTACACTTAATAAAATACCTACACTTCGACAGTATAGGTCTAAAAGCCACTATATACCTAAAAACATGTTATTATACCATTCAATTCATAAAACTCCATGAACTCCATGTCCGTAATATAATGTGTAATGGGGGGGGGGGGGGGGACATTCATTATGGCTCCCAGTTACCTGAATCTGTTGAGAGAGTCCCAAACACATTATTTTCCTTATTCTTGATAACAACACTCCTTCATTGTGAAACCTAGCTTATAAAGCTAAGAGCTTCATTAATTAGCTGCTGCAGGCTCGCCCCCCCCACCACCCCCCCCCCCCCGACCATGACTGCCCACAGCCCATCTCCCCATTTCCTATTTCAAGGTCATGACAACTACTTTCCTCAAGAGGTTGTGGGGGGGAGACTACCAACTACCAGCATGAAGACCCTAGGATGAAATAGGAGACATCATTTTCCATCCATATATTATGATTTTTTTTTATAAATACAAACAAATTATTAATTTTTAGAATTTTGTTTGTTTAATTCAAATTTGTATATTTCGAAATGGCTTTTTGAGGGTCCCGTTGACTTCAAATTAACGAGGGACTACTGTATCGAGTTTTTCCCAATGTAATCTGTTATTGCAATATCCGCACATTAAAATTGTGGCATCACGCACGTAAAACTTATCGGCTTTAAAATTATTTGCTCGATCATGGATAGTCACGGATTTATTGCGCCCCATGATGCCGATCAAACAACAAAGTTTATGGAATGGAATGCACAAGCGTAGACCTGTTGATTGTTTAACCGCTGAGCGGCGACTGGATGTGCTGGGGGGCGGGGGGGGTGATGCGCAGTGCTCTCGTTCGTCACGTGGGGGCGTGTCTTAAGCGTGACGCTTGCGACTGGCCGGATGTGACTGGGAATTCCAGACGCGCTTGTTTCAAAAACACGCAAATTGCAATTTTTGATGGAATTACCGAACTATTAGTGTAAACATAGCATTATATAATATAATGTTCTTTCATATTTATATACTTTATTTTAATTATTTAATATAATGATAATAATAATTAAATAAATAATAAATTTAATATAATTCACTTGAATAGATTTTATTTAATTTCTCATTTAAGTCGCGTGCCAGAATTCAGCCGCTAGGTTCGCTATGTTAGCGAAGCGTTCCTATTTCAAGCAGCAAAGTAGGCTATGTTCTAGCGAGCCGTTCCAAAGTTCAGTATTCTAGCGTTGCTGAGCTAGCGCTTCTAGCCAAGAAGAAGACCGCTAACCTGCTAACAACCGCGAGAAATGGCGTCAGATTTGATTTTGGAGATTGTCGAGTTGCAAGTCAACTATAACGATGTCGACATGGTACTTTCCATTGACAAAGAGACGGCCAATAAAATCATTCAAGGTGAGCCAGAGAGCTCAAATATGATTCAAGCTAGGCATGTCATATTAAAATGTAGGCGTCTAGGCCATCATAACCTCTAAACATAACCTCCAGCGGCCAGCCACATGGCCTAGGCCTAGGGCCTAGGCCTACACTCTATGGGGGCTTATCCTAGTGCCCATACCAGCCATAACCTAGGCCTAGGATGATGATTCACTGGACGATGATTCGGCAATAGTGCAACTATTTAAAATAACCGCTGCAGCTACCAGCACAATTTCTCGCTCGTCCATCTTTCCGTTCCAATATTCTTGGTTAGCGAATCTAGCGTGACGTCATTTTTCGCTAAGCTAGCGAACCTAGCGGCTGCATTCTGGCACGCGACTTTATATTGTCTTTGTTCTTGATTTTTTTTTATAGTACAGTAGTTTGTTTTGTTTAGTTATTGTTATTTATGATTTCTTTGTTCGCATAGCCTAGTTCTATTTATTGTCCTCCTTTGTAAATCAGTTTCTATAACTGAATAGGATAGACATTAAATAAATAAATAAATTATAGCAAAAATCGCTGCTATTTCGCTAATGGGGCTTTGCACTGCCACATTCTCCCACTCGCAGCGCCAGCGTAGTGCCAGCCCTCAGACAAGGTCTACTTGATCGCCGCATAACTTAGCCATGAAAAAAGGGCTGATTTACCCATCCAGGAGGCTCTGGACTTGAGCTCGAACTATGGTGGCGCTACTTCTATTCCAATGTCTTTGGCAAAATGAGCCTGCTGGATGGGTCAAGTAGACCTTGTCCGCGCTGATTTACCCATCCAGCAGGCCATGGATTTGGGCTTGGACGGTGGTGGCGCATTCTACGTCAAGCTTTGCGTGCAAAGCCCCATTCAAGGATTTATTGAAAAAATGGCTTTTTTATCGCTTTCTCACAAAAATAAAAATGCTTAACCAATCCAAATCACATGAAATGTGAACATAACGATTAAAAAAGTAAAAAGAACAAATTTTTAACTTTAAATTTTTATTGCTAATATCGTTAATGCTATAAATCATTGTCTCTAGCTATGGTTGTTGTGAGACGTGGGCGGTGTTGATATGCTATGTTGCCATGTCTTGCTTGTGTGGGTGGTGGACCGGTTGTAATGCAGCCACTTGTCGTAGGGTTGAAACTGCAAGGGGCGCAGTGCCGCAACAACCAGCTGCAGCTGACCTCTACAATCATGATGGACCTCCCGGTGACGTTGCTGCGATGGGTCCGCGGGCCAGACACGATGCGCAAGAGCAAACTGTCGCTGCCCGTCTACCTCAACTCCACGCGGACGGAACTGTTGTTCACTGTCGACCTCAACATTGCGCCCGGACAAGATCCCCACAGTTACTACGAGCGAGGGGTTGCCGTGCTCACGTCCACCGCCCTCAACTGAACACCAGCTCGGCTTGGGAGGTCTCAAGACCGCCGTGTCGTCACCTCAACATCGCGCCCGGACAAGATCCCCACAGTTACTACGAGCGAGGGGTTGCCGTGCTCACGTCCACCGCCCTCAACTAAACACCACTTCGGCTTGGGAGGTCCCAAGACCGCCGTGTCGTCACCTCAAAACAGGAACCCACCTGTTGCTATCCACTTAGTTAGAAACACTTGCAAACATAGCTAACTTTTATGTATCTAATTATTAACTTGTAGTTTTATTTCATACCATAACCTCTACTATATTTACAACATTGAACATTTAAACTCACAGATAACCAATAATACTATAAGAAGACTCCTATCAGTCAAATCAATGTATCAAACTTGTTCTTTTGCCCTATTCAAACTATAGTGTCATGCTTGCAAGTAATGTAGCTTGAAATTCATGTATTTTTATGTTATATGCAGAAATGTTTGTACCGGTATACTTAAATATATTATTAATACATCAATAGCCTATTTATTGTTTATATATTTATTTAATACCCATTTTTTTCACACCATTCAACTACCTTGATGTCATGCAATGTGCGCAACAAGCTAACGGCTGTCGCTCACTTAGAATGTGTAGTAACCACACACACACACACACACATAAGCCAGTCCTCGTTAAAAGTTAAGAGGGTGCAGTACCCGGGGTTTCAAAAAGAGGACCTGGGTAGGCACACTCTCCATTTATTTATTTAATGTCTATCTTATTCAGTTAGAAAACTAATTAATAATTTCATACATATGCTGAAAGTCAGTACAGTCAAAAGTCATTACAGCGAACGCCCTTACAACAAAATCATCATTTTAACAAAATTTCTTTGTGGTCCCGCCCGAATCCCTATGTTCACAATGTTAATTTGTTATCGTTACAACGAAAATTCTTTATTACGAAAAGATTATTATTATTATTATTATTATTATTATTATTATTATTATAAGGAGCTCAAAGATAAGGAAGGAACTTGGAGTGGAGAGTCTAAACTTTAAGCTGGGAAAAGAAAGATTGCGGTGGTTTGGCCACATGAAAAGAATGCAGGAAAACAGGATCCCAAAAATCGAGTTTGAGAAAGAAGCAGGGAAAAAGAAAAGAAAAAGGGGAAGACCAAGACTGAGGTGGGAAGAAGTGATAGCAATGGACGTGGAAAGAAGAAATGCAACTTGGGAAGAGGTCAATCAGGAACGATGGTGGGAAGATAGAAAAGTATGGACAGAATTTGTAGAAAGAGCAGAGGAAGAAGAAAGTGAAGACGAGGAGCCGGAGGAAGTTAACATGAGGGAAGCGTCAGGCATGGCCAGCCGGCTTCGATGTACCTAGGGGCCAGAATATGATGGGATGAAGTTCCTATCCCCTACCCGACTTCATTGTTGGACACAGGGAGCAGATATAAAAAAAAAAAAAAATAACGAACAAATTTTGGTTCCCCTTGGTATTACTAAATGTTGGTACAACGAAACTATCTTCCGAAATGTGGATTATTTGGAATTCCCAGTCGCGTAGATTGGTGTTTACTGTTTTTCCAGGTATGGCCTCGTGGCCGGCCATCCACGAGAGTCGGGCAAGGTCATTGGCCACTGCAAGACGAGACCACCCTAGCCGGCCAATTACGATCGAGGTTATGGAGCGAGGTACAAACTGAACTGTCATGTTGCCCTCACCTGCGGCTATCGTGGTCTCCCTTCAGCTCACGCGTCCTGCGCCTAGCACTTTCTCTCACGGCGGCTGATAGCCGTCTCGCTCAGACACGATACCACTCCATTGTTCTCTCTCGCTCGGCCGGCAGCCCCCATGCGCAACCCGCCTGCGAACCTACTGGCCGCTAAACACAAGTGTAATGCTGGTTGCAGGCCACACAGGGGCCACGCGTTACCTACCATTACTTGCGCGCTACGTGACTTTTAGGCTTTGTAGATGCAATTTTGTCCGATTTGGGGACTGGGAATCAAGTTTCCAGATAAAAAGGAACACTGATCCTTATAACGAAAAAACGTAAGGTCCCTTCGAGTTTGTTGTAATGACATTTGACTGTAAAAAAGTTCCTGTGGCTGAGTAAAAAACTGAAATATTTTGAGGTTATGAATGGATACTGCCACTGGTATCTGGTATGCAGGCTATATGTAATGAAATAATAGCAGTTAAACTCATAATGTTTATTTAAGTTGAAATGCATTTTGAGAGACGCTGTCAATATAGATACAGTGACAGGTAATAAAGCAACTAAAATTGGGATTCATTTGTACATCTTTCATCTTTGGAGCCGGTTTTATTCGAGAGGTTCAGTGTCTGCTGTATTACAAGATGGAGATTACGCTGACACTGTTCGATAAGTTGACGTCCCCTCGGAGAGTCTTTTTCTGCAGTTTCTGCAACAGTACCAATGTGATAAGTATGCACTTGAAGAAAGACAACCACAAGAATATAAGGAAGCAGAAGCTTGAGGTTCCAGCCCTAGCAATGAAGATTGATTTTACCATCCGGCTTACCATCCGTTTTTCTATCAGCCATCAGTTGAGTTGTTCACTACTGATTATGACCCTATTTCTAATTGCCTCAGCCCTCAATCCAAAACATGTTTTACCTTTGCCCTTTTTTAAGGTCATGCTGTGTATTTACTAGGGATAACGAAACCTGACTTTTACAACCCGGGTAGTAAGTAGCCTACCCTATTAAGTAAAACAACATTTTTTAAAAATTAAATTAAATTTAAAATATAAATTGGGATGTCTAATTACAGTAAAACCTCCTTTGTACGTTTCCAAGGGACCCGAGACAAAAAACGTAGTAACGGAAAAAACGCACTATTGAAATACTTCAAATTTGTCTTTTTTTCATATTTTTCTAACAATTAACCCTAGGATATGACAAAGAAACTAAGGTTGGAATTCATAGTCGGTTCCTACACCTAGGGGCACCCATTGTTGCTATGGATTTGTTTTGTTTATGGGAAATAACATGGAAACAACTGTTACCTTAGTAACAATGGGCGCCCCTAGGTGTAGGGGCCGACTATGAATTCCAACCTAAGTATCTAAAAGCTCCTATTAAGCCTCTGCCTACCAGTAAGAATGCATTCATTCTAAGTACAAAAAGTACAAGCCACTCCTATCGCTTATCTGAGAAGGGTTGTAAGCGAGGCCTGGCGACCAATGTCACCCAACAGCTGGGCTAGGCTGTGATGACACAGAATGGAATGCGTTCCGTTACTTGTTGAAAATGCTTTGCTGCTGGCATTCTCCAGCGCGTTAAAGCATCTATAAGCACGATATAGTACTTCCAGAACACTTTAAGTATAAGCATGGCAGTTAAGGCCAATTAGGTGCAAGGTCGTTTTGCCACGCCCACTACATTAGTTGTCAAACAGTGTAGTAAAATTCAAAAGGTTGATAGTGGTGTAACCACGTAAGTCAAATAAATTTATATATACTAGGCTCTAATCTTCTTCTTTTCTTATACCCACAATTGACATCTCATGTCATCATGTATTTTTTGGTAAGCCAGTAGAGATAGGACTCCTGCTCCCTCCGATCCATGCCACCCGGCATTTTGTCCCTTTCATCCTTTAGATATGTTCACTCAAAGAGATGCCTCCTGTCATGTTCTCCGACCCCACACATCCAGTGGCGTATCCAAGGGGGGGTTATGGGGTTCAACCCCCCCCCCCCCCCCATGCCCAAAAAAAAAAAATTACATGCAGAGAGAAGGAAGGAAAGGAGGAGGGAAAAAATACTATAATCATACGACTTTGGGCTCTTGGTCATCAGGAAGAGCTGTCTAGGACCTATTGTCTTCCGGGGACAATCGGGAAGGAAGTTTGAGGAATATATTTTTAAATGCTAATGGGTGCTAGGGGTCAGGGGGTTACTCTTCACTCTCCTCTTACGATTGGCACTGCGTATAAGAAACTACAATGAATCCTAAATATATTGAATCTTCTTATACCCTAGACCAAATACACCCTGGGCCCAGACGGGCGAAAACTACCATATTTACATGATTTCCATATCGTAGGGCGTATATTATCAAATTATGTTTTGTATCACTGCACATGCTGCTATTCTTGAAGATCTTTCCTTAGCCCCCCGTCCCGACCGTTTCATAAAGAAATTCCCTTAATTCGTAGCCAAATTCAATAGGAATACTAAAATTATTGTATTTGTATTTATATTTTTAGTTCTAATAAAAGAAAACATGAATTAACAGAACTTAATGATAAAAAAACGTTTGTCAAAAACATTAACCAATAGCTTTTTGCATATTTATAAGCTGGCTACAAACAGAAATTAATGCAAATCAGTGCTAAAACATTCGTCAGAAACGTGTAAAATATATTACCACAAAATACAACACTACCAGTTACGAGGAGACTTGCCAACAATTAAAATAAAAAATATAGGTAAGATATTTATTTTTGCAGTAATTTTGTTGTTCTGTGACTGGGTTTTTAATTTTCTTTGCAGTCATTCTTACATTCTCTTAAACATATTCTATGACATTTTCTTATTCTGAAACGTGTTTCCAGGCGTTTAAAACGTCATAAATGAAGAGAGAAAAATTCGCCTTCGGCGATTTGGCCTCCGGCGGCTGGGGCTTTTGCCCCAGACCCCTGCCTGCTTGGGATGTTCGACCCCCCCCATTGTCAATTCCTGGATACGCCACTGCACACAATCTACATATGCTGGATTCGAAAACCCCAACCCTATGTAGGTGCTTGGCAAGCAGGTCATGTCCAGTCTGGAGCCGGAATTGGGCCGTCTCTATTCTTCTGCTGTAGCACTTGTGTTTGCCTGCAAGCCTCGAAACAGTATACTGTTGCCATGATTTATTCTGGCCCTTCTCTTGCCATCCTTTACGGACTACTTTACATGTTGATGCATGTAGTATGTAGATGAGATTTAATGGCTTTATGCGACAGTACCTTATTCTCTTGGGTCTTTTTGCTGCCTTGTTTGGCTAGATAATCAGCCTTTTCATTTCCATAGATGCCACAGTGGGCTGGTATCCACTGTCTGTAAGTCTGTAACACTATGTTGTTTCCAGCATTCATAAGGTGCAAAATCTGCAGTTTACAGCGTCTTATTTCTGGTTCTGCCTCATCTCTACTTGCGATGGCTTCAATGGCAGTTTTAGAGTCTGATAAAATTACTACAAGGCTCTAATACATGTGCAAACATATGATTTTGGCGCAATTTTACACTAAGGTTAAGCCCAAGGTTAGGTCCGTCTAGATAGAGCATTTTTTAAATGCCGCCAAAAACCACCACTTGTTGAAAATGCTCAAGTGAAAACCTCGGGCATATTCAACATGTTGAATATGCTCAGGAATCACGTAACGGAACGCTGGGTAAAGCACATTTAATAGGTTTCGGTATGAGCCAAGCATGCTTTTGCATTTTCAACAGCTTTTGGAACATACCCATAGTAATGCGACATTTTTAAGACGCGGGCAGTAAAAAACTATAGTGGGTAAGAATATTGCGATCTAGAGTTACTTATGACGATAAAAGTAGTCCAAGTGCGAAGGCAATGTATGTGTAATTAACTCTGTGTTTGACAAAAACCTTTTGTAAAGAGGACCACTGGAAGAGGGTTTGTTATTTATGGTAAGCAGGTAAAGAATCTCAGCGCCAGCAGCCGAGATCCGAGATTGTAGATAAAAGACCCTTTCAGAGACCCCCCCCCCCCCCTCGTAGTACAAGATGCAGCTGGTCAAGGTCAGACACGCACTGGCGGCTGGGTTGCATTGTGTTGAGTGAGGGAAGGGGGTGGGGGAGGGGCTCCGCAGAACTGGGATGAATGAATGACTGACTAACTTGGTCGCGCTTGAACAATAACAACTTGGAATTCGGCTCACTGGCCGGCCGGAAATACCGATTATGAGAACATGGAAAACGTACTATTGGATCAAATTACCCTGACAGACTGAATTTTGAAACGCAGTAATGTAAAAAACGCAACATTGGGAAACGTAGGCCTATTGAAGAAAGAAATTATGCATAAATGTCATAGGCTTCGCCAGGAACCCGTAAAAAAAAACGTAGAAAAGCAAAACGCACAAAGGCGGTTCTACTGTATCTGCCAAACGTCTAATTAGCCGAACAATAAAAATACATGGCTCATTTTCCGTGGATCAGAAAAACACGTATGTATAGATAGCTTGGTAGCAGGTAGCTCATCTATTGCGTGTGAGCAACTTGGTATTTGGGGCGGTTTGTTTATGTTGGTAAATTACGGATAAAAAAATAAAATAAAAAAATATCCTAAATTAAACTTTAAAAAAAGAATTAAGGGTGGGTTTTGGGTTTAATGGAACACATAATACCCATCCCCTATTGGGTCGGGCGGGTAACGGGTACCCGTCGTCATCCCTAGTATTTAATATTGAACATGCTACTGGTAGGCCTACTTCATAATTTTGTATTTTACCAAAATGTAGGTGTAGGCTACCGATATTTTTATGCCTATTGCTAAATCACTTTGTCAGGTTTTAAAGCGAAATTATTTACCATTTTTAAACCAATTTTTTGGAGAGTTTTGTTCATAATGTTTGGTTGTGCTGAGCTATTACACAGGTGCAGGGCCCCCACATTATCACCTTAAAGGTGGGAAACATTTTGCACATATCTTTAGAGGAGAGTTAGGGTTCACCTTTGTGAAGATCTCTGCCATCAACCTGTTGGTTCGGTAATCTTCTTTCCGCTTCCTATCCACCTTCTTGCTCAGAACTTCCGGACACTTTTGGTAACCCTTCTCGGTCTGCTTGCGCATCATCTTCTGCTTGAAAACACGTTTTATGGCTGGAACACAATTTGTATTCAACATTAGGCTACATATTACGAAGTTATCTACTACTCAATGGTAAGTACAGTACTACACTTGGCATTACCCCAAAGACACGTGTGACTTATTAAGTATCAGAAAAGAGTATTTAGACCTCAATAACTTCAATATAGAGACATCCAAATACATATTAGATTAGTGTGTTAAAAACAACCTTGGACAATGAACTCGACACAATAGCAATTTCTTCCCTAGGGGATTGACCACCTGCGATTCAAAGAGATTTGTTGCTTGCAATCAAACTAACACAAAACAGACCTGTGCCTTGATTCTGTCAGTTAATTGTTGTATCCCCTAACCGCGGGATAGCGATTGATATTTCGATAAGGAGAGTGTTGTTATCTTTACAAAATCGCAGTGCTGGACTTTCCCACGACTGTCAATCAAGGACATCAAGGATCAAGACACAGTAAAACTACCGGTACTGGACTTGTGTACTGTCTATTGTTGAATAATGGTCACCTATCTTGTCCACATTAGCCGAAAGAAACCTTGATATTGTAAACAGTTTTAGCGTTTTTCTTCTAAATTGTGCATTAGAGAATTCATTCTCTATCTCAGTAAATGGTAACATTGCCATTTTTAAGAAAGTTGGTTAGAGGGACTCAAACCACCGTTGGCAACGCAGTGATCATGTAAGTGCATGCCTAACTTTTGCCTCGGGTCCCTGGTAGAGCCGCCTGTGTTAAAGAGTCTCATTAACGTCGAGCGTAGGTCTCTTTTCTTCCGGTTCCCTTCCCTGTAAACTATGTAGGGATTTAAATGGTACCAATTTTTCCAGAAATTTTGGGGAAAAACGTGTTTTTTCCGGGCAGGTCGGAAAAATTGGAAAGTAAGTACCGTAGGCGTAGTAGTTAGTTATTGGCCCCTCAAAATAGACTAGACGCATTCTGGTGGCAAGAAAATAAACTACTATAAGGATGAGTTTATCTGTCAATTGTTCATTGTTGCTTTATTGTTAAATCATCAATGGCCCAGATAAGGGTGTTGCTTAGCAGCGCTATCTATGTGTTAGTTTGAGTCTCCTATAGCAATAGCTATTTCTGAAATATGGTCAGAAAGAACCATGTTCAAACTGATATTGAAACCTGGTGCTAAAACATAATCGAAAATATTTTTATATTTTTTTTCCTGAGCGGGCACACAGCAAATAATGCGTCTCAAAGATGCTTTTTTATTTCAAGTATGCCGTATGTAGGCCTACCGTTCAACAATGAATACTGATTTTGTGCACGGTTATGCTGCAAGTGTTATTTATTCTATTTATATATATTATAATGTTATTATTTTGTTTTTTATTATTTCATTATTATTTTATTTTCTGTTTTTTTGGGGTGGATGCATCTGAGCCGGACACGGACATTCATTCATTAATATAATTATAATATTATTACTATTTCTATATAAATATTATTTATTTCAATAAGGCCTATATTATAAATATTCCCCAACATAGGCCTAACTCGAGACAAAAGAGAAAATGTCCATATCCCCCGCAGCAACACAAAATGGCGCTAGAAAGATTCTCACATTACAGGAATCGTCCTTTTTAACAGCCTACCAGAAAACATAAGAAAAATGTAAAAAAAAAAATAGTTCATCAACCAGATCCACAAGTAGGCCTACCTGTTGTGGCATGCCTTTTATTCAATTACAGTTTATAAAGAAGGGCCAATGACTTAGTTCGTCTGATACATGATTTAAACAAGCCAACCCACATAAAAGGCAAGGTCAAGGTAAAAATCCAGATTTAGGGAAAACAACTTCCAAGTTTAATCTAATACCCACTTGCCATGGCACAAAAGTGAAACTTCTCTATAACAAATTCTTAGGGAGCAGAATATTATTTTGTTATAAAGAATATTTCTTATAAGGATGGTACATTTCCATGTATAACAAACAACCTTCAGACACAGTATAAGGAGCATACAGTACCGAAACTGGGGCAATATTCCATCGGCAAACTCCTGCGCGCGCAGCTACGGTCGCCCTGGCGGCGAGTTATCCGAGTTAGCTCATGTTTTGGGCGAGGAGTGTAGCGAGGGGCGGCGAGGAGGTATCCCTCTCCCCCTCCCCCCAGGCCTCGTCCATGGTCTCGTTGAGTTTGGTCTAACCCACCGCTACGAACGCCACCCGCTTCCGTGCCGCAAGTCGTCTGCTGTGCCAGGCATAGCGCCTTCGCTACTGTATCCTCCTTATACTGTGCTTTGGGGGCCTGCCTCAAAAAGAGTTTGTTAGGCCTATATATATAGTGAAACCTCCTTTGTACGTTTTCGAGGGACCCGAGACAAAAAAACGTGGTAACGGGAAAAACGCACTATGAAAATACTTCAAATTTGTCTTTTCATACATTTCTAAATGACAAAGGAATTATCTTAAATCTTGTAAAAGCTCTTATTATGGTGTTTAAATTTAGCCTCTGCGTACAAAGCCGCTCTTGTTGCCACAACACCCCCCCCCCCCCCCCCCCCCCCCCCGACACCATTTTTATCTAAGAAGGGTTGTAAGCGAGGCCCAGCGACCAAGGTCATGCAGCTAGACTAGGCTGTGATGACGTATTATAAAAAAACTTGAGTGGGTAAAAATATTGTTTTCTATACTTAGGACAGTAATGAGTAGTCGGAGTGCGAGGGCAATGTATGTTTAATTAACTCTGTAGTTTGACAATTAAGCCTTTTGTAAAGAGGACCACTGGACGAGGGTTTGTTACTTATGGTAAGCAGGTAAAGAACGTCAGTGCCGGCAGCCGAGATCCGAGATAAAACGACCCTTTCAGAGACCCTCCCCCCCCACGTGCAACGAGATGCAGCTGGTCAAGGTCAAGGCACTCACTGGCAGCTGGGTTGCATTGTGTTGAGCGAGGGAAGGGGGTGGGGGCACTTCGCAGAACTGGGATGAATGAATGACTAACGTGGCGCGTTTGAACAATAACAACTTGTAATTCAACTCACTGGCTGGCCGGAAAAACCGATTATGAGAACACAGAAAACGTACTATAGGATCTAATTACCGTGACGGACTGATTTTTGAAACGCATTAACGTAAAAAACGTAATATTGGGAAACGTATTAAAGAAATAAATTATGCATAAATGCCATAAGCCTTCGCCGGGACCTCGTAAAAAAAACGCAGAAACGTAAAAAACGTAGAAAAGCAAAACGTACAATAGGGGTTCTACTGTAGATCATATTTGTTATAAAGATGCTTGTTATAAAGAAGTTTTATTGTATATAATTATAAGGTCATATAGCTAAGGAAAAATAGCATGGAATTACAACTGTACTTATATTTATGTGTAGAATATAAGCCTAGGCCTATTAGACTATTCTGTAACAAAATGTAATGTTTGTTGTGTAAATGCAAGCTGTAAGTCTAGTTTTAAGTTTAGTTCTTAAGGTTAATTTTAGTAAATTATATGTAGGCCTACCTAATATTAGGAAATGACTTGTAATATATCCCAAACATATTGTGCAGGGGGTCACACAATAATACAATACAATAACATAGAACAAGGAAGGTTACATAAAGTTGCTACAACGTAAGTATTCTCATGCCTACAAAATAGCCGTCCAATGGTGTAATTTTCAATTTCTCTAGTCCGTACCATCTAATTGAAACAGGTCCATCAGGGATCATTTACGACCTGCAGTTGGTTACCTAGAACAGTGTCGGGCTTGTACCGAGTATAAAGCGAGCGTGCTCACCCATGGGCGGCGGTGGCAGCATCGAGACGGCAGAGCTGAGCGTGTCCGTGTCGACGCTGGAGCCCGGCCCGCTGGCCAGCGCAATGAGGCGCTGACGATTCTCGCGTCTCATCACCCGCAGGTCCGCCAGCTCGGCCAGACACCGACGTCGTGCCTCCGCCATCTTGATGTAGTCGGGCCGGGCCTGGCGCAGGTAGTCCTGAAACAATGCCAGTGTGAGGCGAGGCTCCGTGATGGCTGACCCATCACTCAATGAATCCTTCCCAATAAGGAAAGAAACAAAAATTAAGAAAGAAAGACCATCTTTAAAAAGACAACATAGGCCTACTGTTTCCTACTAGCTTTGTCCTGATAAAGTAGGTATTGCTATATCGCAAAAGTCTCAAGACACACTGCTGAAGAGTTTGTGTAGATAGAAAATTAAAATTACAGTATAATTTAGTTTAAACGTGCAAACAACTTTTCTTACATGAAAAATGAAAATAATAACTACTCATGGTTGCCTACCTGTAAGGTGGGTCTCGAGGAGTGTGATCGATTGCGCCCGTTCTTTTTTTCTGGGGTCAATATGACAGCTACCTCTTCCAGGGACTTTCTTTTCGAGATGGTTTCTCCAAGGCTGTCAGCTAAACGGTTGGAATTCAATATTTCAGTAGGTTTTTCCTCGCGATTCACGTGCAACCTTCTAGATGGAATTTGCGCTCGCACTTCCCTCAATGAGTTTTCTTGTGGCAATGTGTCAATTGTTTTGCTTTTATCTTTCTCGTGATGTGTGGTCCTATGACTCTTATGCCCTGATTTTGGTTTAGCAACAGGTATTTTAACTTTCACTTCTTGCAGAGATGGCTTACGAACAGTTTCGGAAGAGGAACTTTGTTCTGCCGATACAGTTTCAAATGTTAGCAAGTAGCCAATAGAACGAGGAGTTGCACCACTTTTTTTACTCTCTGCTAGTGGTCCTGTGCTAGCATGGACTGCTGAAATATTCCACGAATCATCTGAGGCATCTGTATTTGTCGATGTTTTGACATATTTACAATGACAAATTCTAATATCTTTCCGACACTTTTCACATCTCAGCATTACATCTTCAGCTTGGGTGCTGCTACTTTTGCAAGTCGAAGCAACATGTGGACATCTTACGACGTACGAACGTGAGCCGCTTTTAGATGTCGACGAATTATGTGGACATCTTACGTCTTCACAAAGAGAGCTGCTCTTGTATGTTGACGATTCTCGTCTTTGAGGGCACCTTACATCTGCGGAACGTGAACTGCTTTTGTACGACGATTTATGTGGACATCTAACGTCATCAGAACAAGAGCTACTTTTATATTTTGACGATTTCTGTGGAAGGCAGTTTTCTTCAAAAATAACTTTAGAGTCGTGGCTTAATTTTTTCAATGGTTGATTGCTACAGCAGACACATTTTTTGCCGCGAATTTTTAGATGCGAGTTTGAAGTTGAAAACCACAATGGCCGTATAATTGGGAGTTGACTAACGGAGTCGGACGTTTGAACGCCCTTATTATCTACAGTCGACGTAGCTGTATTCCTTGTAGCATTTCGAAGAGTTTCCGCTGGAGGTTTTTGGGTTGCAAGTGAATGCGACATGGGCATAATTGGAGTTTGATATTGTACTCGTTGCAGCGTACTGTGCTTCACAACTGCAGTGTGATGAGTGTGGTGGGTCGAACCTTTGCACACACTACACGAAGACGTGATTGGGGTGCTAGTGTGCAACTTCTTACAATTGCAGGTCACAGTTACTGGAACCATATTCGTCTCATGAAGTTCAGGCGATTTGCTAACTGAAATGGGAACGTAATTTAAATTGTGGCCATTAGGAAGAGAACTACTTTTACACTTATGACATTTACACCTACACGACCCAGGGCAACTGTTGATACTGTAAGATTGTTGGGCATTTAGACTGCTTGCCTTTTCTTTTATGATTAAAAGATTTCCTTCACATTGACAACAGCACAGTTGTTCAGTGCCATTTATACCCACAGTTTTCTTGTTTTCCTCCTTTTCCTCGAGTGTTTGTACATACACGTTGATCCTACCTTGGTTTGTTCTCTGATCAATGCTATCCGCATCCGACGAAGTAGCAACATTAAACGTGGATGGTGTTTGAGTACAAATTTCTCTTTTACCCTCGTTTATCTTGTTTTCAACCAAATCCTCTTTTGGATGCTTCAAACTACTGGTACTAGCACTAGCAGTTTGTTCTTTAAGGACATTAAGGGATACACTGCTTGGTACTTGAGTGGCAATGTCACGAGTATTTTGAGAAATTAAGTTATGATGTGATGACCAATTGATTGCTGAATCAGACTGACCTTCTAATATATTTTCAGAAAGTATATCATGTTCACTTGGTTTGTCCAACTCTTTTACTGCAGTTTCATTCTCAACATTTTCCTCGGACTGTTGACGGACCGTTGCCGTCATAACTGTGTAAACACTGCGATGTTTAGGTAGAGGCACACTATCAACCTTTACACTGTCTTTTGTTAAGCTTTTTTTTAACTGGTCCTGTCTTTCCAAAATCATTTTTAAATTATTTAAGTGGTTGATTTTTTGGTCTATTATAGCCAACCTCTCGCTTTGTGTGCTAGCATGTTTCGACTTGTGTTTTTTGTTAGACAAATTCTGGCTTTCAAACTCCTGCTCCGATTGAGTGACGGGCTTTCGCCAGTCTCCCGATTCACAGTTGCTGAAAGAGCGGCTTGTCGAAGTGTTATAGCCTGCAGTTGAACAAGTAGTACTGCTGGAGCCCTTGGCTCGTCCATGCTTACAAGAACTCGTGCTTCTACTATCTTCCGTTGCCTCACAGGTTCTGTCACTTGTTTCTTCTTCTTTTTTGTATAAACTCGTCCTTCTTGAGCTCGTGTTACTTTCCACATCAGAACTAGCGCTACTGGAGACAGTTACAATTTGGGTGCCCTTGTCACAATACTTTGCCATCAAGTTGCCTGCACTTAATTGTTCCGTATCTGCAGGCTTATCAGATTGCACAGACTCACTATCAGAACATCCAGTTTGCAAAGGTATTTCACTTTTCTCATCTTCATCTTCAAGATAATTAGTATCCACAATTTGGTTGACAACTTCCTTCGTCTTAATGACATTATCTTCACATAATTGCGCCCAAATTTTAAGATCTTCTTGCAACGAGTGATGCTTGCAACTCTGAATATACGGACCAGTTCTCCTTTGCACTTGCACTTTGGACTGAGCATCTGAGTTTTTAATGTTAGTCTTTTCGTAAACGTGACCTGGCAGATATTCAAAGCTTCCAGCGCTTCCTACCGTACCTCGCTCGTTTGCAATGTTGCCAGATTGAGGATTGTCACTGAAGTAACAAGAGCTTACCGAGGAGCAACTACCGTCTTCGTTTAAATGTGGCGAAATGCATGGAGACGGCAAATTTGTTGTCTCCGATCTATTACTCTTCTTTTTATGTGCTCCTCTACAGTCCACACTACAAGTCTGATGTGACGTTGCATTATTTGTAATTGGATCTTCTTGGTCTCTGCTTTGAGCCCAATCACGAGTCGAAGTATCCCGAGACAAACTTTCTTCTCTTCGAGTTCTAGGAAATGTGTGTGGGATGATTTGTTTGAAATGCGTTTGCTTAACAAATTTATCAATATGTTCTTGATGCTCGTTTGCCTTTCTTTGAATATTTTTTATTAACTCTTCAATTTCATCTACACAAAATACAGTCTCAGTAAGTTTTCCTGTGTTACAACCATGTGCATTTTCATCACTGGCTTTTTGAGCAGTAGGGTTATCAAGTGTTTGTAAGTTCTTATCTAGTAGCAAGCTAGTAGGCCTACTGGTACTTGAGACATTTTGTTTTCTTTTACTCTGCTCTTTTCCATTTGATGATTCATGTAGGCCTAAGCCTACCGGTGGATCCGACATTTTTTCAATACCATCAATTTCTTGTGGAATGAAACTAATTTCATTTGAAAACTGATTTAACTTTTTAGGAAAGTAGCTGCTTCCTTGGTTCTCATTCTGTCCATCTCCCTGTTTAGCCTGCCTCTGTCTTGTTTCTACCTCTAAACGTGTATTGGTTTTCGTTTCTTTAAATTCTAGTGGTGTAGACTGAGCCAAAGGCCCCTGTAAGCTTTCGTATTCTTCATGTGAATCTTGTTTTAAAGTTCGTTTTTCTTCACAGGTTTCTGTGGAAAGTGCTTCCCGGACAAGTTGGGGTGAAGGAGTCACTTTAGAACTAACCTCGACAGAAACAAGTTTATACAACTCTAGCTCAGACAGTGTGTTACGTAAAGGTACATAAGATTTAACGTCAGATACATGTTTAGGGGGGAATGTTTGCACATTGCCACCTTTGTATTTCTTAGCAAATTCACTTCCTTTCTGTGTTTCGATCACTTGAGGATGTTCCAAGTTTTGAGACAATTCTGTTCTTTGTACGGTTGGTGATTGAGAATTTGTCATTAGAAAGGTTTTAAGATCCGAGGTGAGCTGATATGCCCTAGAACCTCTTGCTAATGCTATCCGCTCAAAAGTACTGATTTGAGGCACTTGTGCACCGTCTTTGGCATGATAATGATAGCCTACGTCTGCACCACTATCCCACTCTAACCCTCGTTTATTTGAGGCAATGCTTGAAGATGGTGAGCTGGCTCTAAGGCCACTAGCATCTAAACTCACATCTAGTGGAGACTTAGGCCTACTTTCATTACTTCCTTCATGTTCTAACAGAGTTCTATCTTCTGTAATGGTAATGTTAGGCACATTTGATGATATTTCTTCACTGTTAGGTATATTCCTGCCCAGAGTCTGATGAGGTATGGCAAGGCCCAAGTCTAAGGTTTTAGATTGATACTTCTCTCCTGTTCTTTGGCTAATATGCTTACTTGCAAAGTTCCGTTGGTAATCTATACTGTTTTGTTCACTAAACAAGTGTCCGTCAAAAGTCTCGTCACTTCCAGAAGAGTGTTCAAATAATGGTGGCTTCACCCATTTTTTCCTTTCTCTTGGCACGTTTAACCCTTGGCCTAGCTCTAAATTATCAGAACACGGAGGTAAGACGGACACATGCTTTGGAATATTTTTTCTCGGAAGTGCAATTATTTCATCAGATGTAATAGGGCTAAGCCTCGATATGCCCATGCCTAGGTCGTCCCATGATTGGAGATCTCCAGGTTCAAAAGGGAGCAGCTTGTGCTGGATGTCTTCAGACTCAACAGATAAGCCTAAACCTAGGCCTTCATAATCTAAGCGTAACTGTGGGCCTAGGCCTACCTCTTGCTGTCCTGAGCCATGCCTTACCGAGGTTGTGGCTTCAGGAATGATTGACTGTGGTCCAAGAGCTTGACTCACAATTTCTGGTCCAGCTGAATGTTTGTAATATTCTAATACCTGAGTAGAGAAGCTTTCTTGGAGGTTGGCTTTAATACCTTTCGTTGAAAAAGTTTGAGGAAGTTCTGTAGTAGGCCTAGGCCTAGACTTGTCTAGAGTGTCAGCCAAATCCTTATCAGAATCAATATGGATTTGGTCTACGTTGTCACTATGAGAATCCATTTTACATATTTCCACATAAATTCACACTATCAATTATGTCTGATTAGACCTAGCTAATGCAAACGAACCTGTCGCACGATTTCACAAACGTAAACAATGTTTGAAGTCTGGACTCTAGGCCTACGCTTCACGCGTCGAATAATGTGACAGTTACAACTGCGTTTCGATTTTTCATCTTCGACTAATCGACCTAATTCTTCACTGCCTTGTGATATGAAACGGCATCGAACTATTTGAAGTCACAAGTTGAAGAACGGAAAACTCTGGACATTTTTGTGTTTTGTTGAGGTAAAGAAACAAACTTCTCAACAATGAATTGAAATAATTTGTTGAGAAATATTTACAGGTGGACAAGACCCTGTTTTATTTCTCTATGGACAAGACCGCGTTCCAAGACAGCCTTCTCCCGGTCTGTCCGCGCAAAATAATGTATGTCCCGCCAATATTGCTGCTCTTTGAGATTAGGTTTGTGTTTGTAACTTACTGGTAGGCAGGCAGAGGTGATTCCAAGTTTAATTTCATTTTTAAGTCTTATTGCATCTTTAAAATTACAAAATGACGAAGTCAAAAGTGGCCTCACGCGAAAAAAATGTCGATAAAGAGGAAATTAAGGCTGTAATAACGATATGGTCTAGTGCCAAAATTCAAGTCCCGAGGCCTATAGGCCTAGGCGGCCAATCCCAACAAAAGTGCTCTGGACCTAGCTAGAGCTAGGCTATCTGCTCTAGGAGAATAGGCGCCTAACAGCCTAGGCCTAGTTAGTTTAAACCCAAAGATATGGCCCAAGCCCAATCCCAACAAAACTTTCATGCTTACCGGTAGGCCTGGTCAAGATCAGTTTCTTAACAAACATAGGCTAGGCCTACATATAGCCAAGGCTTGGCCATAATTAGGCTACACGTTATAGTTTATGTCTGATTACGCCCTATTATGAGAGCAGGCCTCTAGGCCTACAAACCACGTTATCGAGGCTAGGCCTACGCCACACATTGTAAGTAATTAATGTAATTTCTCAAGGAAGCAGTTTTATATTGGATAGTAAGACAAAAGAATGGCTGAAAAAGCCATCTTGGCACAAGAAGGAAAAAAAATATCTTTTGAGGGTCATCGTACTCGATAATTTTGTTTAGGCTCCGACTATGAAAGCACTACTCTAAAACCATAAATGTCATGTTTGCAAATGTTTGCATGGGCGGTTCTTTTTCACTGCCTTGTATAGGACTAAACCTCCGGTCCACTGCCTAGCACAGGATTGCTCGCAGCGCTACAGGATTGCTCGCAGCGCTGCAGTCGTACCATGGATTTATAATAGTACCATGGTCGTACGGTCTCCCATAAATTTATGAGGATGGAGAAGGCAGTGGTAACAACAATGGAATTTAGGGAGCGATTGTTTTTTAGTAGGCCCTAGAGTTGATTGAGCTGGGAGCGTGTTTAAAGTGTGCAAGAAGTGTGTACGGTAAAGCGAGATAATTTAGTGAATTGCCGAGTGATAATAAATGTAATTAGGCATACTAAACTATAATAAATCCAAATTTTATATTCAAACTTCACGTGTTCCGCCCACGGCCCAGCTGTTCGCTGCCAAGCAAACCGTAAGTAGGCCTAGTGCATGTGATTATTTTATTTAAAGTTAACAGAAATCAACTGCCCAACTGCAATTGTATCAATCCACTCCCTCATGAAACGGTCTTTAGCTGATGATAGGCCTCCGAAGTATTCGATGGCAGCGCCACCGTTTTTCTCCTACGTCCTAACTAGTGTGTAATTTGAAACCGCGCAAAAACTTCGCCTAATGGAATCCAGCACTGTCATCAATTGTGGATTTTCGAATATTAGCATTATCTTGTTTGCGTTTAAAGGATGGTCCACACAGATTTTTTATGCATAAGATTTAAGGTTTAACGCGTAGTCGTAAAGTTGGATCATAGGAAACACGTACTGGCGTTCACACAAGTTTTAGTTTTAAGACGTTGTTTTTAGTTTTAAGACGCTGTTTTCATTGTTGAAACCTTATGCATTATGTCTTAAAAATCTGTGTGGACCAGCCCTAAGCAGTGGAAAGTTACTTCACGAGAGCAATCACGTAGGCCTAATAGATTTTGCAGACTATAGATTTAAACACGGACAATGCGAGATAAGAGGGCGAGTTTTGGCTGTCAGTAAAGAGTGTTCAAAACTTATTCCGTTCCTGTAGGGTTTAGGCTAATATTTCCGTGTATCAAAACGAAATATTGTTAGATAGTGAGAACCTACCGTGACACCTACCCAATTCCGCCTGCTCAGCCTCGAACCCACGGACTCCAAAGTCGACGGTCCCGTAGAAGTACTGGGGCGTAGCTCTAGGGGTGGCTAGCTCACATCATTGGCATAGGGACATACCAGTTCAGGCAGTTTAGGAATGACAAGACTTTGGTTCAAACAATAGAGGAACCGCAATTTATTAGAATACACATTTATCCTACGTGGCTGAATTATGGCGAATCTGTCTTTGGGCATTCCAGGTCTGATGGACTTAACTTTCCTATCCAGAGGGTAGCTGTAGTAGCCCCTTTACCTTGGCTTCTCGGTGGCTGACTCCGACCCCGTGTTGTGGTTTGGCTCCTTCGTCCAGGTCCACGATCGGCCTCCATGTCCTTCCCTCAGGGTCTTCCGTCGTTCTTTCCACCGTTCCACCTTGGCACAGGTCTATCTCCTCTTCCGTTCCATGATTGAATGCCCCGAATTACACACGTGTTCCCTCGCACCTAGACTTTCCTACGTCATACCCCATGTCACCCCCTCTCTGCCCAACGCTGGCTGTCCCCAGTCATAAACTACCAATCAAACTACTCGGTTCGACCCCCTCCCGTGACAATCACGAAAGAGTGGGCCCAGGGCTCACTGACGATGTCAACGAACCAGCCCCCTCCTGAACCGAGCAGTCAGCAAGTTGCCGCGCAACAGGAAAGTATAACTGGATGAGACTGACGAAATAGCCGAGCACAGCGCATACTTTACGGTGACGGCAGCTGTGAGGAAACACAAGGTGTCACCGTAAAGTATCCATAAATCACGCAATTAAATAAAACTAAGTAAAAATGAAATAATGAACAAGGACCAATTTTTATCTCACAATATGACAGTTCTTAATTGGTAGTGTTTTTATTAACTGGACATGATTTGAATGACATTTGAACCGTTTTAACATTACGACTGAACCAGCCATCTGCAAATTATGTACTTTTGAACCCCAAGAAAGAGCACACTTTTTTAGGTGTGCCGCACTTCAGAGTGACATTGACGCCCTGCCCATATGATATGGGCATGAAGAGAGAAGAAAAGGAGGCCTGTCTCTACTGGTTGACCAGATCTTACATGATGGCCTGATTAAGCCAAATGTGGCCATATGATAAAAAAAAGAAAAAAAAAGAAAAAGAAAACACTTTATATTGAATAGCGAGGAAGAAGAATGGCTGAGGAAGCCGCCTCTCTGCATAGGAAGAAAAAATTAATTTATCTATGGAGGCTAATAGTGTAGTTTGCAATAATAAGCAAATATATCGAGGACTATGACCTAGTCATCGATATATTTGCTTATAATTGCAAGAACTTCCTGTTGGCATTGCAAGCGGCGTTGGTTAGATGGAATTTGCGACATCAACGTCGAGACATACTTTGAAAAGTTGTCATTGCCATTAGCAGGTGATGCTGTTGCTTTTTGCATTTCAATGAGGTTGCCCATTGAACTATTATGGTTCTTGAATTGAACCCGCAAGAAGCTCTCCAGAGAGTCACAATTCTGTTTTTTAGAAGTGTGGAAACGGTCTGGGGAGGTCATGCGGGAACTCGGGGCAGAGGAAGATGGTCTTGCCAGTTGGCTTGATGGGTGGTTGTTGTCGACTGTTTGTGAGGTGGATGATGAACATGATGGAAAACAGGATAGTGATTGCATGTGTGAGGAGCTGACGGGACTGACGACGAAAATAAGCACACTTCGGATGATGTTGAATAAATGTGTATTTTCATTAACTGAATACAGAACTAGAGCTTGCACTTACATAGGCTCCTGCTTAAGGATGGTCCACACAGATTTTTTAAGCATAAGATTTAAGGTTTAACGCGTAGTCGTAAAGTTGGATCATAGGAAACACGTACTGGCGTTCACACAAGTTTTAGTTTTAAGACGTTTTTAGTTTTAAGACGTTGTTTTCATTGTTGAAACCTTATGCATTATGTCTTAAAAATCTGTGTGGACCAGCCCTTACAAAACTTACTAACTGATAACTCGCCCTAAAACAAAAACCTTCCGCGAGAGAATCACCTTGACCTCCTCAGTCGCTCACCGCCTTCTTGACAGGCGTACTTGTACTAGACATATAATAATAAGGTAAACAATAATCGGAATACTAAATAATGCTAAAGAAATAAATATGAAACTAATGTATGTACATGTATGGTTATTTACAACACTCGGCCATCCTGTTGTTAATTGGCCGCAATTAACCGGTGGTAACGTGAAATGTTATCGTCTTACACAAAGTATTTTAAATAGTCTGGGTTTTAAGTCATCCGTTGTGGTCGTCGTGATGGCAGGTCTTCTGATGAGTCAGTACTGTGAACAGAGCGAGCGTCCAATTTGTCAGTCATCATTGTCGCTGCTGTCACTGCTGTTATCATCGTCGTCTAAGTTGACACATTTCCACGTATCCCAACTGAAACCGTGGACAGAAGCATGGAGGTTAGGGAACGGGAGAACATACCAATACAAATTTGTTTCTTGGTATCTTCAAATGACAATGACAGATCCTTACATAAACGGACTTTTTCGTGGAAGTATAAACTGGTGTTTTCGGTTCGGCCCTGAACCCGTGTGGACATCTTTTTCCATAGCTCAGGCAAACTGATGGAGCCGAATAACGCGAGAGAAGTAATTTCGTCCCTGTTGGCGCAGTACCAATGGGAGACCGTATGACAGCAGCGCTGCGAGCGTTCACACCCACACAAATGTCAGTACGCCCCTCACTTGACGCATACAATAATGATGTCGTGGAAATACAGATGGCTGTGGGACGGCTTAACCTTACCCGCACGCTAAAAGTGTTGTAGACTGTGTTATTCCGTCCACCATTGTACTAGGTTTCACTTGTTTTCTGGATTCTTTGGCTGATTGTTATTTTAATTACATAACAATCATTATAATTCAGTTTTAAGTGCTTCAATAAAAATTACTGTAAATATTATACTAGGCATATAAGGTTTGGGGCATTTAACTGAAGCTGAGCTGGATATAATAGGCAAACTGAACGTCATCGCTCACAGCGCACTCTACCTGTCATACGGTCTCCCATGGTGAGCAGCCCCCACCAGATGTGTCCTCGCTGCTTCTAAAGTGAATGCTTCCGGCCACTGGTGAAGCATGGATACACTCTCTAGCGAGTGTAACCAGTCTACGTGCCTGGTTACTAGATCCTTCTCCTGTGAACTTGGGAATGTTGCGAGCGAGATCGGGCATTACATGATATGAATTAGGTTTTGCAGGTGGTACCATATTCCGAGATTCAAGAATTGACATCAACATTTGGTCACGCTGCTGGTTTTGCTCTAAGATAAATTTCATGAAATCTCGAACGTCAAAGCTCTCTTCAGGGCCTTGTGAAACTGGTGGGTTAATTCCAGCAGGTACTTCGGATGTATGTCCAGAGACAGATGGTGTTACTGGTTGGTATATGTATGCAGTTACTGGTAGTACCTCGGATTGTTGACTACTGACAGCTGATAAGAGGTTTAAATTAGTTAAATTGAGCATATCATTTGAGTTTCCCGCTTCACTCATCTTAAGATCGATGTCGATGTCACGGCAGAAATCAATTGTTAGTATTCCGTCAACACGTCTAGCAGGCTGTGGTGCTTGGCTCCGCCCACGAGGCAAGAAGCAGTCCGTACATCGGCTAGGAACACAATTTGCTCGTCTTTTTTTTTTACGAAAACATGGCGGCTAACAATGAAATGAAATACATTTTCGACGGATATTTATTACTCGGAGTACGGACGGTTCAAAAACGTTTTTAAATGCACAAAAAAAAAATTTGTCCGGAATGTCGCCACGTACAATAAATGTAGCTTGTTATAACTTTTTCTTTTTACGAAATCAACACGCACAACACGTGGTAGCTTACCGTTTTCAAGGCTGATATGATGGTCGGACGATGGGCTGGTGCTTAATATTCTTTATCACCACTTCTGAAATGTGAGGAGCTGACGGGACTGGCGACGAAAATAAGCACACTTCGGATGATGTTGAATAAATGTGTATTTTTCTTAACTGAATACAGAACTAGAGCTTGCACTTACATAGGCTCCTGCTTACAAAACTTACTAACTGATAACTCGCCCTAAAACAAAAACCTACCGCGAGAGAATCACCTTGACCTCCTCAGTCGCTCACCGCCTTCTTGACAGGCGTACTTGTACTAGACATATAATAGTAAGGTAAACAATAATCGGAATACTAAATAATGCTAAAGAAATAAAGATGAAACTAATGTATATCTACATGTATGGTTATTTACAACACATGGAGGAAGTTGAATTGATGGAATGAAGAGACAGAGAAGATGTTGCCCTATCAGGTTGAGGTTGCTCTACAATGTCCAGGGGCATCCCGTGGCGCAACGAGTCCCATACATTCGGGCTGTAACATGCTTCCTCTAAAGTGGCACTGGCACATGGAGCTGGTTGGGTTGCTGTCCTCTTTGGTGGAACATTTGCAAATGTCCTACAAACAGAATACCATTTAATTGCATAAATAGGAAAGTCAGTTGTGACGTGAATTACATATTACTATTAGTACTTCCAAATAGGCCTAGTCTTACCTTTGACAAGCAACATATCTATCTAGAAATGTCATGGGCTTGTACAAAGCCTAGATTTTCTTGTCAGTGTATGCAGCCCCACTCTTTCCTGGATCCTTCATGTCCCGTCTTTCTTTTGTGAAACGTCTCCTTAGACGTTCCCAGGCTCGCTGGGCGTCAGAATAAAGCATAATAAAGAGATATTGGATTATTAATATGTGTAATTATTTCCAAAAAGAATAGGCTAGGCCTATACGTATCGCAGAACTTACCAGATATTCCTTGGGCGATTGCAATGCACGTCCAGGCGTTTTCTTTTTTGAGAGGCACTTTGTATCCGGGGTCCGATTTATCAAACAATTGTTAGGATGTCGTACGAATTACACAAAGACTTTTTACTCTTGTATTTATTAATTATATTTGTCAAAAACAGATCACAATTACACATTTTTAAACATCCACGAAAAAACACCATTGTCGTACCTTCCTTTTTTTTTAAACGGCCGTCAGAGTGTCTCTCCAAAGCGCACATCTTACACCGCCCTCTATATAGTCAATTCACAAATGCAGTCGTTGTTGTTGTTAAAACCTTACACAATATTGGATAATTTTCCATTATTTGAATCAAGGACATGTTCCCAATTTCCTCTTCACAATCATCCTCGTAGTCGTACATGTCCATCATGCGAAATAAGAGGGTACGAACCAGGCGAACAACAGCAAAACACAACAATGAAACAAATGAATTGAACCGATGGACAAACAACAAGCCATCAAAAAATAAAATGTTCTGAAGTATACCCCCCCCCCCCCCCCCCCCCAAGTCTAAAAAATGTTAAATAAACAAGCACTGGTTTGACTATTTTCAATAAGAATCTGACCTTGAGTGCCTCTTAGTCAACTTTCTAAGTCAATAGTCTTAATCATTAATCATTGTGAACGGTATAATGTAAAATCCTATACCGGTAAACGCCCTCTAATATCCCGTTTTACTCTTCGAATTCCTATTTGGGACACATATCTCTACAAAATGGCGTTTACTCCATCCGTTTACCTTATGAGGGGAACTATAGCCTTTTTGGGGCCATTTTGAGGGCGTCTGACTTGGGTAAAGCCCCCACTCAGCCCGTCTGACTCAGTATTTTCTATTTGTACGAACATTTCCGGTCCATTTGCCGTCAAGACCTATCATGTACCTTATGGGGGAAACTTGGGCCTTTTTTTTTACGTTTTTTGGCCCCCAGTGGGTGTGTGTGTCGACATAACTGTTCCGTTGGCAGCAAACAGCTCGTATGTTGACCTTTCGCGAGGTCCATTGACCAGTGCACGCGGGTACACGCACAGATCAGACCCTGTGTCAACAAGGAATTGACGTCGAGTCGTAGCCTGTCACCTGTCATAAAAAGGCGGCGTGAGCTCGGACAGTCGTGAGCCGCGTCTTCTGACTGCCCATGGAGTTTTTTGACACGAAAGTGCATGGTTGTCGACACAGTTTCGCCTTCGCACCGTACTTCTGATGATACCAGCACATTTCATTTGCTGGAGCACCTTGCGTCGTGTATCGTGGGTTCGATGAAGAAAAGTCGCGACGACGATCCCTCGAACGTTCTCGAGATGACACCGCTCGACGATTGCTAGATAATGTTTCGACTTGTTGTGACAATTCTTCTAACAGCTGTGTTTGAAAATTGTTGACTACTGCTAAACGAGAAGGGATAGGTGTCGTCTCGTGTATCCGGTCAGCGATCACTGCAAGTGCGTTGAGGTCGTCAGGCGGTGATGATGCGAGTATGTCGCGCATACTGATCGGTAAACGTTCAAGCCACAACGATCGTAATACCTTGTCTGTCACCTCTGACGCAGCCAACATGCGCAGTTGAAACAATAATTCGGAGGGTTTGCGATCTACCTTCTTTAATGTTGTAAAAGTCGTTTAAAACGCGCCTCTAGTGAGGGTGAAAAACGTCGAATAAGCTCTGCTTTCAGATGCTCATATTTAGGCCTACCAACGATCGGGGGTTTGACGATAATGTCACGCACTGAAGTCGCGTATCGTTGTTCGAGGGCGCTTGTTTCATAATTAAATTTCCTGGAATCATGCGAAATTCCTGCTAAGTCGAATTGATTTTCGATTGGTGCGAACCACAATACCGGATCATCCGCCCAAAAAGGTGACAACTTTACGCTAACTCTATCTACCGAGACGAGAGCTTCGTTTTCAGGTAATGTCATCTTCTAATAGTCACTCCTCTAAGTGTACTCTCTAGTCAGAGTCAACTATAACTAATGATCAAAGTCAGCTGAACAATGCAATTTAAACAAAATGTTTTTAGTTTTTAAATAAAAGTGTGTATTTTAAATATTGTTTGTAAATCTTTTCCTACATATATATGTTATTTTAACTAAACTGTTAATTTATTTGCATTGTCGGAAATGCTAGTCCGTCAACTGACTAAAACACGGCGCAGTAGTTGCCACTCAAAATCAGTGCAGCCATATAGTGGAAACAAAATAATAGCAAGAATAACACTAATTTGATATCTGTTTGATTGAAATAATGTCCCGTATATTAGATTGATTTGAACATATTACAAACACTTGTGTATGGTTGCTTTGATTTAGAAGTGTTATATGAAGTGGAACACGTAATATTTGGTCATGTAGTCTATTGCCAACCTTAAATTACGCTTGGCAACATCGCAACGTGATCGCAACTTTCCCAACAATCAACCACATGCCATGTGAAGATGTCAGCTTCTTTCGCGCGCAGTAAAAAGGGACGTTTTCATGCTGCGTTTACTAAAACGCGCTTGATGCGACGCGACTGAAACGCTAAAATCAGATGATCAGTTTAGATCAGTTGGAATATTACAATGCACAGTTAACTTCAAGGATCAAATACAGATATTGTGTATTATATACCAACAAAATAAAGAACTGAATCAATCAAAAGCTTAGAATTCTAGATTTAAAAAATTGAGTACTGGCCTACAAAACGCTCATGTTGCAGAATACAAATATTTAAAGACCAATCACGACATAAGAACTCATACAATTCATAAAGGAAAATGTTATTCGGTTAATACCTGTTTTATTTCTCTATGGGTTAATATGAACGTAGGTCTGCGTCAGGCAAGTGTGGACAGCCGGGTTTAGCAATCGCGGGCGGCGGGGGAGTGACAAGTTGGAGCAGTCAACTCTGCATTGTTGCCACGTTTCTGAGCGTACATGAAACTTTAGGCTCAAATAACGCAAAACGTAGTACAGATATACTCATTTTTCTGGTTTGTGTGTATTCCTTGAGAACTTAGCTTCATTTTGATACTAAATCTGTTTACGTGGCAACGTTTTTTGGCTCCTTTATTTATATATCTCTATGTGAAGGTGATAAAATGTATGATTTCTCTACTTTACAATGTTAAAGGATAGGGATTTTAAAAATTTTCACTTCAAAATTTTGGAAAAAGTAGATCGGAAAGGTACTTACATTTGTTTGTATTGTGAAAGAACGCTGTCTCATTGTACAGTAAGCCAAATATGAAGAACGTGACAACGATGTCGAGTTATAGAGGAGTGACCTTAAATTCGTCGTTATAAAAAAAAAAACGTTAGAAACAATCAAAATCTACTCGAAAACTCGACACTTCCACAGTAAATAATTTGCACTGTTCATTGTCCTACCTCGTTGGTAGATCACGTCGGGGTCACCACTGTGGAAGATGTTACTTCGTGGCTTAATGCCAATGATACGCGTGAATGAGAAATATGTATTTATTCGGAACCGTGTCCATCCATCCTCTGAGCCCCCCAAGAACCAATGTTTATTATCCCATCCTCAATCCCGCCCATGGCGACGGGTTTCTTTGTCTTGCACAATTGCCACCTCCTTCTAACAAGTAGCGCACCACACATCTTTAATTGTAACGTTGTTGATTGAGCCATTGACAGATATCGTCATATCAACATCATCAGTTTCCTTAGACGTCGTCGTGCTGCCATCGGCCATATGCAATGAGGTGGTTTCTTCACTCGAAATCTTGCTAAACCATTCAAGAATATTTGACAAATGTTTAATTGCCCCTGAATCAACGCACACACCACACTCCTATTTCACTTTGTCCTTGATCTGCTGAGGACCAAAGTACTGAACTTTTATTTGCCTGCTATTGCTTCTGACTTTTATAACCTTGTTTTGGTCGAGTGTTGTAGTCTTTGGCATTAAGTCCAGGTTTACCACGGTTGAAATATTTAAATATCTTGTTCAACTTTGTTGTTAGTACAGACTTGTCAGTATTGAGGTCAAAGATAGTAAGATATACCCTGTGATTGAGGTCGTCTCGTTGACGTCTCGTTTCCTCTTGTAGCAGTTTAGCTTTAACAAGGTCGGCGCTCAACTCTCGACCACAGTTCTCAAGTGCGATAACAAGGGGGTCAAAACAGTCTGGCAAATTGGATAAGATAATTATCGCCAATTCGTCATCAGTCACAGCTGCATTCATTGCACTTAACAGCTGAGAAATAATCATTTGGTTGAGATGATCCTCCATATTAATACTGTTGGATATTAACATCTCACGAATGTTCAATTCACTTGTGTTTATTAAGTAACAATTAGATACAAGGATATATTTCGTCTTGATTAGCCTAGTTGCAAAAATATAAGACGTTAAGCCCAAATAGCAATCAAATACCAATCAACAAGGATATATTATTATAACATGCTTGGAACCATCTCTAGAACACGTCTGTCTGATCCGGGATGCAAAGCTAGAGAGAGCAGCAACATGCTCCCCCCCCCCCCCCCCCCCCGCCCCCGTGTGGTTCCCGCGGTTCCAACTGCGCCACCAATGTTGTCGTTGTTGTTTTTCGGATACACAACAAATTCAGTTTTTGTATTTAATACTGTTCGGTTTTCTACGTAGGTGCATTTTTTGCACTAGTCCTCGATCCTCGAAAGCAGACTCTAATTTCTCCTATGCTTCACGGGCCGTTTTACATGAGTTTACATGTGTGTACATGCAAATGTGGCTTTAAACCTAAGCAAAGAGTGGCAAGTTCACGCTGGTCTAATGCAATTTCATCTTCTAAAGCAAGATAAAAGTTACCTGGTTCAATAGTTCTCCACAATTTCTCCCGTATAAGCTGCATCTTCATACTAAATTTCCAAGCACTGAAATTGGTTGCTTCTTCCAACCTCTCAACTTGCAATTTATTCCCTGCCATGTTGATCACAATTACTAGACAGTTTTCGCTTGAAGATCATTATAATTCAATTATTTGCATTACTCTGGGCACATAACCTATTGAGATTATGCATGTAGAATAAAATGTCTGATTTATTTAGACACTGGTAGAAAATACAGCAAGACCACATTGACTGGATTTGACAGTGACACTTTCCATAGATGTATAATATTGTGATGTACTGGAGACACCTACCTTGACCCGCCCGTAACTTCATATTCACTTTATAGTTAATGTCCGATAATTTCTCCGATAATTTAAATGGACACATCCAGCAATGCTTGAACTTCTCAATTTTACCCACTTTACGTAACGGAAAGAACACATTCACATACTGGCCGACGTCGTTTGACACGTGACGATGACTCTGGTCATACCGAGCCTTCTGATTGGCCTGTTCGTTCTTGATCACCTCTAAAACCTGTTGCCGCACGTCCCGTTATGCTTCAATCCTCGCCGCGCTGTCAACCCCTAACTGGAAATCAGGCTGCATCCCCGCATCCATGGAAAGAGTAGGCTCACGTCCGTAAACCAAATGGAACGGAGTATACTTGGTAGTCGCTTTTATTGAATCGTTATAAGAAAAAGTACATAACGACTCATTCTCACACCAGTTATCATGTTTAGAATAAACATAAAACGATTACATGGTACCGAGTGTACCATTAAACCTCTCGCAAAGTCCATTCGTATTCGGTTTGTAAGCCGTCGTATACAGCGAGCGCACCCCTAAGCCCACCACAATCTTCAATACTAGCGCGCTGTGAAACACAGCACCCCGGTCGCTAAGAATTAAGCGGGGACAGACATGCACACAGATAACATAGTCTATAAGAAAAGTAGCCACATCAGTCGCCCCACCAAATGGAATAGGCCGTGCTATAGCCCATTTAGTAGCATAATCAGTAGCTGTCACAGTGAACCGATGACCATTGCTACGCTTATAGGGGCCCAGTAGATCGATATCTAATGGTTCCCCTACCAGAATAGGCTGTTACAAACCGGCTGGTAACAAATGAGGCATCTTCTTCGCCTGGCAATCACCGCAACTTTTAACAAAGGCTTCAACCTGGCGAGCCATACCGTCCCAGTAAAAACGCTGACGTAACTTGCCTAGGGTCTTGATGTAGCCTAAATGTGAGCCGCCTGCCGAAAAATCATGCGCATCATACGTCATAATCTGCACTTTCAGATGTTCAGGGATTACCAACAATTTAGTAGACCCATTGACTGCAAAGTTCGTTTTATACAGCACCCCATTCTCTAACACATGGCTCCTGGTTCGCCGACGAATCTTGGAAGTAGCTTTGTCAGGCTCAGACATTGCCTCAACCAACTAAACCAACTTAGGGTCTGCCGCCTGCTCTCGTGCTATGTCGTCCACAGTAACCGGGAGTCCATTTCGCTCTCCATATCATCAGGCTCAAAACCACCCTCTGGCAACATACGACTAAAACAATCACCATCTAGGTGTTTCTTCCCTGACTTATACACGATCTAAATCTGATGATCCAAGAGATAAATGCTCCATCGGGCTAGACGACCACCTCTCTCACTATTCTTTCGAAGGAAACACAAGACACAGTGATCAGTAACCACTTGAAATGGTATCCCTTAGAGGTAATGACGAAAGTATTTGACACTCCAGACTATAGCGAGACATTCCAGCTCCGTAATCCCATAATTCTTCTCTGCCTTGGTCAAACGACGTGACGCGTAACCAATTGGATGCCACTCACTTGCCCAGGGACTGCTACCTTATCGTGGTGGGCAGGTTTGTGCGCTTTGATGATTCCTTGAGCTATGCCGGCGGAAGCGTATGCTTCTGGTAGGGCCACCCTAGCCGGACTGGTCGAGGAGGAAAAGTCAGACGAAATGCAGTCCACAACCTCCCCCCTCCCTTTTCCTCCCCCTTCCCCTTTCCTCCTCTTCCTCCTACGTGCCCCTTTCCTCCAAAATGCCACCTATTTCATTTTCATATTTCACCCACTCGTCGTCTTGATTAGCCAAGTTGCAAAAATATGAGACGTTAAGCCCAAATTTCATCTTCATATATCACCCACTCATTGTCTTGATTAGCCTCGTTGCAAAAATATGAGACGTTAAGCCCAAATAATCAATCAATAAATGCCACTCAGAATCAAATTGTTACAAAATTATTGCTCCCAGCCCCCCCCCCCCCCCCCCTTGAGGCGTCAGTACGTAGCTGCGTAGGCGCAGTATCTGAAAAATGTTTCAGAATTGGAGTTGAAAGAAGTTAAGCTTGTAACGAGCAAAACGCAGATTTTTTTTCTGGCCCCCAAGTGAACTTAACCTGTTTCTTTCAGATCCGTTAGGGGTGCACAAATTCTACTAAAGTTTTCAATGAACTTTCGATAGTAAGAAGCGAACCCAATGAATGATCGAACTTGATTAAGTTTCCGAGGAACTGGAAAAATTTGCACTGCCTGAATCGTTTCCGGATTGCGAAATACCCCCTCGGCACTAACAATGTGACCTAACATCTTAAATTGGCCATAACCAAACGAACATTTTTCCTGGATTGAGAGTGAGCCGAGCGGCACGAAAACGTTGTAACACGAGCTCCAACCGTACCAGGTGTTCAATAAAATCCTTCTTCATGCACAACACATCATCAAGATAGCACACACAAGCTGACCACTTTAACCCTGCTAGAACTTTATCCATGGTAGCTTGAAACAAGGTTGAAGTAGTTGATATACCAAACGGCAACACTTCAAATTTGAACAGTCCCATACATCACGCAATGCTACAGATTTCCTTCCCCTTAGGCGTTGAAGGAAGCTGCCAAATCCCCAAAGCCAGATCAAGGGATAAAAACACAGTACACCCATTCAAACACGCTTACAAGCCGTCCGCATTCGCAGAAGGATAACTAAAAGTCTTCAACTGGAGGTTAAGACGACGAAAATATGAACTGGGGTAGGGATCCTAGAGCTCGACATCACACTCCTCCAAGTTATACACCGGCCTATCAGGTCAGAGGACCACGCAAATACGTCATGATAACTCGTAAGTAAATCAAGTAAACACTTACGCTCCTTAACAGGCATATCCGAGTGATGCAATGTCCGTCAACACATCACTCTTAGCCTCCTGACCCTCAACAACACAAACCGCCAACTCCTGGATTTTGTCGATTCTTAGCTCGCTGCTCAAGATCTCAACGTCTTCCAACGTACCCAACACCGTCTGTGCATAGAGTTCAACAGCCTGTGTGGACACATTAGTGACAGGCAAAACTCCCGCACCCACTTTGCACAACAACACGGCTTTCTGACATAACAAAGAAGCAAAAGGCTCGAAACCTGGCAAACCAGCGTCGGTAACAACAAACTCTACTATGCCTGTCTGACCTGGGCTGATAGTGACCTCCTTTGCAACAACCACTTTCAATGGTTTGATCTCCGCAACTGTGAGGAGCTGACGGGACTGGCGACGAAAATAAGCACACTTCGGATGATGTTGAATAAATGTGTATTTTCCTTAACTGAACTTATTAATTACTGAATACAAAACTTGAGCTTGCACTTAAATATGCTCCTTCTTACAAACTTACTAACTGATCTGGCCCTAAAAACAAAAACCTACCGTGAGAGCATCACCTTGACCTCCTCAGTCGCTCACCGCCTTCTTGACAGGCGTACTTGTTCTAGACTTATAGTAATAGGGTAAACAATAATCGGAATACTAAATAATGCTAAAGAAATAAAGATGAAACTAATGTATGTACATGTATGGTTATTTACAACACTCGGCCATCCTGTTGTTAATTGGCCGCAATTAACCGGTGGTAACGTGAAATGTTATCGTCTTACACAAAGTATTTTAAATAGTCTGGTTTTTTAGTCATCCGTTGTGGTCGTCGTGATGGCGGGTCTTCTGATGAGTCAGTACTGTGAACAGAGCGAGCGTCCAATTTGTCAGGCATATCACTGTCGCTGCTGTCACTGCTGTTATCATCGTCGTCTTAGTTGACACATTTCCACGGTTTCAGTTGGGATACGTGGGCTGACGTTGAGTAAAAGCGTCCAGATTCGGAATCGTCGAGCTGGCTCACACGATACGTGTCGGATGGTAGAATCTCGACAACAACTAAAGGTCCGCGAAACTTTGGATGAGTTTTAGTCGGGGCTCCACAACTAACCGGTGCTTTTTTCATAAATACAATCTCGCCTACGTCATAGGTTAAGCCTCTGTAACGTGTTTTGTCATGCGCCACTTTCATCTTCCGTTGCGCTTGTTCAATGTTGTCTCGGGCAGTCGCTTGTAGTTCCTCCGGGCGCGTCCAAGTGTCGCTGCTGGGAGTCGCTGCTACTTGATGTAACACACCGTCATAAAATATAGGTTTATAACCATGGAGGAGTTCGAATGGGGTTTTACTTGTTGTTTTCGAAACCGCACAATTCAAGTCTCTTTCGCATCGTTTCACATGTTTATCCCAGTCGCGATGAGTTTCACTCTCAACGGCAATCGATAGAACTGGTAACAGGGTTCTATTGACGTGCTCGACCTGACCATTTGCACGAGGATGAAAACGGAGTGCTGTGCCGTACACGAGCTCAGCGGGGGTTGCCTTGAGGTCCTCCTTCCATGAGGCACGGATGCCGAGCATTACCCAAGGCAAAGCGTCCGTCCAGTTGTCGTCTCCGTGGCATCGAAGTGCTGCCTTCAGCTGACGATGAAGTCGTTCCACCATACCGTTGGCTTGAGGGTGGTAGGCTGTGGTCCGGAGGTGAGTCATGCCAGTAATGTTACTGAGTTCACATAAGAGGTGGGATTCGATCTGGCGGCTCAGGTCCGTTGTAACCTTAAGCGGTGTCTCGAACCGTGAGATCCAACCTGTGACGAGTGCTGTGGCCACTGCATCGGCAGTGATATCGGGAAGCGGTATGGCTTCCGCCCACCTCGTGAAACGGTCCACGCAAGTGAGGAGATATCGGAAACCATCGGAAATTGGTAGAGGCCCGATCAAGTCGAGGTGGATGTGTTCGAACCTGGTGGCAGTTGTATCGAAACGTGCAAGCGGTGCTACGGTGTGACGCGTAACTTTGGAACGCTGACACGTGATATATGCACGGGCCCAGTCACGGCAGTCTTTATTTATAGGTAGCCATACAAAACGTTGAGTGACGAGTTTGGTCGTTGCTTTGACACCTGGATGAGACAAACCGTGCAGGCTATCGAAAACTTGTCGACGTAAAGTCTGGGGTACGAATGGCCGCGGAAGTGATTGTGACATGTCACAGTAGAGAGGCAAGTCTGCGTCATTAAGCTGCTGTGGGTGCAACTGCAGGGTAGAGTTAGCATGTAAGAGATCACGTAGTTCGGCGTTGTACAGTTGAGCACGGGCAATATCAACGTAGCCGACTGGAAAGGTGATGGCGTCAACACGAGACAGAGCATCGGCTACGACGTTGTCTTTACCAGGAATATGACGTATGTCTGTTGTGAATTGCCCGATTAAATCAAGGTGGCGAAACTGTCTAGGTGAACACTTTTCAGGGCGCTGTGTAAATGCAAAAGTCAACGGTTTGTGGTCGGTGTACACAGTGAAAGTGCGCGCCTCCAACATATGGCGAAAGAAAATGATGGTGTCGTACACTGCAAGAAGTTCACGGTCGTGCGCACCGTAGTTACGCTGTGCGGTATTTAACTTTTGTGAGAAAAAAGCGAGAGGTTCCCATCCACGGCTCGTTCGCTGCTGGAGTGCGGCTCCAATGCTGGTATCAGAGGCGTATGGCTAATTTGGTGTTGATATATGGGTGTGCCAGAAGCGTAGCCTGGAAAAGGCTGTTTTTGCATTCTTGAAACGCAGCCTGGAGTTCCGGTGTCCAAACAATGATTGTTTTGGCTAAAGTTAAGTCACCGGCGAGGAGGTTGTTAAGGGGGGCCTTTATCCTAGTTGCAGACGGAAGAAAACGGCGGGAAAAGTTTATCATTCCAAGGAATTAGCGAAGCTGCTTGACGTTGGCAGGTAAGGGATAAGAGAGGATGGCCTCAACCTTCTCCGGAAGAGGGCAGGTCCACTGGCGCTGACTGTGTACCCTAGAAACTTGACTTCTGGAACACCGAATACACATTTGGATGAGTTGATCAAAACGCCGTACTCTGAAAGTCGCGTGAACAGGAGGCAAAGATGTTCTTCATGTTGTATCGGGTTGGAGGAAGCGACAAGGATGTCGTCAATATAGACGTAACAAAAATCGAGGTCCCGTAATACCTCATCGATAAAACGTTGAAATGTCTGAGCCGCGTTTCGTAGGCCAAAACTCATAAACGGAAATTCGAATAATCCGAAGGGAGTAGTGATCGCCGTTTTGGGAATGTCTTCAGCAGCAACAGGAATTTGATTGTACGCTCGCACTAAGTCAATGGTAGAAAGAATACACTTGCCTGAAAGATTCTGCGTGAAATCCTGGATATGTGGAACTGGATACCGGTCCGGAATAGTCCTGGCGTTCAAAGGGCGGTAATCTCCACAAGGCCTCCACTGATAACCTTTCTTTGGAACAAGGTGGAGAGCTGCGGACCAACTGCTAGATGACCATCGCGCCACGCCTGTTTTCATTATACTGTCAAACTCCCGTTTCGCGATTTTCAGGCGGTCTGGCGCAAGACGTCTGGTCTTGCACGAAACCAGTGGCCCGGGCGTCGTTTTGATGTGGTGTTTCGTTTGGTGTTTTGGCATTGTAAGATTGCCACTTGTGCGTGTGACTTCCCGAAACTGTGCGAGTGAAAGGGGGAGTGAAGATCACTGTTGCGCGAAATTACCTTGACGTGTACTAGCGCGCCAGTAGATAGTTTCCCTTGAGTTGTTAATGTAGTGACGTTGTCAACCAATTGCCGCCGGCGCACATTCATGAGAAGACTGTAATGCGCCAAAAAATCTACACCGATGATAGGCTGATCGACGTCGGCGACAATGAAACGCCATGTGAAATCTTGGCGCTAACCAAGATCCAGAGATAAAGTCAGAGGACCGTAAGTGCAAATTGGGGATCCATTTGCAGCGAACAATGTGTAGTCTGTTTTCCCGGGCTGACCGAAAACTTTGTTTCGCGGGGAAACACAAAGGTCTGACGCGGTATCGATAAGGAACTCTGTGCACGTCAACCTGTCGGTTACAAACAGGCGATTTGCAGTGGGGGCGCCATGTAATGCCGCACCTAAGCGGCTCCTCGGAGGTAGTTGTTATTCATATTTTCATCTACTCACACTAATACAAACAATACATTAAAGAGAAAACTTGATTTATTATTTTTAAAAACACTTACATTTTCATTTCTTCACCGACAATTACAACAATCAGATAAACCACAAAAGACCAAAACAAAACATCTCAAGTCACGGCCCACCGGAGACAGCCAATGTCCTAAACCCGGCCACCGCCCACTGGATGCAATAGCAACCACTGCATTGCCCCGTTCAATCAAACAGAACCATAGTTAGTGGTTCCTGTTTCACACATCAGATTAACATACCTATAATAAAATACAATAACAACGTTATTGAAAGATTGATTAGAAAATGTTTCAGTCAAAGCTTCTTTGGAAGGACCCATGGGTAGTCGTCCACAGGTCCTGAACTTCGCAGTGCATATGGAGGTAATGGTACACCTACTTCCATCGGTGGATCAGGCACAGCATCGAATTCATACTCATGTTGTGGAGAGTCATCGTCGACTTCATTCTCTGAATCCATCAAATCTACATTTGTGTCATACTCAGCCACTCCATCACTGGTCGGTGCATCGCTAACGGAACCATGTTCATCATCAATAAAATTACGACCAGTCCAAACAATATCATCACCCCAAATATCTTGGGTAGCATGCCAAGCATTCCGTTGCTGATCTACTGGGGCTGCTTCTTCTCTAGGGCTAGGCTCATCTGCCACAACCGGTCCATGTTTCAGACGATTACAGTGAACCAGCTGTTCCTTTCCACCATAAACACTCTTAATCATAAAGTTGACAGGAGACGTCTGACCTAGTATACGATATGGTCCTGTCCATTTGGGTCCTAACTTCTTTGTTGTTCCAGGTTTCACCACCACTGCGTTCAAGTACACTTGATCAGCAACCTTGAAAGAAACAGTTCCAGATCTCTTGTTGTATTGACTAGCTCTCACTTTCTCTGAGATGCACGAAGCCTGGTTCGTACTAGGTCAAACGCAATTTTCAGCCTCTCGGCAAGTTCAGTGGCATAATTTTCCGCCAAATCATATTTAACCCGTTGAGGTTGAAAAAGGCTGTCAAATGGAACGGAAAGTCACGTCCATGCAACAAGTAGAACGGTGTGTCCCCAGTCGCACTGTGGATCGTAGCTCGATATGCCATTAGCACGTACGGAATCCATTCCGGCCAGTCGCGTTGATTATCTTTTACAAAGTGTGAAAGCATTTCCTTCAGTGTTCTGTGCGTGCGTTCTAACATCCCATTCGACTCTGGATGGTAGCTTGTGGTCTGAATTCTTCTAATCTGCAGGAGGCGACATATGTCGTTCATCATCTTTGACATGAAATTCGATCCTAAGTCCGTTAAGAGCTGAACTAGAACTCCATGGCGAGCAATCACGCCAGTTACAAAGGTCTTCGCAACCGTAGCAGCAGCTTGATCTCGCATAGGGAACGCTTCGGGATATGCACACTGATACGTTATATATTTATAGCCCTCGTCACTCGATGGTAAGGGACCAAACACGTCCATGCTGGCTCTTTCAAACGGGCATGTTACCTCAGCAAATGCTTGCAATGGAGCCTTACGATGAGTTGGAGACTTGTGCTCTAGGCACGACTTGCACGCCGCTATGTACCTCTTAATATCCCCATACATCCCAGGCCAGTAAAATAAACTTCGAATAAGGCCCAAAGTTTTTTTAAATCCCACATGTGAGGCCATGGGTAAATCGTGATATATGTTCATGATGTCTCTTCTCATTGACTGTGGTGCAACTAGCTGATCATTTCGCTCCATTCCCGATTTAACTTTATAAAGTAAGCCATCTTCATCTTATGTGTACACCTCACTAGCCATCGAATCCCTACTTAATCTGTCCATCAATGGATGTAACAATTCATCACTGTGTTGTTGTTCCTTGATGTGTGTACGATCCCACAAGGGCTGATAATTTATCATTGCAACCGAAGGTAACCGAGACAGAGCATCAGCATTTCCATGTTTATTCCCAGCCCGATGAATAATTTTGAATTGGTACTCTGATAGCATCAGTGCCCAGCGCATGAGTTTCGAACTTGGGTCTTTTAGGTTGAACAACCATACAAAAGGACGGTGATCTGTTATGATGGTAAACTTGTGGCCATAGAGGTAGCAATTGAAATGCTTTATTGACCACACAACAGCAAGGCATTTCCTCTCAGTCGCTGACCACGCTGCTCAATGATGTTCAATGCTCGGCTAGCATAAGCTATTAGCTGCTCTAGACCATTTACTTGCTGAGACAGAAAAGCTCCTACGGTATAGCCACTTGCATCACACGATAGAATGAATGGTTTCTTGAAATTTGGATACCGTAGTAGTACTGGCTCTGTACACAAAGCATCCCTTAATTCTCAAATGCATTCTGGCATGCTAACGACCAGTTAAATTTAGTGTCCTGACAAGTAAGTTGATTCATTGGAACAGAAGTTTCTGCAAAGTCAACAATAAAACGTCGATAAAATCCTACTCGGCCCAAAAATGCCTTTACATCACGAGTTGTCTTTGGTTGAGGATATGTTTTTAATACTGAGATCTTTTCCGGATCAGGTGTAACACCCTTAGCTGATATCACATGTCCTAAATAACTGGTCTCTTTCTGCATAAATTTACACTTAGATTGTTTTAGCTTCAAGTTAGCACTTCTAAGCCGCTCAAAAATGTTTCTCAATCGCTTGAGGTGCTCATCTATATCACCCGCTGAGAAAGCCACCACATCGTCTAGATAGACTAGGCATTGTTTTCCAGTCAAACCTGATAATACTGCATACATTAGGCGCTGCCAAGTAGGTGGAGCAGTTTTTAATCCGAATCCCATCTTTAAACATTCAAAAGTGGCCATCTTGAGTTGAAAATGCTGTTTTTTCAATATCTCCTTCATCCACTTCTACCTGCCAATAAACACTAGCAAAATCAAGACACGTAAATAACTCTGCTCCTCCCAACTGATCAAGCGTATCTTGCAAGTGGAGCAGGGGAAAGAAATCTCGCTTTGTCAAGGCATTTAACCCTCGGTAATCGACACACAATCTAACATTGCTTGGCCCACCACCTTTCTTCTTGACCATTACTACAGGTGCAGACCATGGTGAGGTTGACGGAGTAATGATTTTATCCTTAAGCATATCATCGATGATACCCTGCAACACAGGGCGTGTACTGTGAGGCACGCGATAAGGATATTTTGCAACCGGAGGAGCATCACTCACGTCTATTCTGTGTTTAACTAAATAGTACATCCCAATTTTGTCCAAGGTAACAAAAATACATCACGGTACTCTTCTAAGAGAAGAAGTAGTTTCTTTCGAATCACAGGTTCAGGACGATCTAGGTTGAAGTGTTGTTCCAATGATTCCAATGGTGCGTCAGCTTCCACCTCCTCAGCCATTATTACATGGCACACACGATTGGCATTATGATAGGGCTCTTGTACCATCTCCACAACACCAATAATCGTCTTCTTGGGAATCAACAATGACATCTGCGTAACATTCATTATTTTCACCGTCACTGCACGAGATGGTAGAAAATTTGTAAGCACACGTCCCACCGATAACCCATAAACATTAAGTTTAGATGGTTCTACACAAATATCACCCATAGTTTGCCAGTCCTGTATTCCAGCACATAGCATCTCACAACGGGGGGGAATCTCTATATCTCCACAAACACGTACTAAGCATGGTTTTTGAGTCATCTCTTGGGAGATTCTATCCTTATTTCCGTATCCTTGTTAAGAGGGGGTTCTTTCCTATTTACCATATCATGTTGATGATGAGTTTCTTGCCTTATAGCTGATACATTATCATGAGGATAATCTTGAGTAATCTCCTGAAGAGATTCTATCCTTACATCCTTATTCTTGTTAAGAGGGGGTTATTTTCTCATCCTCCTACTAATCTTTTGGGGATATTCTACATCCTTATCCTTGCTAAGAGCAAGTTCTTTCCTCCTCCTCCTCCACCTCCTGGGGATCTCCTTGGGAAATTCTATCTTTACATCCTTATCCTTGTTAAGAGGGGGTTCTTTCCTATTTACTATATCATCTTGATGAGGAGTTTCATGCCTGATAACTGATACATTATCATGAGGATAATCTTGATTGGGTTTTAAATCAACCTGAGACCTCAATTGACTAATAAGAGGGGTGCACATTCCTTTTATCCACAGCTGCTTCTTGTCCAAATCAATCAATGCAGCATTTTTTTCTAGAAAATCGAGTCCTAACAATCCACCTGCACTAATTTGTAGTTCCTGAGGGGAGACAAAGCATGTATGAGTGAAGTTATTACCACCCATACTGAAGTCCATACAAACTGTGCCAACGAGAGGTAGTGGGTGTCCCGAGATACTCCTCACACCTCCACAGTCAATGAGCGTTATCTCCAACCCCTCTGTCAGAGCTTCTTTTACTATAGAGATCATGGCACCTGTGTCGACAAGTACATCATAACTTTCATTCCCTACAAGCAACGTGACCCCTAAAGTTTGAGAACACTTACCTTGCTGTGTACCAAACACGGAGGCGTCCACTCGACCAAATGGTGAGATTAGGGCGCTCTTGTCTCCCCACCCCGGGGTGCAGGTAGGGAGCGATTGGAGTTTGGTTGACTCGTCGGTGTATTAATCTGGTGTGGAATACTATTGTGTGGCAAAGCTTGACTAGGTATGGCGAGATTACCACTGTATTGTGGGGCACTAAAGCCTGGCACTGGTCCAAAACTATAATGTGGCTGTGGCACACCCCATGGAAATAACCACATATTACCATTGTAAGGTGGTGAATTAAGCTGGGGAATGAATTGTGCATGTTGATTCTTGCATTCAAGTGAGGAGAAAACCAGTTTGGAATGTTGCCATTGTACCCTACATTTCGAAACTTAGAGCGGCACTCTTTCTCTATATGACCCCTCTTGTGACCAAAGTGACATTCTGGCCTGAATGGATTAGGGCATCGTGCCTTCCAGTGATCTCCAACACCACATCGATAACACGTGTTAGTACCCCTACCCATATTAGTAAACACCCCTAATGATGGTGGTGGTGGTGGTTGTAGTGGTGTTTGTTGGCAACGATCATTTATTTGTACATGCTCGTTTCGGAAGTACATCCCACTAATAGATTGTGGTACAGATTCGTTAAAGTCTATTACGTTAACATATCGAGATTGACTACAACTAGTTGACATCCGTTCATTATCCTCCTCCTCTTGAGCGACATCAATAGCAGATGCGATTGTTGAGGGCGATCGTGAGAGAACAAACCTTTTAATTCCCTCCCTTAGGCCACTCAAGAACTGTGCAAGAGTGCGTTCTGCCAATAACTTCTCTCTGATCTGTTGTTCAGGTCCCTCTACAGAAACGTGTGGCTTATTAACTTGTAGCAATCGCTTAGCCAAAACCTTCAATCTAATCGCATACTCGCTAACGTTTCATTATTTATTTGAACACATCTCCGAAATGCTTCCTCTGCATGAACGAGAGGCTCTCTGGGGCGAAAGCTTACTTCCAATTGTGCTCTAAAATCCTTCCAAGATGTTAAAGAGTTTACCTGCTGATTAGTTTGAAGGAAATATTTAGCTAACTTCTTACATTTAAGCTTAGCTATGGCAACTTGCTGCGACTCCGACCATCCTCCAATAATAGCCGCCTCTTCAACTAAATTGAGAAAATCTTCAACATTTAGAAACCCTCGTCCACCCGTAAACAAATCCACTAAACCAAAAACACTATCCACCTGTCTTTGAGGAGCAGCCTCCCTGTAAACTGGATCACCTCTACCTTCCATATTATGCATATCCAGCAATAGCAGATAGCGTAGATACAGTTAAAATGTAATTAGAAAAACGGACACAGACCGGTTGTTGTCTTCATGTGCGACCACAGAAGAACACAAGTTGAAGAACGTGGAGTAGATGTTCACAAAGAAAGTCCGAAGGCGCTGCCACCAATGTAATGCCGCACCTTAGCGGCTCCTCGGAGGTAGTAGTTATTCAATTTTCATCTTCTCACACTAATACAAACGTCAATACATTAAGGAGAAAACTTGATTTATTATTTTTATGAACATTTACTTTTTCATTTCTTCACCGACAATTACAACAATCAGAAAAACCACAAAAGACCAAAACAAAACATCTCAAGTCACGGCCCACCGGAGACAGCCAATGTCCTAAACCCGGCCAACGCCCACTGGATGCAATAGCAACCACTACAGCCATAGCCAGCCACCATTACTGACCGCCCCGACTGTTTTCCTGGTACTTACATGGAGGCACACAGTGGCGAGCGTGATACCAACAAAATCCTCTGTCAGTGGTCGTATCTGCTGGTGATGGGGCCCTGTTGCGTGACCTTGAACGCTGACGACGGCCCTGGAATCGATCATTACTGAGCGCGGCGATGCTGGCAGTCAGCGACTCCAACTGTTGTGTCAACTCTTGGAATCGAACATCTGCCTCGGTACCCACAGCGGCAACCCGCGTTCCGGTAGAGTTGTCACAGATCTTGTCAGCTAACTTCGCAATGGCTCCCGGCTCCGTTGTCAACGATGCAGCTAATATATTCTGCATTCTTAACGGAAGGCGGCCGAGCCACAATGTCCGTAGTAGCTCGTCTGGAAGTGCCGTTTCGCTAAATACCCGTTAATGTCGTAAAAACTGTGGATGGTGTACGGTCACCGAGCTCCTCCCGTTCCAGCAATTGGCGCATGCGTGAGCTCTGTGTAGCCGATAGCCGCGAGATCAGCTCCGACTTTAAGGTGCTGTACTTGCTTGTCGCGGGTGGATTTATAATGTCCTCCACTTCTGCTGCATATTTGCTGTCCAATTGGGCTAGCACATGGTAATACTGGGTAGTGTCCTGAGTGATGCCACTTAGCGCGAATTGTGCTTCCAATTGGGCGAACCACAGCGCCGGTTTCTCTGCCCAGAACGGTGGCAGCCTCAAACTCACTCGGTCCACACTTGTGTCGTTTGTAGGTGCTTCCATTTTAAATTGATTACCGATGGACAGAAGGTAAGTCTTATTCGGATCACGTTGGGGTCACCAATATGGTATTTATAAGATATAATTAAAATGAACCAAATTTATTCTCATGTTACCATCTCTGCCTCTGGTTACAAACTGATTAAATAACATTGATTTGTTCTTATCTTTAATTGTTGCGGACCCACCGCCTGGCAATGCGCCACACCTAAAACGCATTCATCTCACGTTATGAGAACAAAAGACTTCTAGGCAGCTTGTACGTTCAGTGGATTTTAGATTTTTTTCCGATTACATCAAACCATAAAACACACTTAAAAGGTTTAACACTGTAACAATTTATTTCCTTAAATTGCTCAGCTTGAGGGCTATATGTATAATAATTAAATTGCGGATATAACTTGGAAGCGTCTCACTTAAGTCTCGACCGCTGCCACGTATGGACGTGTTTATGACCGGCTAGTTTAGCTAGCTACGCAGTTCCCGCAGTAAGCCAGGCGCTCAGCGCCGTTAAATACTAGGCGTGATTGACACTCTTGTGTCATTACTAGGACAATAAAGTCTGTGACATAGGCTCGTAACTCATCCACATTAATAACAACGTTATTATAAAGCTTCAGAGATTGCATTCTCCCTTCTTAGGGCAAGGTCGAAGAGAGTTTTTGTTTTCAATTATATATTGGTTAACACGGTGTACGACCATTGGCTAAAACCCTCACCAACATATTGGTTTGCCAGTTCCCGGCCTAGCGCGTGGGAGCCGGGTCGAGCACCACCCACTCGTGGCCTACGTGCGTTCTTAGCGGCGGTTCCGGCCGCTTCAACACGCGACACAACAGCGTGCTTGTACGTTTCCTTATTCAACTCAACCCGTCACCGGTATAGGTAGCTTTCAATAAAGACGTCACGTGGCGGCCATTATGGGGTACACATTGCTTGTTTACATTTGTTCTGACAATAGAAGACACATTGGTTATCCAGGAAATATCACAGTTTCAAGCTGTATAGATTGATGTGTGCAGGTAAATGTTCAAGAAAATGATAACACAAGCAAATGATTTTCTTCAAACAGAGTTAAGGCCTACGCGTTCTTATTTTGTTTTAAGTCATAATACGGAACCTTTGTTTGAAAACAGTTGATGTGTCAGTCAAAGAACATCTGCAATATTGCAACAATGCAGTGTCGGAAGAACGTAAACAAATGTTTACAGAGTACCTCAGTATGGCTACCGTGCGATACCGGAAATGACGTTATTGCAAGCTCCCTATAGTGCATTTCACATCTTCTCCACTTTCCGGCCCAGTGCTCTGCACTGAAGCAGATAGGGAAACATTCACACCCTGGTTCAGCTGCGACCACCCTCTTACCCCATCACACGGGTTACCCCCCCCCCTTATCTATAAGCGATTCACCCCCCACCCCGACGCACTGACTTTCAACGTGGACCTCCTGTTCGCTCATTCAATTACCCCAACAGTACTGGCTGGTGATCTGAACGCTATCCTCTATGGAAGTCAGCGGTTTCTAATGCAAGATGAGAATCTCTGCTCAACTACCTCACCACCGCCGATCTCAACCGGACCGTTGTGGGCCCAGTTGAACCCACCTATCAGCACTTCCTCGCAACCACACCGCCGGACGTCCCGGATATTGCTATTCTTGTTAGCAGAAGGCGGTATTCGAATAGAGATTAGTTTATTAAATAGTGTATAGAATGCTACCATGCAGCCAGACAAGATTAAGACAACATTTGAGAGTGACAAAAATAAACATATCAGGCATTGTAGCACTTAACAATAGCTATTTCACAACCTGTTGGATTCTTATCAGCTGACATGAAGTCGATGTTGTAGTATCTCTAACACCCCCTTTCGACGTCGACTCCTATTCTTCGAATCCCAGTTTTCTAGACAAATCTTGAAATCGCGGTCGTGGTAGTGGTTTCGTCATGGTGTCTGCCGTCATGACTTCGCTTGGGTAGTATTCTACATTTATTATTCCTTTATCTTGAATGTCTTTTATGCAGTGGTAACGAACATCAATGTGTTTAGTTCTTGGAGTTAACCTGTCCGTTTTTATAAGTTTGGAACATCCTTGGTTATCTTCGTAGGCCCGCTGTTTGAAACCAATATCTTCTAAAAGTTGTTTGCACCATACAACTTCTTGCACAGAAATTGATTCTGCCACGTATTCTGCCTCGGTTGATGACAACGCTACTAAAGGTTGTATTCTACTGTTCCAAGTTACAACACTTACCTAAATGAATGATATATCCAGTAGTTGATTTTCGATCAGAACGGTTTGCAGCCCAATCAGCATCTATATACACAGCAAGTGTTGGCTCAGCTTCTGTAGAAAATTTGAGTTTCTTATCTACGGTTCCCTTGAGAAAACGTACCAATCGCTTCACTGCATTTAAGTCATTCTTTTTAGGCGATTCAATCTTCGGCAAAGTATGATGACACAGCAGCTGCAATGTCTGGTCTATAAAGAGTTAAAATGTATAATAGACTTCCTAACACTTCTCTGTACTTGTGATTATTTGTACAAATCACTGCGTCTGTTTCTGATGGTTATCCAGTATCCGTGCCGTGTGTTGTGGATTGGCGTCTTCAATATTTGTCTGCGCCAGGTTATTCTGCGTAATTACCGTCAATCATTTGACATTTCAACGGTGCACGCCCTCACTTCCGACCATGACCCAATTCTCATTCTACTAGGTAATTCACTTTCTCATTCCAAACCCACCTTTACCTTTTCATACCACCACGCCGACGGGCAGCGTTTACGTGCACATATATACCTGCGACTCGAGGCTCAACCACTCCCGATCCTGGATTGGCAAGAGAGTATTGACACAACGATCTCCTTCTTGTCTGCTCTAATTCGTCGAGCAGCAGGGGCGGCAATACCAAGAACTTGTCTACGACACTCCACTCATCTTGCACTTCCTCCGGCTCTCGTCGCTTGCGTCAAGACCAAAAACAAAGCGAGGAGGACCTGGCAGGCATTCCGTACACCTGACACCCTTGCCACATTCAATCGCCTGGCAAGCACACCAAGGCGGTTCATTCCGCACCATCGAGAACTATATTGGGAGGCACAACTCTCCACTCTTACTTATTCTGTCAACTCCATTTGGAGAATAACGAAGACGCTGCAGAAGTCAAGATCTCAAAATTCTCCGCTGATGACTCCACTTGGTTGGGCCCTCAGCAGTAAAGGCCGAAGCTATCTCCAGGCATCTCGAGATGTGCTTCATTCCCAACCCACCCTTACCGGGAGATCCAAATCTGGACAGTCGTGTGAAAAGTCTTTTCGCCAGCGTTGTTCCTGCGGTCTTCCCACCGCAGGACGACATATCGCCTCAAGAACTAGAGAAATCCCTAGCAAAAATAAAGCTGAGAAAAACTCCTGGTCCAGACGCAATCACGCCAGCACTAATCCTCAATCTTCTTTGCTCCACCGTAGCGGTCCTCTATTACATCTATACCGCGTGTTTACGTGTGTTCTATTTTCCGACTCAGTGGAAGCACGCAAAAAAAATTTATATCCTCAAGCTAGGCAAACCCCCCACTGATCCGGAAAGTAACAGGCCCATCATCCTGCTCAACATCAAAATTCTCGAGAGTTTCCTTTTGTCTCGTATCCAGAAAGTAGTCACAGATCGTTTCATCATTTTACACTACCGATTCGGCTTCGTCCGACATACGTCCACGAAACACCAGCACTTTAGACTTACAAACCACATTACCGAAAGGTTCAACAGTGGTCAGGTAACAGTTACTGCTTTTCTCAACGTTGCTGGGCCTTCGATTTAGTCTGGCACGCTGGGCTGTTATTTAAGCTATTCCGTTTCGGGTTCCCGGATCAAATTATTCACATGCTCGGATCCTTTTTTGTACCGTACCTTTGTGGCTATCTTGCTATGTTCTTGTTCTGCACCCAAACACATCAGGGCAGGTGTCCCTCAAGAGTCTGTACTGAGCCTCACCCTTTTTAACTCTTCACTTCAGACATGCCAACCATACCCCCTGGCGTCGAGATTCAGATGTTCGCCGACGACGATGCGATGGTGGCCTTGTCCTCGTCGGCTGCACTCGCCGTTCGCAAATTACAATCGGGCTTGGACGTCGTCTATCCTTGAAACGACAAGTGGCGCCTCTCACTGTAAACTGATAAAAATTCTGCAGTTGTCTTCTCCACGGGACGAGGTGATCCACGCCCTCCCCTAACCATTTCTGGCAGACTCATTGCTTGGTCATCTACAAATCGCTATCTGGGGGCTCTGCTGATGGCAAGCGCCTTACATGGGGGCCCCACATTGCCCACGTCCTGGAGAGAGCCAGCCAAAAGCTCTTTGCTCTTCACTCTCTCCTGCGATCAGAGTCCATCTCGGCCGGAGATCGCCTGCGTATCTACACGTCAATAATACGCCCCATCCTGCTGTAATTATCAACCATAGGAGGAGGGGGGGGGGGGGGGCGGCCCAAACCCACACGCTGGAATTCCAGTGTTTCCAAAACATGTATCTCCGGACTATACTACGGCTTCCGAAGTGCACCAGAGTGGCCACCCTCCACACAGCCCTAGGAACGCCTCTTGATCTGACCTCATCGCATCTTGGGCCAGACGCTTTAACAGTGCCCTCGTAACTCACCCCTATCTCACAGTCCACCAACAACTCTTATTTACGCCAAAACCCCTTGACAGGTTTCGACGCCCAATCTCCAGCATGGGTTTTCCGAGGCCTCGTCTAGTAAGATTACCCAAGCGACCCTGTTTTAATCCAAGAAGAGTTCTCATGAGCTCTCCTAAACGACCTCAGCGACCACCTGCTCGTCTCTTGATGGCTCCCAAAGGTCCCTCAAATCGTCTTCCCCGGACAGAAAAGAAGAGGCGGTTGCCGTGATCTATCCCAGTCTATAGTAAGGGCCCTGGGCTCTGGATGGTTCAGCCCTAGACTGAGACGGTTCCCCCTCGCCAATACAGTTTTCGAAATGTTTTTCTACACTGATGCCTCGTTTGTTGTTGAGAGATATTCTCGGCATTCCACCGCTTCCAAATCTGTTGCGTGAGACCTTGGTCAAGTTTCCACCTTTCCAGATAACTATCGTTGCACCTTGTGTAGTCTGATTCAGGGACGCTGAGTAAAGAACTTCCAGTCAGGAAATGTCCTGGTGTAAGTGGTGCAAGATCATTAGCATCATTTTGATAATGAAGACATGGGTCGTGAGTTCAAACATGCTTCAATTTGACACAACAGCGTGGTGAATCCTTCAAACCTCAATGTCTGCTTGCCGAGCACACGACGTTAATGATATTTCGTGGATTTAACTCCCACCACGTACATTTCACCGAAGTGAGGCGAGTTTGGAGGGATACAATTTAACAACATTCCCTATTCACCAGCGCCTGCAGAGATTTGTTGTCTTTAGCTTCTTTAGAAAGTTTGGTAGCTCCTATGCAGCACCCACGAAGTTTGTCCCATTGTCACTATATATGTTTTAACACATACTTCGACGAGAGATGAACTTTCGAAACGCGGCCATCAACGTGTTTGTTTTCAGATCGTACTACTGACTTGCTTAAGGTGTACTGCTTTGGTTGGCATACATACAAATAGTGCTACATATGCCCTGTCACAGATTTGTCGGGATCACCCACGTGTTATTGAGCTTTACCAAAAAGTTTTTTTTTTGAACTTCATACGTTTAATGGTTACTGTTTATAACAACAAGACAAAAAATCACGACTTTGGCATGGGGACGTCAAACACCTCACCCAACTCCTTTATCGACTAAAACTATTCCAAAGAAGTTGGTGGTGCTATCTAACGGCGTCCAAATGAAAGTGTCCAAACATCTCGCCCACCTTGAAGGACATTTTAACAACAACATTACTTGTCATCAAATGGTAAGCGAGATAGTTTAACAATTGGCCTTTTAACCGTTCCACTCGACGTTCTCACCGACACTGATCTCACGAGGCCGTCCGTCCCAGGGTGTGTGGACTCGTTTCGCCCGAGTTTCCACTTCATTTGGGGAAGGCTGTCCTCCTTGACGAGTACCATGTTTCCGGACTGGATGTTTGACTGCTTAAGCCACCACTAGGGTCGTTGCTCTTCTTCTTCTTCTTCTTCTTCTTCTTCTTCTTCTTCTTCTTCTGCTTCTTCTTTCTTGCAAAAACTCTTCTTTCAGGTACCACCCTGCAGTTTGAACTGAAACGCAGACGACAAGCAGTCGCGTGCTGAAGTTCCCTAAACGATGACCATTTATCTAGAAGGGACATATCAACCTTAATATGTGCACTGTATACAACAGTTCTCTCTTCAATACTCAGTAGAAGCTGATCTGGTAAATCTTCAGTGGAGTCTGGTAATACTGCCCTTTGAAGCCAAACAGGACCTGACCACCACAGGGTCTGACGTTCCAATACAACAGGTGAAAAACCACGCGAGGCACAGTCTGCGGGGTTGTCTTCATCCTTTACGTGTCGCCAGTGCTGATAAGGAATGCGTTCCTGAATCTCTGATACCCTGTTAGTTACGAATGTCTTCCATTGTTTTGGGTGCGATGCTAGCCAGGCTAATCCTATTGTTGAGTCCGTGCACGAGAAAACTTGATCTTGGCTGAAACTCAACGACTCTTGAATGAGTGCCGTCAATCTTGCCAATAACAAGGCACCACACAATTCCAAACGGGGAATGGATACCTGTTTCACAGGAGACACCTTCGTTTTCTCGGCTACGAGTTTCACCAACACTTTACCATCAGAGTAAGATGACCGCACGTACACTACGGCTGCATATGCAACTTCGGAGGCGTCACAAAAGCCGATAAGTTGACACATGGTTGGCTGAGGGGGAAGAGTGCATCGGTCAATGCGGATTTCTTGCAAGGCAGGCAATTCTTGACAGAACTTCTTCCACGCATTGAAAATGTCGTCTAGAAGAGCATCATCCCATGCAAGATCTAGTCTTCACAATGATTGAAAGACGAGCTTGGCTGTGACTGTTACATGCGAGAGCCACCCCAGGGGGTCAAATACCTTAGGAAGGTCAGACAGTAGCATACGCTTGGTAACAACAATCCGTTGAGGAGGTTGTGTGATGGAAAAGGAGAATTGATCTGTTGCTGGGTGCCGTTGAATGTCTTCTGTTACTGCATTGAGGACTTCTGCTGCGCTGGAAGACCATTTTCGAATTTCAAAACCACCCTTCTTCATCAGCTGGACTAGTTGATCTTGCAATTCCAGGGCCTCATCAATGGTTTCAGCTCCTGACAATAGGTCGTCAACATAAAAATCTTTCAGAACAACAGGCGAAGCCTAAGGAAATGAAGCTTCTTCATCCTTGGCAAGGTGTTGGAGGCATTTTATTGTGAGGTAGGGATCACAGCTTTCTCCGTATGTTACTGTCAACAGTTTATAATCTTGGATCGGTTCTTCTGGTGTGGGTCTCAAGACAATTCTTTGGAGATCAGTCTGCAGGTTGTTCACCTGTAATTGGCGATACATTTTGGCAACATCCGCCACCAGTGGAATGACGTGTTTACGAAAACGAATTAATATTGGAGCAATATCGTCTTGCAATTTTGGTCTCACCATGAGCTTGTCATTTAATAAAACACCCGACGAAGATTTGGCGGAAGCATCAAAGACCACTCTTAGCTTAGTGGTGGAGCTGCTTTCTTTAATCACTGGATGGTGAGGAATATAATAAACCTCAGAGCATGGCTTGTTGAGTTGATTATTTGAAACCGCCTCCATGTGCCCAAGCGACTTGTATTCTGCCATAAAATCGACATATTGTTGCCTTTTCTCAGGTTGGTAACGTAAACGCCGCTCGAGCTGTTCAAATCGTTTGACTGCCATATTTCGTGGTAAGCCTTACTCTTGACTGTCTTCTCGAACTGGCAAATCTACAACAAATCTGCCTGAATCGTCTCTTTTATGAGATCCTTCAAAATGACGCTCACATAATTTCTCCTCTGGGGCCAGTATGTTTGCAGTGGGAACCTCCTCCAGATCCCAGAACCTGCGCAGCGCATTGTCACATTGAACGTGGAAGGTGGTCACCCCTGACAAAGCATCGTTTACCTTGACCAGTCCTGTCGGTACCCACCCGAGCGCTGTCTCTAGCGCCACAGGTGACCCAACCGCACCAGAACAACGTCCAGATAAAAGGAGCATTGGGTAGATATCTGCACCTAGGAGAATGTCTATCCCACTTGGATTATTAAAAGCTGGGTCTGCCAACTTAAGACCACGGAGATGTATCCAATTATTGTCTAACTTGACTGCCTGTCGGGGGAGCATTCCCGTAACCTTGGGCAGCACCAAGGCCTTCACAGAAAATATATCGTCACTGTTGAAGGTAGAAGTGAAATTCAGGTTTATGGCCCCTTGACATGTGCCGATACTGCTGGCAGCCAGTCCTGAAACGAACACCTGTGATTCGTGTTTTCGTAAACCAAGCCTTTGCACACAACCTGCCGTCACAAAACTAGCCTCTGATGCAGAATCCAGCAAAGCTCGCAATGGTCTACTAATTCCATTCATATCTTGCACATAAACTGTCAGTATTTATACTCACATTGTGGATGATGATGTTGATGTGGAGTGATATTCTTTATAAGTTTAGAGTTATAAATTAGTATGACTTTGTCTACAGAAACGTTGCAGCTTGATTTTTACCTTGAAATGTTACAAATTTGAGTCCTTTCTGGTCCAATGTTCCGTGCGAGATTAGGTTGTCATGTAGATCTGGTACGTACAGAACGTCAGAGAAACTAAGATCTGTTCCTCTGCACTCATCTGACACGTGAAGTAACACTGTTCCCTTCCCCTCGACAGGCAGCGACCGGCCATCGCCAACAGTAACTTCTCCCGTCGTAGGTATAAAGTTCTGAAACAGGTCTCTCCTAGATGTCATTGTGTCCGAGGCACCTCCATCCAGAATCCATATTCCGTCGTCAGTTGGAACCACTGGCCTATGGGTGTGCAGAGCTTTGTACATACACCCTTGTCACAACCTTGGCTTGAGCTTCCTTCTTCCTTGGTTCTTCTTTCTTCTGCTCCTGAGCCATTTTCTCTATTTCTCCTTTCCGACAATACTTTGCAACATGTCCCCTGCCACCACAAGCGTAACACCAGTATATTCTTTCTTCAGTAGGTTTGTCGTTAGTCTTCTGGGTTGGTTGATTGTAATGATTGTTATTCGAATAGTTCGTATTCTTCTGATAAAAGTTTTCTCTCTTGTTTTCAAATGTTTGGCCTATTTTCAGTGCAACATGTTTCTCTTCCTTTGCTTCTATTGATGTCTGTCTTCTGTCTTCTAGTACAAGTTTTGCCTTAATTACCCCGGTCAAATAGCAATTTTTCCCGGAATTAATTGGTACAGAATTTTTTTTTATCAGAAGTTGTTTGCTATGTTTACCTTCATATTCCGAAGAAAGTTTACCGCCGTCCGACCACCCTAATTAACGTAATTAATTAAATTGCTAAAATTAATTAATGCTAATATAATCGTTATTTTCAAAGGTTTTTCTGATATTGTATATTAAATACATTAAGTAAGGCCTTTTGTAATAAGAACAACATTAAAAACCTGTACATAGATATTTCGGCAAGCATTAATTAATTAATATCAATATAATAACATTTTTAATAAAATGGTTCCCGTGTATAATTGGTATAATGAAATATATAGTTGATAGTTGCAAATACATAAGTATTAACATATGTAACTACTGTAGAAAGTTTACCGAAATAAAAGTAATATTCGTATGATAAATCAGCATAATTAATTAATACATTTATTACCGATGTTTAAAAGGAATACATATTTGAATGTATGCATTATGGGTATCAAAAGAAAGCTGCCCGATACGTGGGTTTTAATATCGGTATCTCCGGACGAAGTAAAAAAAAAATATTTTCCTAGGGGAAGGAGGGGGGGGGGGGGGGGGGGGGAATGCAGATGTTTCGTTAAACGTATCAATCGAAAGATATTAATACGTCGTTTTTAGGAAAAGTACTTTAACAAGGCGATAAAAAAAAATGTACCCTAGTACTTGGCTAGTATATTGGTGAGGAAGGGGGGGGGGGGGGTTAAGTAAAAGAGCGCCTTGTAAACTCAATTTTAATGTTTACCCAATTTAATTGATGTGACTTCATAGATATGAGGTTCGATTACTCCGATACAAAAGACCCGTCACGGCTTGGGTTAGAATAAGCCCAGAGTGACCCTGCTGGTCGTAAGAGGTGACGAAAGGAGACCCAGTGATATTCCCTCACCCCCACTATCCCACTATCCCACTGATGATTTATTCTCCCACTTGTCCTTGCCCTCCCTTGCTGGACTCCTTTTATGACGATTGACGACCTCGCGATGTAGATGGACCTGATTCGGAAGACGTCATATGACCTAAGGGGTCGAATAATATAATCCGATACAAACTTCTAGGCCCATCTACCAAGATTCACTTTGCAGTGATTCACCAGGCAATGATGGTAGAATTCTCATGTTTAGCTGACTCTACGTGCGGCATCATCTTTTGCTTGAAGTACTGTTATGATAGGTTATTGTCTTGACCCGATGTAGGAAGCTTAGTGAATCTTGATTTGTTAATTACACACCAATAATATGGCCACTTGATTGGGTTGGTGAGAAAATTATTTTTGCTGCTCAAGCAACAGTCATGTTTGGCTCAACTGGATTGTAGTGCGTTTATTACCATGCCACTCCGTTTAAAATGTTTTTATTTTAATTTTGCTGTTATTGATAGCCCATTATAATCACCATCAACTACTACAGTGGTATTTTAGTATTTGCTTTTGATGTACTAAGCATGCATATTGCATAGCAGCTCTTCATAAGATTTGTCTCCAGACCAATGTATAAACGATTCAATGCCCTCCATAAAATACAATGCAATTGTAATTTATTTTTTCATATTCCATATTCTCGTATTCATATTCATATTCGTGATCATTATCGGGGTCGGGATGGATCGTTACCGTACATTTTCTTATGCTAAATCATTACGACATAAAGATTTCATTGTGAACAGCGCCATAACAACCATGTCGGTTAACTCTTCTATGATTTCTTAATTGCGATTGCGATCCCGATACCGACAATTGCGGTTGGGGCTTTATATTCCAAACAGTATACACAAGAGAAAAATTTTGATCTTGCCTTGGAACACTCAAATAGTAAAATAATCTGAAGTTAGTGTTGCCTCTGATGACTCTCGAAAGACGCACGAGAGTCGTTGGAAAATCAGCAAAGGATCGACTTTATTGTATTTCCACAAATGAACGACATTACAAATTTAGTTAAATCTTGGTAGACGGGCCATAAGTTTTGTATCGGAGAAACAGGACCTCATATTTATGACGTCACATCAATTGGTGCCAGATCCAGTGATGCAAGTGGTAAGAAAGCTCAATGATCTTTTCCCCTCCACCTTTCACCCAATTACAAGAGGTTTAAAGAGACAATAAAGTGACATTTTTAGTGTTCAGCAAACATTTTGAAGACTTTTATTAAAATTAAGTTATATTAAACAAGCTTTCCATGGACGTAGTAATCTTGTTTTTTCTTATTATTATAGTACTGATTTAACGGAAATTACTGTTCTGTTGTTGAAGTGTGTCAGTGATACTTGTTCGTTTAGCTAAATTTGAGTTTATTTCACATCGGGTCTATTTGACTATATTTTGGATGTTATTTATATCTGGTATTTTAAAACATACGAAACAAGTTAGTTATTGCTAGAATGTGATGTATAAACATAAACAGTAAGTAAGAACTGGTATTCAAATAAGTACCAGTACGGCGCTGCGGCACACTTTCATCATTGGTTAGATCACATCTAAAATGGGTTCATAAAGCGCCTGTTTTATTTACCCTCCGCCACCCCCAACCGCCCTCCTCCCCAATATATAGGCCAAGCACTAGGGTACATTTTTTTTAATCGTGCTGTTAAGGTACTTTTCCTAAAAACAAGGAATTAGCTTTTATTTTATACGTTTGACGAAATATCTGCACCCCCCCCCCCCCTCCAAAAGAAAAATTTAGTTTTTTTGTTTTTAATTCCCCCGGAGATACCGATATTAAAACCCACGGATCGGCAGCTTTCTTTTGATACCCATAATGCATACATTCAAATATGTATTCCTTTTAAACAATCGGTAATTAATGTATTCATTAATTATGCTGATTTATCAAACGAATATTACTTTTATTTCGGTAAACTTTCTACAGTAGTTTCATATGTGTTTACTTATGTATTTACAACTATCAACTTTATATTCCATTATACCAATTATAAACGGGAACCATTTTATTAAAAATGTTATTATATTGATATTAATTAATTAATGCTTGCCGAAATATCTATATACAGGTTTTTAATGTTGTTCTTATTACAAAAGGCCTTACTTAATGTATTTAATATACAATATCAGAAAAATCTTTGAAAATAACGATTATATAAGCATTAATTAATTTTAGCAATTTAATTAATAACGTTAATTAGGGGGGTCGGACGGCGGTAAACTTTCTTCGGAACATGTAGGTATACATAGCAAACAACTTCTGATAAAAAAAAATTCTGTACCAATTAATTCCGGGTCAAGCCTATTTCAGCTTCTATATTACCGGGGTATAATGTTTGCAGTTGTAAGTTCTCCTTCCTTTGGCTCGATGGTGCGTAGCATAATCTCAAATTTCGTAGGTAGACCTCTCAAATAAAGTGCTGCCAGGACCCTTATTCTATAATTATCCCGCTATGGAAGCGGGCCGCTTTGGGTCGAAAGCGGCCGATATGGAAACAATTGCCGTTCCACAACAATATAACTGCCTGAATAATTTCCAAAACTAGTGTTTTTATTCCTCAATTGTTTCCATATCGGCCCGCATCCAAAGCGGGATAATGGGCGTCTCAGGTCAAAGCTGAAGTAGGTTGCAGCACCTGTCCTGAAAGGTCCAACTTTGTAATTCATTCCATGTTAAATATTGTCGTTAGTCAACTGTCTAACTGTCAAACGACAATATGTTTGTTTTGTATCTATAACAAAGGTATTCTCAGTCAAAAACCTTGTAAAACATTAATACAATGGATGATTTATATTCAAAAGTATTAAATATAAACGACTTGAATGTTTGAATTGAGAAAACGAGGTGCAAAGATCGAGTTGGACCTTTCAGTACTGCTAGCGCTGCGAGCGGCAGAAAATCGCGCCTGAGACGCCCATTACAGAATAAGGGCCCAGTGCTGCGTCTGACAGATTTATCAACGCACCTTGTTTCACTCGTTTATTCATCTGGTCCATCTTCGAAATATATCCCTCCATGTTCATGGTGTCTGGTTTCTTGTAGTTCTCCAAGAAACTGTATCTGGTCATGTACAGTGTATGTGGTACATACTTTCTCCAACTTATCCCAAGCTTCTTTGGCGGAATTACAGTCCTCTATGTCGTCCATGTAAGAGTCATTGAAATGTTCTATGATGATCCCCATGGCTTGGTCGTCGATCTTCTTTCTTCTCCGGATTTCATGTCTTGGTATCTCCACGCCTAGTATGTCTCCATTTTCTTGTACTTCTTCGTAAATGTCAAACCCAACTATTGCCTCCCAAACTTGTTTTTTCAAGCATAGAGCCTTCATTCTCCGTGTCCATATATAATAATTTTCATTGTTGAGTCTAGGGCATTTTACAGTTTCCTCCTCGCTTGTCGCCATTTTTCTTTGTTCTCCACAGCAGCGACCTAGCGCCCCCACACCGGCTCAATTTTACTCGTACAAATTAACTCCAAAAAATCACCATACCACAGTTGAGCACGCCTGGGCCCATAACCTGTCAGTATTTATACTCACTTTGTGGATGATGATGTTGATGTGGAGTGATATTCTGTATAAGTTTAGAGTTATAAACTAGTATGACATTGTCTCCAGAAACGTTGCAGCTTTATTTATTCAATTCACGACAATACCGAGACATGACAGCACACAATATAACAGTAGTACCAACAGTGTCGACTGTCAAAACATCATTACATAGCGGTGAACTTTCTTGTTAATGTACTGCCAACATAAATTATGAGCGGCAACTCAAATATGTCATGGATGTAAAGATCTCCTAACATAAACAACTGCTGTGGACAATAACACTGTGGATGATACAAATTCAGAAGAGTAATGTGACAAGACTGTCGAATCACCAGACGCTGGTACGCTGGTTCTTCTGACGGTGGCTCAGCTGGAAAATGTAACAGTGTGTGGTGTTGTTTATGGCATACTCGACATTTGACGTGAGACTTACAGTCTCTCGCCGCGTGGCTGGGTCTCAAACAATTGAAACACAATGGCTTGTTTCGTACAAATACGTGCCGCTCGTTTACAGTAGCATTTAGAAACTCATAGCATTTATGTATAGCATGGTTGCCAGCACATTTCTCGCACAATTGAGACTGCTGGGCTACACTATGGTGAGCGGATGCATGTTTATTGGTATGTGATTTGGCAGCATTGCTGACTGTAGAACCCTTCGATTTCAGGGTGCCTACAGCAGCTAGTGCTCTAGCACGATGTTCCATGAAATCTGTTAATGGTTGGAAGGTAGAAGTTTCGTTAGACGTCAGTGAAAGCTCCCACTGACGCCGAGTTTCACCGTCAAATTTATCAGCAGTGTGATATACCAGCACAGAATTTCAGTGTTCTACAGGTTGTCCTAGCACTTTCAATGACCGTGTACACTCTAGTATATTATCTAGCAGTTTGCGTAAGTTGGCTGCTAACTCATATTGCATAGCAGGCTGAGAAAACATGCGTTGCATTATTGCATGTACAATTTCACTGTTGTTCTGGTAGCGTGACGTTAAAAGATCCCAAGCCGCAGAAGTGCAGACGGTTCACCTTGAATGCTCCCTTTAGATACTGCGCCTGGGTCCACATGGCCAGCACGACAGTCAACAGGTTGCAAGTCTTACAGAATAAATCCCTACGGACCATAGCAGGGGCCCCTCCCAGGACGCGTACAAAAGACCTTCACGACTTCCTCGACGTACCGTACGTTGAGGACCAACTGACCGCCATGGCGGACAGGTTCTACACCTTAGCCACAGTCTCAAAAAACCCGCTAATACGCTCGTTACACCCAAACAGACTATTGAGAAGGGAGCTCAAACGAAGACACCGAACCCTGGATGCGGGAACCACCCAGCAGCCAGCCAAGAATCACCATAGCCCGCGCCATTGGGACCCGGACGTCGAACCACCCGACAAGAGACCCAGACTAACCTGACGCGTCCACGCTGAACGTGGATTGCAACCAGCTCGTCCACCTCGTCTAACGTGACGGAAACGCAGGAAGCCTCGCCACGAGGAACCAAGAATATCACGACAAAGACAATTAACATAGCCGTGAATATTGACCTTGCCGGTCAAAACCGGCACATGAACGGGTAGCTCGTAGTTAGCTGAAAACAGCCCGAAACAGAAGAGAACGAAGATACTGCAACTTTTCCATCCCCAACAGGTTATTGTTGTTGTGTACTGCAGCTTCAAACAGGTCTCGAAACGACAACCAGGTTTGTAAGCTACCGAAACGATGGTAGCTGTAGCTTGGGTAGTTTTACCTCGCTAGGCCTGTGGACATGGGCAGACGTAAACGATGCTGATGTTGTCTCGTCGCTCACCGTCAAGTCCATTAGCTTGGCGCGCAGGAACACTAGCCTATTGAATACACTGCTAAGTTCATTTTCAAACTCGAGCAATTCGTCTTCGCTTGTATTAGCACTTATATCGTTTAGAAGGCGATCAATGTCCGTCGACAATTGGTCCACCCTACCCTTGTGAATGTTAATTATTGACACGTCACTGGGTCCAATGCTCACTGCCGTTTCGAGCCGCGTCACGCTGGCCTTCACAACACATTTTTTTGGCAAGGAGTGCGTCCAACCTGGCGAAGATAGGAGCGCACGCTAGACCAGTTTAAATAACAATTCCTAAAACAACGCTTGAATTGGATCCGCAACAAACACACGCCGGACACAACGCAATAAGCACCCGGCCCGCCGGAGGACCAATGAATAATGCTTGAATACTCGGCGGAATTTAACTAAACATGAATTAACACGGAATTGTAATTTTTGAACTTCATACGTTTAATGGTTACTGTTTATAACAACAAGACAAAAAATCACGACGTTGGCATGGGGACGTCAAACGCCCCACCCAACCTTTTTATCGACTAAAACTATTCCAAAGAAGTTGGTGGTGCTATCTAACGGCGTCCAAATCAAAGTGTCCAAACAAGAGGTCTTTGTAAGACTGAGACTGGGGCTCACTTTTGGCCGTACATTTTGCAATATAGTTAATGACTGCTTGCTTCGACACCACTGCCTGTATGTCAATATTTGCCCTCCATGATTGTATAAATAACTGGTTGCCCTTATACCTTTCCAGAAGAGAACCATTCCTTTCAGTTTCTAACAGTAGATTACCCGCCTCGTTGTAGGACAAGTTTGTGGTACAACACAGCCGGAAGGGGGACTTGAAGCGACAAAAAATAACTCTTGTATTTTTGTTTCTCCTAAGACAGTAATTTTCTTTGCATTTCGTTTGGCGCTGAACTTTATTTAATATCTCACTCAAGTCTTTGTCGAGGTCGATCACGTGACTGTTTCGCTTATCACACGGATGAACAATAGCAGGTGGATGATTTAGACCTGGATTGATCGTAGACACGAGGGTACTGGAAGTATTCTGTAGCACATTGTGCGTCATCAGTATTGTTTCAAGAAAGGTTTTTCACGTCTGAACCTCCATCTAACCACAACAAACCGTGTACATAACGATACCATCATTGAGTTTGTTAGTGTAGGGTAGAGACCCAGCGGCCATTGGCGGCTCTCTACCAATAAATTTCCCGTGGACTCTAGTAGTGCGAGCGCGTACCGCTAGAAAGCGCTACATATACTCACTGATGTCAGCGTTCCTGTGGAAAGAAAGGGATACTACGTAGTACGCGCAGAGGCGAAGTCGGTAAGGTAGTAGTATCCAGATGGCGGTGGATATTGTTATTAAAGCATTATCATTTGTTCTGATAAACATGTCAAACGGGCACGAAGTTAACAATAAGTAAGCTAATACTTTATTACAACACATTATATAAGGTTTTATACATTATATAGACTAGGTTGTAGTACTACGTTACTAATGTAGGCCTATTAATGTAGGCCTAGGCTTATTGTAGCCTAGTAATGGCCTAGACTAAAAGAGTTGGGCCTAGACCTAGGCTCGGACTACACCACGTGGTCTTCTGACGTCGCATCTGCGCGTACTACGTAGTATCCCTTTCTTTCCACAGGAACGCTGACATCAGTGGGTACATGTAGCGCTTTCTAGCGGTACGCGCTCGCACTACTAGAGTCCACGGGAAATTTATTGGTAGAGAGCCGCCAATGGCCGCTGGGTCTCTACCCTACACTAACAAACTCAAAAGCTTCGTTTGTTTGTCCAGTACCAGGTACAGAAATCCTGGTACAGTACCACCCGGATGTACGTAATGAAAACGGAAATGGGGGCAAAAAGTTCACCTACCGTCCGCATGGACAAACAAACACCTCTAAACCAACTCAGTCACAGTCATGTGCATTGTTTTTAAACCACAGCCTTCTCGACGGGTCAGTCCTTGCGGATTGCAAGGATCAAGCAGACCTTGGCGGATTGAACCGACATTCGAGAAGGCTGTGTTTTACACATTTGCGAGGAGTATTCGAAAATGGCGAATTTAATCCCAATTCTCGTTCTATTACTTCATTCATTTCGTTCATTAATTCTACATCTAGGCTGACGGCCTACTTGCAATAATTGTAGGTATCGGGTAAATCGTTAGTCTTAAACATAATCTTAGTAATCGTTCTGGACGCCGCTTCCAGTCTCTAGGGCTTCACGACTATTTGTAAGACTATGCCTAGGCCTACACCCTGGTCCCATATTTATTCATAAGGTAGGCCTAGCATTAGTAGGGCCCAGGCTTGTAATACCTAGGCCTATGTTCTAGGCCTACTTAGGGTATTTTAGTAATCGTTCTGAAAGCGGGCTTCACGAGTATTTGTAAGACTAGACCTTTGCCTAGACCTACACCCTGGTCCCATATATTTTGTCTAGGCTAGGCCTAGGGAATTAAATGAAATGAAGGCCTATCATTAGTCTAGGCCTAGTGCCTAGGCCTAGCTATATAGCCTACCCAGGCTTGTAATACTTATGTTCTAGGTTAGGGTATTTTTGTACGGAACCACGGTGGTCGATAGATTTTGTTGCCATTTTTATTTGAACGTTAGGACCCAATTGATGTGTTTTTTTAGGTTAGGGGGCAGGCCTACCCGAGTTTTAGCCTATTAAGGTATTTGGTTTTAGGTTGTCATACATAATAAAGTTTATAGAGTCCGCCAAAGTCAAGGCGGGAACCCGTTTCAGTGCAAAGCCCGTGCACTGCCCATTTAAAATAACCCGTGGTGGTTTTTCAAACACCTATATCTCAGTAAATATACATATTTTACTTATAGGTTCTATGTTACGTGCATTACCAACTCTCTATTGAGGCATTATACACAACCGAACATCGACAAACTTGATGGAATTTAAATAATTACGAGTTATAACTCCAAATGTGCGATTACAACGTTGCCAATTTCAAAGAGAGAGAAAACTCCATTTCGTGAATAACAGAGAAAGAAGATCCGCGCATGCGCACAGAGAGGATCGCGGCAGGCAAGGCCCACTAGATCGCTAGTAGCGAGTTCGAAAACACGCCGCCAGGGGATAGACCATTTCAAAAACTATCTAGAACCCTTTGTATGATTATCATCACGGTCAAAGATATTACAATATTCCCTATCACGGTCCTCTCAATCTTTATTAGCAACAATAAACAACAATTAAAAACATAAAATCAAGGTTTGTAGATGATGATCTTGTATGCATCAATGAACCTTGATATAACATTTGAAAACTGATTTTTAATTGTTGTGTGGGTTGTTTACATCGTGATTCGTGATCATCGCAGTTTTGCTATCAACAATTTTTGAGTTTTTTAAAGAAGAACCGAAACTAGTTGACCGAGGTCGATATGCCTTACAGAGTAGGCACGTATAAAGTTGCACTGGACTGCAGATGCAATGGGGATCTTTGAAAGCTCAACCACCAGAGCGCAGCACTGAAAAATGCGGTCCACCTGTCAAAATAAAAACACACTACGACAAAGCGGTGACTTTTGTGTGTTGCTAGGATACTTGGCGTGTTTCTTCGTCAGTTGATGGTCAGTTGTCTTTATTACCGTGATCGTGTTTGACAGAAGTTAATTTCACGCAGGGAAATATGGCGTGTTCGACTTATTTAGTTTGTTGTATTATTTATGAAACCTTATTACCGATATCAAGAAACATTGACACTGAAAACATAACAAAGAGATCTTTCAGAGTAGAAATATGTGTTCCCCGTGCCTTTAGGATACGACAACATGTGGAGAGACAAGGGTAGGTCATCCGTAGCTGTTATTTACGGTCTGTTAGCCTTTGTTTTTATTGATGAATTTGTCTTAAAATAATATTTACCCTATTGACCCGTAGAGAAGGCTGTGGGGAGAGCTTTTGAACAGCCAATAACAAATAAGACGATGTCTGGCAACATCTAATACAGCGACGCCAGATGGTGCGATGTAAAGCTCTGGCGTGCGCCAGAACCTTGTCTCTCCGACTTAAATTGCAACGTTGTAATCGCACATTTGGAGTTATAACTCGTAATTATTTAAATTCTATCAAGTTTGTCGATGTTCGGTTGTGTATAATGCCTCAATTGACAGTTGGTGATGCACGTAACATAGAACATATGAGTTAAATATGTATATTTACTGAGATATAGGTGTTTGAAAAAACACCACGTGTTATTTTAAATGGGCAGTGCACGGGCTTTGCACTGAAACGGGTTCCCGCCTTGACTTTGGCGGACTCTATTGCGTATCTTCCACCACACAAAATATAACAATCATCAATAACCACAGGGTTTTTTGATTCGTGTACACATAATCAAAGCACTAGTGCTAACGATATCTTCCATGATGGTTTGTCTTTGTATACAAAGTTTTTGGCGCGATTGTTGTTATTCTGCACCCACTCCTACTCAAGTAGCAGGTGTAGATATCTTACTCCCATCACAGTTGTGGTAATTTACACCCGGACAAAAAAACGCAGTACATTTGCCACTGGAACATTTACACCAAGACAGAAAAACAGTTTTAAGAGACCTTAGCTTCGTTTGTTTGTCCAGTACCAGGTACAGAAATCCTGGTACATAACCACCCGGATGTACGTAATGAAAACGGAAATGGGGGCACAAAGTTCACCTACCGTCCACATGGACAAACAAACACCATTACCACACATGTGCCTTGTTTTGTGCCAACTTGGGAGTTCGACGAGCCTCCGCTAGGCGGAGATCAAGTAGACTTTGGTTTTTACACATTTGCAAGGCGTATTCGAAAATGGCGAATTTAATCCCAATTCTCGTTCTATTACTTCATTCATAGAGAAATAACTTCATTCATTTCATTCATTAATCCTACATCTAGGCTGAAGGCCTACTTACAATAATTGTAGGTATCGGTTAAATCGTTAGTCTTAAACATAGTCTTAGTAATCGTTCTGGACGCGGCGTAAGTCTCTAGGGCTTTACGACTATTTGTAAGACTAGGCCTAGGCCTACACCCTGGTCCCATATTTATTCATAAGGTAGGCCTAGCATAAGTAGGGCCCAGGCTTGTAATACCTAGGCCTATGTTCTAGGCCTACTAAGGGTCTTTTAGTAATCGTTCTGAAAGCGGGCTTCACGAGTATTTGTAAGACTAGACCTATGCTTAGACCTACACCCTGGTCCCATATTTGTCTAGGCTAGGCCCAGGGAATGAAATGAAATGAAGGCCTATCATATGTCTAGGCCTAGTGCCTAGGCCTAGCTTTATACCCAGGCGTGTAATACTTATGTTTTAGGTTAGGATATTTTTGTATGGAACCACGTGGTCGATATATTTTGTTGCCATTACTTTTTGAACGTGGGGACCTAATTGATGTGTTTTTTTAGGTTAGGGGGCAAGCCTGCCCGAGTTTTAGGTTTTCATAAATAATAAAGTTTATTGCGTATCTTCCACCACACAGAAAATATAACAATCATCAATAACCACAGGGTATGTTTGATTCGTGTACACATAATCAAAGCACTAGTGCTAACGATATCTTCCATGATGGTTTGTCTTTGTATACAAAGTTTTTGGCGCGATTCTTGATATTCAGCACCCACTCCTACTCAAAAAGCAGGTGTAGATTTCTTACTCCCATCACAGTTGTGGTAATTTACACCCGGACAAAAAAACGCAGTACATTTGCCACTGTAACATTTACACCAAGACAGAAAAACGGTTTTAAGGGACAACTATGTACCAGGACCCTTATTCTGTAAAATGTTCTCGTTCTCGTGTGAAACGAAAACGAAATCTGCACCCGTTCCGAGGCTAGAAGGTACCAGCAAATAGTATTTCTCCATTGTAGTCACGTTTACGGTCACAGCTGACTATAATTATCAGAATGCAGAACGAAATCAGCCGCCAATTATGAATATGAAATTCTGGCACAGATTTTAGTCACATGGCCAACTGCTTGCGACAATAGTAGTCCCCGTGGAGCTACCGAGACCTCCTATCTTCTAAATCATGGCCGACCGAGTTCCGCCATCAACTTAATGCTAAGGTGTAGTTTTATCTCTATTTGACAACACTTTGACATATATCTTTACTTACCACCTTGTACTATACTATTGAACTAATTATTGTAATTTAACCATGGCATATATCCATTTATTTACTTAGATTGTTGAATTTACATGTTATGTCGTTTGATTTGGCATTTCGAGTCTTTATTGTGTCAAAAATAACAAGTGGCAGTTGTTATGGACTTGATACCGCAGCCTACTGCATGTTTTAACAGATATAGTGGGCAGTGACCGTTGACACCACATACACATGACTTCGAACAGTGCTATTCCAATGTCTTTGGACTGCAACCGAGAAATACCATTGGCTGCTACCATCCTAGCCTCCAAACAATACCAAATCGAGATTTCGTTTAGTTCTCGTTTCGTTTCACACGAGAACATTTTACAGAATAAGGGCCCAGGTGTTATTGAAACTGGACAAACAAACAAAGCTAATGACTCCAGCTCTTTCAACTACAAGTGAATTCTTACAAAGAAGTCGGGACCTCAAACGAGATGCAGATGCTGGCAACATCGTTTCAAAGTTGACACAGGTAGCAAGAATGTCGTACAACTCGGGCCAGTGAATATCTCATGCACAAAAAGTAAAAAAAAAAAAAAACAGTTGGGCAACCGAGAAATGCGACCATGTCTTTTAGTTAAGATAACCTCTTGAATCAATAGGATTTGGTAATTCTGAGAGAGGATTAAAAGAATGTTATCATATCTGCCAAATTTGGATTGGTTTTGAGCATGCTTTTCAATTGTGCATACGTTTTCCGATCCAAGTCTACTTTTTTACGAGAATATTCCCTTGGCTGATAGCATTCCAACGCAAAACCGAGTTCAGGGCAAAGAAACGAGATCGGCTTTCTTTAAAAAACGTCCATCACCGAATCATATTAAATATTGGAAATATTAACTGCTTTAATTTGACATTGTTAGAAGAATGTACCAAATTTTCTTTTTCTAACAACAAATCTTAAGGTTTTGTAAAGACTGAATTTGCAGTAACATGACTGGATGCAGGAGAACCGTACACAACTGGAACCAATTCTAGTTATCCTTCTTAGGAACATTTTTATTATTCCTGGACCTCCAATTCTGTTCTTATACTGTTGGTAGGGTAATCGCTGCTAGTTATTATTATTGTAACCCTGATACCCATGGTTACCCCACTTGACATTTCTATTGTTGTCATTACAACTGCCTTGCGTATGATAGGGAGTATTCACGTGACGTCACATCGGCCATATTGGGGGCCACCTATAGTACTACTATTTCAAGTTTCATTTAGCTGTCAAAATAAAACGAATAATATTGTTTACGGGGAAATATGAGAAATTGAACACGTATATCCCCCAATAATGTGTACGAAAATGATTATTGTATTCTTTGTAAACGATTAAAAGAGTAATCGAGAAAAAAGAGTTTATGTTGATTTTAAGTAATAATAGCAAACCAAAGTTAAAGAACAGTTGAATTTGCATCAAACGCCAGCTGAAACATACTAACAATGAACTACCAATCACATGCCATTGTGGCCTCCAATGTGGCCACCATGCGCAACACATGAATACACCCTATAGTGACATAAATTGGATTGCCAGACTCTCCAATAAACTGTTCACTCTCCTGTCTCTCGAGCATTTTCGTTTTTTTCACAGCATTGTTCTCCATATGAATCAGATGGATCCGAATGTCTGTAGAAAAATGGGACAAGACTTGCCTAACCAGCATATCTTCCGGCAATTTACAATTCAAATAGCCTCCATGCCTCAATATTCGTTTGAAATAAGTAGACGGTGACCCCTGTCTACCCACTGCATATTGCTTACTATAAATGTGTTTTAGCAAGGCCGTTTGTGCATTCTCCCCCCAAAAATGCTCAAGGAATGTCCCCTTAAAATCTTCAAAAGATATAAACTCGTTTTCTTGCAACTATGTCTTGGATACCTCTTTCAGACATTGTACGGTAAAAGCCAGTCTCCAGTTGTTTTTTACCGCATAGTTATTAAACAGGCTCTCTAATAACTATATAAACTCGACTGGATGAAGTCCATTATCAAATTCCCTCATGAAATAGCTGGTCACCGATTCCACTGTCATTCTGAATGGTCACTCCAGCATTACTACCTGTCATATCGACCTCCATTAACTCAATTCTTTTTTTATTGGCTTCAATCGCCATCTCTAACTCAACACATTGACCACTTATTCTCTGTTGATCCATTTCTTTCACTTCCCCTATCTCTTTCTGAAGCTGTTGTTTCACCTCCTCTATATCTTCAATTACCGTGTCTACCCTTGCTTCAAACTTATCGGAACTTTCTCTTATTCCTCCGACCTTGTTATCTACATCTCTTGTGAACACCCCTATTTCTTCAATTACTTCATTGAGCTTACCGCCAAGCTTTACCTCCTTATCTCCAATCTTTTCGGACCTACATTTCAACTCTACTATCTCTTCTATATAGCCATCCACTTTATTGTCAATTACCTCGATCTCAAGCCTTAGTCCTTAAAGCTGTGAATTTAGTTTCAAACCCATAAAACATTTTATCACATTTTTCCTCAAAGCTTATCTTCAACTCGGACTTCATTTCCCCCATTTCCTTCCGTATTCCCTCAGTGTCGTTACGTTATCCCCCAATATCCTTTCGTAATTCCACATTCATATCCTTCAGATCCCTTGCTAAAGCATCCGACTTACCATTCAAACTAATCATCATCTCCATTTAACTGTTCAAATCAATAGACCTGATCTCTACCTCTTGAACACTCTCCTTTATACTACTCCCTACTTCATTCTGAACCTCCTACCCCTGCATCCTGTCCATAGTAAGCAGTGACTCTGTGAACATTCAAATTAATCGAGCTTATAATTCCACCTTAAATTTACAAGTGTTTGGTTCCATTTTTTTTTTCTGTTAGGGGTAAACGCAATAACGTACGAGCCCCACAGTTGGTGTGCCAAGTTGTAACCGTACTCACGCCCTCAGATGATCAGCCTAGCTCAGCCGGAAACAAACCAACACTTGAAGACTTGAGTTGTACTATAACCTTATATTCTATCAAACAGACAATAAAGCTCATATTATATAACTTATCACAAATACAGACAGTAGCAGCTATAGGTATACACCTTCTGACCTTGGTTTGGCAAGCAGGGTGGGTTTTCAAGCAGTCATCTTCTCTCGGAACATTCTATCGGTATTTCATCCAAGTTTGATCTGTTTGTAGAGCACCTAGGTCTACACCTCCGTCTCCAGCTGTACTGTTTTCTGTCTGACAACTCTTTGTTTTTCATGGTTACATGTCAACATCCATTGCAATGCAATGGTACTATGCGAGTTATTTATTGACATTACCAAAGCTTACTATAATTTCACATACCCACAAAGTCACTGCGTTCTATGCTCAGCCTAGTGGATAATGCATATAGACGGTTCTCTATAATATATTGAAATCGGCAATGTTGTCGTCAGTAAAAGAAATACGACGAACAACAATGACTGAAGCCAAAGTGTCAACAGAATTAGGTAAATGTTTGGCAAATGAGCCGACGTCTTGTGGGAAATTAATGACGTTTCCACTGTAGGCGATCTTCCTACCTCGTACTTGCTCAACAGAAACAACGGGATGTATACGGGCAATAAATAACGACTCGATCATTGACAGAGAAGAAAGCTGATGGGAAACGTTTGGCAAATTAAAAATAAAAAGTATTATAGCAAGATGAAATCCGCCATTTTAACTTTTTTATTTGACACTATCACTAGGTTACCGGTACCACAACACAAAAAACATCTGTTTTAGAAACAAGCTACTACAAATAAACACACCACCTACACGTTCACATACAGAGTTGATTAATATTAAAATATATATCAAAATACATCATTCCCCCTTAATCAACAATGTAATAATCCAATTGATTTGCAATGTTTTTTATGTTGTTTTACCGTCAAACAATTTGGCATTGTGTCTGCTGGCATATCACTAGTAGGCATGTAATTCAAACAGAGCTAAACAGCTTCTTCAACTCTCTTCCACGTATAGTGATATCTTACTTCTATATGTTTGGTACGAGAGTGAAAGATGGGGTTCTGGCATAGTTTGATTGCACTTTGGTTATCACAATATATAACAATAGGCTTCACCTCCCCTGTAAACTCTAAATATAACCGTTTCAGATAAACTGCTTCCCTAGCACATTCGGATAGAGCAACATACTCTGACTCTGTACTGGAAATAGACATGCATGACTGCTTCCTTGTAAACCAAGAAATAGCTTCACCAGCAAGTGTGAAAACACTCCCTGAATAAGAGTGTCTATCTTTCTTACAAGCAGCCAAATCAGCATCTGAGTAACCAGTAATACCCCCATCTGTTGGCTTGTAAGAAAGACACAAATCACTTGTCTGTTTAAGATATCTTAGCACTCGCTGTGCATTTTTCCCGTGTTCATTAGTATAACACGTGTTGTATTGACTTAGTGCACTGACAGCAAACATTATCTTGGCTAGTGCTCACTGCAACATACATAAGACACCCGATAAGATTTTGATATGGTACATTTGCTTTCATAGTATCACTTGACTTTACAAATGTTAGATTTGTCTCCACTGGAGTATTTATTGGCTTTGCATCTACCATATCAAATCTTTCCAACAGCTCATTAATGTAAGCAGTTTGATCTATGGTAACTACACCACTATCTTTGTTTCGAGTTATTCGCATACCAAGGCAACACTTAACATCACCTAAGTCATGCATTTTAAATTTAGACATCAATGCTTTCTTGAGCTTACATTTCTCCTCCACATTGTTGGATAAAACTAAAAAATCATCAACATAAAATGCTATGATGACAATGTACTGACTACTGATCACACATTAGCTCATAATCAGATTGCTTAGATCCTAACTCAACAAGAGTTACATGGATTTTTCTATTCCACATTCTAGACGCCTGCTTCAAACCATGCAATGCCTTTTTTCACAAACATACTTTATGTTCATCTCCTTCTTTACAGGCCCTGTGGCTGACACATGTAAACGGTTTCTTGGAGACCCCCATTAAGAAAAGGTGTTTTTACATCAAGATGATCAATATTAAAATTTAACTCTCTCCTCATTACAGAAGAAAATGTTTCATCATAGTCTTCTCCTGGTTGTTGAGTGAAACCCTTTTCTACTAGTCATGCTTTATACCGCTCAGGTTGACCATCAGCACCATGTTTCATTTTATACACCCATTTACACTTTGGTTTATTCACCAACACCCAGGCATTACTTTCCTGAAGAGATTGAAACTCTTCTGCCATAGCAATTTTCCACTTATCCTTATCAGGTCTAGACAATGCATCATTCACTGTTAAAGGATCACCAATGCACTTTTCTATCTCAGCTTGATAACTAATATACCCTGGAAATTGAGTTTGCCTACGCTCCCTTCGTGGATCTACGCTCGGTTTGAGTCTCATGAATATTGGCCATATCACTTTTATGACTTTTGTCACTTTCATGACTTTGGTCACTTTCATGACGTTTGTCACTTTCATGCCTTTGTCACTTTTATGACTAATGTCACTTTCATGACTACCATCAGTTTCATGACTCACATCATTGTCACTAGCTAAGGAATGAGAACCAAAGAGCTCGATCACATGAACACTATCTTTGACAACTTCTTCACCGCCTTTGGCCTGCCCAGGGACTGCTACCTTATCGAGGTCGGCAGGTTTGCGTTCTTTGTTGATCCCGAGAGCTATGCCGGCGGAAGCGTATGCTTCTGGTAGGGCCACCCTAGCCGGACTGGTTGAGGAGAAGTCAGACGAAGTGCAGTCCACATTCCAATCCCCTTTCCGAAGTGCAGTCCACACCCCAATCCCCTTTCCTCCACTTTCCTCTCGCGCCCTCCTACTTGCCCCCTTCCTCCAAAGAGCCCCCAATTTCATCTTCATTATCACCCACTCATCGTCTTGATTAGCCAAGTTGCAAAAATAAAAGACGTTAAGCCCAAATATCAATCATTTACCGCCTTTGGCATTAATAGGCCTATTACCTGAGAAGTTTTCATCAAAGATCACACCTCTAGCTTTGATAACATTACAGTTTATAAAGTCGATCCACTGTATACCCTACTATTTGACATTGTGTTACAAATCATGTTGAATATACACTAAAATATCATGTTCAATATTAGCGAAAAATAAAGTAGTTGCACCGACTACTTTTTTTAAATTTAAAGATATGAAATTGGTCGATTTTTATTCCCTACTATTGAAACTGTCAAAAATCATACACTTTCGAAAATAAAGCATCGGCAAAGTATTTACAAAACAAATGTCATTTTGTTTATTATATACTCAATTTGAAGATAATTGATCGAAACTTCTAAATATGTATATATAAATACAATCTACCCACTCGTTTTCGGTAATATTGGCTTCACTACAATAACATTTGATGGGAAATCGGGCGAGCCGTGAAACTATGGCAACACTGCGTGCGTGATGACGTCATGTCTCTTTGAGCCCGCCTCCGCCCGAGGCCTTCGTTATACTCCGCCTCACGTCAAAACATGAGCTTGCTGTTACCTTTCCGCGATGCGACGTGGCTGTACTTTTTCTTATTTACATTTACTGTCGCTTATTTCCAATTATAGATAATTCCAGAATTCAAAATCCAACTAATTTAGGAAGTCTCGCACCGAATGCATTCAACAGTTGTCGAGGTGGTCTTATTTAATTAACTATCCATGCCAATTAAATGCACAACTCGCTTTTCTTTTAAATATAATTTTATTTGTTTCTTCAAAATACACACATTCCAATCTTCTTCCTCACAACAACCACTAAAAAACATAAGCTAGCCACCATACACCGCCACCTATATACTGCGTTTGGCTAGGCCACAACAACTCTCCCCCCTACAAAAAAAAAAAACAAGATACGTGAACTGTAACATGCACTCTCCCCTATTACTACTTTACACATTAGTCACATTCCAAAAATCTCCGGGCAAGGTACTCGGATGTGGAGACAACCTTCCTCTGTGGACGGCGTCTCCGTCCTGGGTCGCTTTCTTCGACCTCCTCTGCATCGCCGTGGCTGCTCTGCCATTCCTCTGAACGATTGAAATCGTCCATGTTGTCCTTTTCACCATCGCCACTGCGACCTCCGCTGTCAGGAAAAGATGCAATGTGACTGTGGTCATCTCCATTTTCATCGAACATGCTGAATTGTGCAGAAGGATGACGATTGCGATCGCCTTTACCGTTCCGTTCAACATCACCACTGCGGCCTCCGCTGTCGGGAAAAGATGCAATGATACTGCGGTCATCTCCATCTTCACCAAACAGACTGGAACTTATGGAAGAACGACGATTGTGATCGCCATTGTCTTCCTCTTCTTCTCCGTCTTGCTGATGACTCTCATTGTTGTCGCGGTTACGTTGTGGAGCATGGATAAGCTCACTAACGTGCACTTTAATGTGTGTGCCAGTGGGTGGGATAGTTTCCAACAATGCAATGGATGGGTTGGGGAATTGTATGATTTGATACGGGCCAATGAACTTGGCGGCGAAACCTGCATGAAAATGGTTAATTGCATCAGAGTGCTGATGATTTCGTCTCCTTACAATATCGCCCATCGCAAATGTATGTTCCTTCCGATTCTGATTGACTCGTGTGATGTAATTAGCCTGATACTTTCTTGTGTTCTCAATTGCTTTCTGCCGAGTCTTTACAACGTCTGCTACATTCTCCTTCACGTAAGATTCTTGTTCCCAGTCCCCTGGACGTAAAAGTCTCCTTCCTATCATTAATTCAGCTGGGGTGAATTGAGTGGCTTCATTTCTTCTACTTCGAAGTTGAAACATAATTCCCGATAATGCCTTGTCCCATTGTCGGTGTTGGCTGACATCGTCTATGAACATTCGTAGCTGCTTTTTAACTTCTTGGTTCCTTCTTTCATCTGGATTCGCCTGGGGATGATAGATTGGAGTTGTCCAGCGTTTTGTCATCCATCGTTTGTGGGCGTTTTTCCAACTTCTAGCATTAAATCTGGCATCGTTATCAGAGATAATTGCGGCCGGATATCCCCAACGTGGAAACACTTCCTCCTCCATCAGCTTGATAATTCGACCTGTGTCAGAGCTTCCCATCGCAAATGCCTCAACCCACTTAGAAAAAACATCCGTCTCGGTCAATATGTATTTTTTTCCAGTTGAGGTTTTAGGATAGGGACCCATCAGGTCCACACTAAGAATCTCTCCAGTAAAGTTGGCTAATCGAGGCTGTTGTAGACCTCACAAGTGTCCAGGATGGGATTTCTTTTCTTGGCATGTTTGACAAGTACGGACATATTCCCTCACGTCTTTGGTTAAACCCTTCCAGGTCACTCGTTCCTTGATGCTCCGAGCAGTTTGTTTCCAACCCGGATGGCCAGCGTCACTACTATCATGGTACATAACCAGAACCTCTTCGACCTTGTCCCGTGGGATGTACAGACGGTGAACCAGTTCACCCTTGACCACCACTACCTTGTGAAGTAGTTCTTGTAAAATAGAGTACTCAGGCTCCAATGTTGCCCTTAAGGGACCCTCTCCATTTTTGACTAGGTTGATGAGTTCCTGTATTGCGGGATCATTGGCTTGCCATTGACGAACTCGGCTCACTAGACTTCTTGTAGTATCCCCAATACATAAGAGTATGGGTGGCGAAAAAGTGTTACAATGACTTTGTGACGAAGACTGTCTACAATCTGCTCCGGGCTCAACAGTTAGCTCTGCTCCAACAGGACAGCGGGACAGGGCATCTGCGGCTAAGTTGGAACTTCCCTTTACATGTTGAATAGAAAAGTCAAACTCTTGAAGGGCGATGGACCAACGCAGTAACTTTTTGTTTTTTGATTTCATACTATCTAACCACAATAAGGCATTACAATCAGTCCTCAACTCAAAATGTCTTCCCTCTAGGTAGATTCGGAATTTGTCAGTTGCCCAAACGATAGCAAGACATTCCCGTTCGCAGGTGGAATAGGCCTGTTGACATTTAGTTAACTTGCAACTAGCATATTTTATTACTAAACGCTGATCTGGCTTTTCTGGTACAGTTTGGTACAAAATAGCACCCAATCCTACCAGACTAGCGTCAGTTTGAAGAATTATCGGCCGATTGTAATCAGGACGATTTAACTTCGGAGCAGTAGCTATCAAAACTTTCAATTTCTGGAATGCATTTTCTTGTTCTTCTCGCCAAGAAAACTTGCACCCTTTCACCAATAAATCGTGCAAAGGTGCTGAAACTTCCGTCCGATCTGGAAAAAAGTTGCCATACCATTGAACCAGGCCCAGGAAACGCTGTATGTCACGGACAGACCTAGGTCTTGGAAAGTCACTAACTGATGCTTACTTTTCAAGTTGCATGTCCAAGTTTGCATAATCGAGAACGTGTCCTAGAAAGTCTATCTTTGTAAATGCAAATTTGCATTTTTCGTGCCAACACCTTTTGAATATGAACCATATGCTCTTCGAATGTCGAGGAAACTATAATAATATCGTCAATATAAACCCTACAGAATGTTTCAATGTAGCCTCGCAAGGTTTCATCCATTAAACGTTGGAACTCGGCTGGTGCATTCTTCAGGCCAAAAGGCATTACAGTCCACTGGTATGTTCCGCGAGGACACGTGAAGGCTGTCTTGTGCTTGTCCCGAGGGTCAAGTTTTATTTGCCAAAACCCAGATGTCATATCAAGGGCTGTAAAAAATCGTCCCTCTGAAAGTTCATCTAGGGTCCAGTGAATGTTCTGCATAGGGTAGGGGTCACTAACTGTCTTTGCGTTTAATTTACGGTAGTCGACACAAAGCCTCCAACCCTTACCTCCTTGTTTAGCTGCCAGAATTGCCGGTGACATCCATGGCGAGGAACATTTCTCGATCAACCCCTGTGCTTCAAGTTCATCAGTGAGTCTGTTTAATGCTTCACGCTTTTCTGGACTGTAATGATACTTAGGTGCAACAACGGGCACTTCATCGGTAGTCATAACTCTGTGTTGAACAGTACGAGCACAACCTAGCCCGTCTCTCAACACGTTCAAGTTTCTTTCGGATTTATTTGCCTCCGTAAGTAATAATTTCCTCTCCGTATCACTCAACTCAGGGTTGATTACTAGATCTACGTCTGTAAGTTCCGTCTTAATAGGTGCGCACGTGCTACTTCCGAGCCAGGGAACAGTTACGCGAGAGTCTCGGCCCAAGATAACAAACCCCCCCTCAAAGTCCAGTACAGCATTGGTTTGGTGGAAAAAATCTATTCCCAAGATTAGTTCATGGATTAAGTCTCGAATAATCACTCCGCATATTGGCACAACCGTTTTGCCTATAACAGCTGTAGTTGCAAAATGCCCTATTGGTTGAATGTTTAAGTCAGCCCGAGCCAATTGGAGAGTGGGTACGGTTTTGTCCTGAGTAATATCTAAGCCTAGAGTGGTAGCCAGGCGATAATCAAGACAGGTCACATCTGCTCCAGGGTCGAGGATACCTGTCAACTTGCGGTTATTAATTTCGACCATAATAGCAGTAGGTTTTACCGAGTTCTGATGCAAGTATGAATGAATTGAATGCAGATATTTTAATGGCGGAATGGTGGCACTCGGTCTTGACAATCCCGCTTCTCGTTTCCCATGATCACGCCCGCCTGGCAGTCACGAATCAAATGACCCGGCTTACCACAGCGATAACACACAATAACTCCATGATTTGTCGTTCCTGAGGGCACCCCGTTGTCTTGCTGTAGGCCTATCTGATTATCAAACGAACTATCATAAGCCAGGTCTCTCTCTATCTGATTACCTTTAATTATCAACTCCTCGACTGTGTGGGGTTGCTGAACACGGAAGAATGGCCTCAGTTTTCGGTCCAGCAACTCCAAAATAAGTGCAACAACAGACTCTGATGACCTTTCGGTTTCCAGTCTATCAAACAGTCTCGCCTTCCTACGTACGAATTGTTCGAAAGGCTGTCCCTTCTTTTGCGTATCACCGTAAAGTTGCGCTCTCAGTGTAGCCAAAAGGGAAAAGTTGTTATATTTACTGAGAAAATGTGAAGAAAAATCGACCCAAGAGACATTTTCCTCATTTATAATCCTAAACCAAGATTTTGCATCATTGGTTAACTTGCCTCCAGCTATAGCTGTCCAACACTCAGGTGGAACATGGAAACGATGGAGGACATTTTCGATTACCCTTAGAAATTTTACAGGGTCCTCATAGTCAGCCCCCCTAAACTCGGGCAACATTAATTCCCAGGTATGTCTATCTAGTGACGTATAACGTTGTGCGAGTTTTTGGTCATACCAGGCTTGGTCCCATGGTGTAGATGCCACTTGGGGTGTGAAAGCTGATGGCCATTCTGGATATATTGGTGTTGAAAAGTTTTTAGTATCCCTAGCCATTAAACTAGGATCCATATCTTCTCGTCGCATGGATTCATGTCCTTTCGTCTCTGCTGCTAGATCTAGATCCTTGTTCATAGGAAGACTCAACTCTTCTAGCTTCACTATTCTAGCATTGCTCTGGTTAATAGTTAACTTAATCTCTTGTAGGGAATTTATTATTTCTTTCAAAATATCTTGCTGGTCAGCCATAGCAAGAATAAGTTTGAAATTTGATGTCAAATTTCACCAACTATAAAATATCAAGGACCAACTTTCTGTACTCACTCGGTCCTGTCACGCATACACCGCCACCTGTAGACTGTGTTTGGCTAGGCCACAACGCAGTCCAGTAAATTTAGGTTTCTGTTCAACTGTAGACATGTTGACTTCGGAATCAGATTGAGTTCTCTTCGGAGTACCATTCTTGAGTTCAGGACAGTCGACTTTCTTGTGCCCGATCTTGTGACATTTGTGACACTTTATCAACACAATCTTGCTTTGTTGACCTTGACATTGTTGATTCTTCTGTTGACCTTGACCTTGCTTACTCCATTGGTTTCGCCTTCGAACAGCAAGAGCAGAATAAACAGCAGCACCAGCATCCCTTCGATAATCTTCCATCAGAAGTTTAGACTTGAAGTATACACTCGTAATTTTGCGATCACTTGTTTCCAATGTCATGAACATGGGTTTATATGATTGAGGTATAGCCCATGCAACAAAATGACTCCAATTAACTCATCCCAATTTGGAACACCACTCTCTTGGATTTTTTGTGACGGTCATGATCTGAGCAACATAGTCAGCCATGGCACTGCAATTTTCAAGGCTCACTGAAACCAGTTGACCGAAAAGACAAACACCCCCAGTCAGTCCTCTATCACCGAAAGTTTTATTAAGAGATTTCCAAGCATCTCTGGCAGTAACACACGAATGAACATGCACATAAAGCTCTGGCTTAATCATTAATGAAATCTTCGCCAAGGCTTTTTCATCCTTCTTAATATCAAAGACAAACTGTTCTCCTGTCGTAGGTGTCGGCTCACGAACGTAGGCCTAGTCCCACAGGTCTTCATGACGCAGATACATGGTCATGGCAAACTTCCACGATTTGAAGTCTTCAGTGCCACTCAACCTGTCCACTCCGATTGATCCGTTGTTTAACGCCATCTTAGTAATCTTACTTTCCACAGATACGTATTACGTGACAAGAATCTGGTCCCATAACCTTTTGGAAAATAAAATAATATAAGATATTATTTCAAGGTGGAAACAACTATTTCAACTTATTTATTTGACCATCACTTGGTTACAACAACACAAGAAAACATCTGATATAGAAACAAATAAACACACCGCCTACACGTACATACAGAGTTGATTAATACAAAATATATCAAAATACAACAAGAATTTCCTGTTGGCATTGCAAGCCGCGTTGTTTAGATGGAATTTGCGACATCAACGTCGAGACATAATCTGAAAAGTTGTCATTGCCATTAGCAGGTGATGCTGTTGCTTTTTGCATTTCAATGAGGCTGCCCATTGAACTATTATGGTTCTTGAATTGAACCCGCAAGAAGCTCTCCAGAGAGTCACATTTCTGTTTTTTTGAAGTGTGGAAACGGTCTGGGGAGGTCATGCGGGAACTCGGGGCAGAGGAAGATGGTCTTGCCAGTTGGCTTAATGGGTGGTTGTTGTCGACTGTTTGTGAGGTGGATGATGAACATGATGGAAAGGAGGATAGTGATTGCATGGAGGAAGTTGAATTGATGGAATGAAGGGACAGAGAAGATGTTGCCCTATCAGGTTGAGGTTGCTCTACAATTATTTCGAGGGGCATCCCGTGGCGCAACGGGTCCCATACATCCGGGCTGTAACATGCTTCCTTTAAAGAGGCACTGGCACATGGAGCTGGTTGGGTTGCTGTCCTCTTTGGTGGAACATTTGCAAATGTCCTACACACCGAATACCATCTAATTGCATAAACAGGAAAGTCAGTTGTGACATGAATTACATATTACTATTGGTACTTCCAAATAGGCCTTGTCTTACCTTCGACAAGCAACATATCTATCTAGAAATGTCATGGGCTTGTACAAAGCCAAGATTTTCTTGTCAGTGTATGCAGCCCCACTCTTTCCTGGATCCTTCATGTCCCGTCTTTCTTTTGTGAAACGTCTCCTTAGACGTTCCCAGGCTCGCTGGGTGTCAGCAGCTACATAGAGTAAAGCATAATAATAAAGCATAATAAAGAGATATTGGATTATTAATATTTTTAATTATTTCCAAAAAGAATACGCTAGGCCTATACGTTTCGCAGAACTTACCAGATATTCCTTGGGCGATTGCAATGCACGTCCAGGCGTTTTCTTTTTTGAGAGGCACTTTGTAGCCGGGTTCCGATTTATCATACAATATTGGATAATTTTTCATTACTTGAATCAAGGACATGTCCCCAATTTCCTCTTCACAATCATCCTCGTAGTCGTACAAGTCCATCGTACGAAATAAGAGGGTACGAACCAGGCGAACAACAGCAAAACACAACAATGAAACAAATGAATTGAACCGATGGACAAACAACAAGCCATCAAAAAATAAAGTGTTCTAAAGTTCGCAACCGGAACCGGAAGACCTCAAAACAATACCCCCCAAAGTCTAAAAATGTTAAATAAACAAGCACTGGTTTGACTTTTTTCAATGGCCGACATCGTGTAATTTACCGATCGCTGATTGGTTGTTACTAAGAATCTGACCTTGAGTGCCTCTAAGTCAACTTTCTAAGTCACTAGTCTTAATCATTAATCATTGTGAACGGTATAATGTAAACTCCTATACTTCAACCTTTAGTCGTTAGTCTTAGTAAGCATTGTGAGCACGGCTTTAAGAGTGTTCAAAACTCACACCATTCATTTACGAAACTACGCGGATATTAGTTTCTGTAGGGTTTAGGCTAATATTTCCGTGTATCAAAATGTACTATTGGTAGATAGTGAGAACCTACCGTGACACCTACCCAATTCCACCGGCTCAGCCTCGAACCCACGGACTCCAAAGTCGACGGTCCCGTAGAAGCACCGTAGCTCTAGGGGCGGTTCTCACATCATTGGGATCGGGACATACCAGTTCAGGCAGTTTGGGACTTGGAATGACAAGACTTTCGTTCGAACAATAGAGGAACCATACTTTATTGAACCACACATTTATCCTACGTGGCTGAGTTATGACGAATCTGTCTATGGGCATTCCTGGTCTGATGGACTAAACTTACACAACCTAAGGGTAGCTGTAGTAACCCTACCTTGGCTTCCCGGTGGCTAACTCTGACCCCGTGATGTGGTTCGGCTCCTCGGTCCTTGTCCACGATCGGCCTCCAAGTTCCTCCCTCAGGGTCTTCCGCTCGCTCTTCCCACCGTTCCACCTTAGCACAGGTCTACTTCATTTTCCGTTCCATGATTGAATACCCCGAATTACACGGTCACGTGCTCTCTCGCACCTAGACTTTCCTACGTCATACCCCAGTCACCCCCTCTCAGCTCTGCCCTACGCTGGCTGTACCAAGTCATAAATTACCAATCAGACTACTCGGTTCGACCCCAAAGATGCCGCAATCATTGTACTCAATACTGCAATAATTATTATTAAATGTTTACTCCAGTCACCATAACATGAAATTATCAACGATGTGGCCTGACGAAATAGCCAGCACAGCGCATACCTTAATTGTGAAAGAAACCGGCAAATTACCAACTAAGTGACACAATCAAGATATCCATAAATCACCAAGAAAGAGATCAAACCTGTAAAAGTTATAAAGTACAAACTTTTACATGCTAGCCTAGGCCCACTCGACATTTGTCAAATCTGCGAGAAACATTTTTTTCAACGAAATTTAACAAAAAATCGCTTTTTCATCTTACCTTTTACTGTATATTTCCAATTATGTAAGGCGCATAGCTACTTATTTACTACGTATTTATGTTTTAAATCAATTTAATAATGTTGGATTTGCTAGGGCCTATGCCTATGCACGCCATTCGCCATTAGCAACATGCACACCACCAAAGGTAACCAAACCTATGATTCTCAATACAAATACAGGTTAGTAGGCCAACAGAAAAACTTCTCCATCTTTCTAAGAACATTTTTCTATTGGGTGACGACCTAGGCTTACTCTCAACCAAATCTTGTGTCACCGAACCCTACACCGTACCGTACATACATTAGGTCCATACTTCATGTCAGTACATTAATGTTGCACGAGCCTTAACCTTGACAATATTGATAGTGTTGGAACTGGAAGGTATGATGGACTATCATGTAGGCCTACGTCAAACTTCTTCCCGCCAACAAAGTGATCGCTAGCCTAGGTCTACCCCTAGATTTGGCTCCTAGATGAAGTAGAAATTCTGACAGCTGTTATGAATGTTAATGAGCGCAGGCCTTAAAAAAGTTAACCAAGATCGGGAATAGGGCTTAATTCTTTAGCAATATGTAATTTTGTATCTTTACATTGTTTACTCCAAAATACCTACATTGTCTACTAATTATTTACAAAAGGTAATGCCCACATAACACGGTTCAATACTTTTGTCAAACTTATTGAATTCAAGGACAAAGAAGCATCAATTAAAAGAAGCTATATTGTTGCAGTTTTTTACCAATTTGTTTTTTATTCTCTTTTGTTCTTGAATTCAATAAGTTTGACGAAAGTATTGAGTCGTGTAATGCCGGCATTAGTCTACATCCTGCAATGACGTGACCAGAGAATGTAAACAAAAGTGTTGCTACAGTTAGTAAAGTATGATACCGTTGTCTTCTGTTCTTTTGCAATTTTTCATTTGGAAATTAATACGTGGATATTGTTGCATTTCTTGCTTGGGAATTAGAGCATCCTACGACACAACACATTTTATTCATCTGTAAACTAGCCATCTTGATGCGAGTAAGCATCGGAATTACACACCAAAAGGGCACGTTTTTTTTCGCTAGAGCGTACCACAGTCTACTTCGGAGGCAACAAGGTATAGTATAGTTTATAGAGAGGCCGTAACGGTCGTATCAGCGCGGCGCTGTGGCACCACGAACTAAAGTCAACCATGACAGATATAGGCAAAAAAACGTAAACAAACCATCATGCCAGCGTCGTGTGCTGCTTTCAATTGCACAAATAGACATTCAAGTACAGTCAACAGTCAACAGATCGTGTTTCAAGTAAGTATCATTTATGTTCAAGTATCATTATACCAAGCTAGGGCCTAGAAAATGCATGGATTTGTTTCAATTTCATGTGTAAAACTGATTTAATGCTACCTAACCTTAAGAGGTGTCATGAGCCTAGGGGCCTAGGCCCTAGCTTACCTGAGGCCTACATTTTCAACAAGACATATTTGGTAGGCCTAGGCCTATATCTAGGGCTAGGCCCGGACCATTCATTTAATATAATATTAACAATTTGTTTGTATTATTTGTCTAGGTTTCCGATCTCGAATCCCGATCAATTCGGGTTATCCGCATAATCTTTTGTTTTATATTTCCAATGTGTTAACGAAATCTCCCTCATTTTTGTTAAGGAAATCGAAACCAAAGAAACCTAATAAATAAATAAAGATAAAGCCTGCTTGTACACATGAGTGGCAAAGAAGGTTAGGACGAGCCAACAGCTTACCTGAAACCATTACGCAGGCCGCGTAGTGAGCAAGGGTGCTCAACAATTGTACTGTACATCAAGTAGGCCTAGATTTAGTTTTAGTGTTCTTCCTCTGGTACAGTCGTCGAATCGAAACGCCCAGAGTTTTGTGTTTATGCGTGTGTGTTTTCTTCGCTACGCGGCCTGCCTAATGGTATCAGGTAAGCTGTTATGAGCTGTTGATCTTTCCCACTCATATATTATATATTATGTGCAATTTGTTGTGCAGTAGGCAATAATAAATGGATTGAATAGATTCTAAATATTAAATTACAGTTTATTAGGAAAACACAAGTAAGATGTACTACATGGTTACGTTAAAAGACAAGAATAACATGTGGTTGCTATATGAAGTCAAGGTCTTATAATAATATTCTCTGACACCACAGTCAAAGGCTGTGTGATGGATTGTTGCCAAACTTAACACATTAAATATATACATAGCTGCCAACATACAAGGACTTAGGATACATCATAGATTCCAACACCCTCACTTAAACTAAGTACTTGTATTATATGAACAACACCAATATAAATCAAATAACACCTAGGCTACTTGTATTATGAACAACACCAATACAAATCAAATAACACCTAGGCCTTTCAAACAAAATTCATGCTTGTCCTTTGGCAGAGCCTTGGTAAAAACGTCAGCCAACATTTCTGAACCAGGTAGATGGGTGACTTTCACCATACCTAACTTAACCCATCCACGAATTTGGTGATACTTGGTGTCAATATGCTTCGTTTTATCATGAAAAATTTCATTTTGACACAATTTTACTGCTCCCTGATTGTCATTGAAAATTTCAACTGTTTCGAAATTATTGAAAACTTCAGACAACAAGCCCATTATGTAAATGGCTTCTTTACCACATTCGCTGATTGCAACATATTCAGCAAATGTTGTACTGTCAGCTAGAGTTTTTGTTTTTTGTTTTCTAGATCTCCAGCTAACAGCAGCTCCTGCAAACCTAAAAACATATCCAGTGTAGGATCTTCTGTCCATGATACAATTAGCATAGTCTGCATCTGCATAAGCAGTAATTAATCCTTCATCTTTATGAAAATTGAGTCCAACATTGAATGTCCCCTTTAAGTATCTTACAACTCTTTTTACAGCCTTATAGTGTTCCTCATCATGACAAGTATTAAATTGACTGAGGTAGCTCACAGCGTAGCTGATATCTGGCCTAGTGCCTATAGCTAAATACATCAAACTACCAATTAACTGCTGATACAGGGAATCCTTAACATCAGATTTTTCGGCAGCATTTAGCTTATTGCCAACAACAAGCGGCACATGCACAGGTTTACATTCATCTAAGTTGAATTTTGTTACAATATCCCTAGAATATTTTTCCTGGTCTAGTTTAATAGTACCCCGATTTCTATTTCTCGTTACTTTCATTCCAAGACATTCCTTGACAGGACCAAGGTCTTTTGCTTTAAATGATGCTGAAATTGCACTTTTAAACTTACAAATAGCATCCCTTGAGTTTGAGAAAATATAAAAATCATCTACGTGCAGTCCAATAGCCATAAAATGCCCATTATCCCAGTTGGTGTACACACAAGGGTCATGTTTACTTTTAGTGAAACCATTTCTATCAAGGAAACTATTTATCTTATCGTTCCACGACCTAGCTGACTGTTTCAAACCATATAAGCTCCTCTGCAGCTTACAGACCAGATGTTCATTTCCCTCGTTTACAAAACCCTCAGGTTGCTCCATATAAATATCCTCATTTAGATCCCCATTGAGAAACGCTGTAGTTATATCAATGTGATCTATCTCTAGGTCAAGCTGAACGGCAACTCCAAATAAAATTCTAAGAGAGGATAACTTAACAACAGGCGCGTAAGTTTCGAAACTTTGGATGAGTTTTAGTCGGGGCTCCACAACTAACCGGTGCTTTTTTCATAAATACAATCTCGCCTACGTCATAGGTTAAGCCTCTGTAACGTGTTTTGTCATGCGCCACTTTCATCTTCCGTTGCGCTTGTTCAATGTTGTCTCGGGCAGTCGCTTGTAGTTCCTCCGGGCGCGTCCAAGTGTCGCTGCTGGGAGTCGCTGCTACTTGATGTAACACACCGTCATAAAATATAGGTTTATAACCATGGAGGAGTTCGAATGGGGTTTTACTTGTGGTTTTCGAAACCGCACAATTCAAGTCTCTTTCGCATCGTTTCACATGTTTATCCCAGTCGCGATGAGTTTCACTCTCAACGGCAATCGATAGAACTGGTAACAGGGTTCTATTGACGTGCTCGACCTGACCATTTGCACGAGGATGAAAACGGAGTGTTGTGCCGTACACGAGCTCAGCGGGGGTTGCCTTGAGGTCCTCCTTCCATGAGGCACGGATGCCGAGCATTACCCAAGGCAAAGCGTCCGTCCAGTTGTCGTCTCCGTGGCATCGAAGTGCTGCCTTCAGCTGACGATGAAGTCGTTCCACCATACCGTTGGCTTGAGGGTGGTAGGCTGTGGTCCGGAGGTGAGTCATGCCAGTAATGTTACTGAGTGCACGGAAGAGGTGGGACTCGAACTGGCGGCTCAGGTCCGTTGTAACCTTAAGCGGTGTCTCGAACCGTGAGATCGAACCTGTGACGAGTGCGGTGGCCACCGTCTCGGCAGTGATATCGGGAAGCGGTATGGCTTCCGCCCACCTCGTGAAACGGTCCACGCAAGTGAGGAGATATCGGAAACCATCGGAAATTGGTAGAGGCCCGACCAAGTCGAGGTGGATGTGTTCGAACCTGGTGGCAGTTGTATAGAAACGTGCAATCGGTGCTGTAGTGTGACGCGTAACTTTGGAACGCTGACACGTGATATATGCACGGGACAAGTCACGGCAGTCTTTATTTATAGATGGCCATACAAAACGTTGAGTGACGAGTTTGGTCGTTTCTTGGACACCTGGATGAGACAAACCGTGCAGGCTATCGAAAACTTGTCGACGTAAAGTCTGGGGTACAAATGGCCGCGGAAGTGATTGTGACATGTCATAGTAGAGAGGCAAGTCTGCGTCATTAAGCTGCTGTGGGTGCAGCTGCAGGGTAGAGTTAGCATGTAAGAGATCACGTAGTTCGCCGTTGTCCATGTTGAGCACGGGCAATATCAGCGTAGCCAACTGGAAAAGTGATGGCGTCAACACGAGACAGAGCATCGGCTACGACGTTGTCTTTACCAGGAATATGACGTATGTCTGTTGTGAATTGCCCGACTAAATCAAGGTGGCGAAACTGTCTAGGTGAACATTTTTCAGGGCGCTGTGTAAATGCAAAAGTCAACGGTTTGTGGTCGGTGTACACAGTGAAAGTGCGCGCCTCCAACATATGGCGAAAGAAAATGATGGTGTCGTACACTGCAAGAAGTTCACGGTCGTGCGCACCGTTGTTACGCTGGGCGGTATTTAACTTTTGTGAGAAAAAAGCGAGAGGTTCCCATCCACGGCTCGTACGCTGCTGGAGTGCGGCTCCAATGCATGGTATCAGAGGCGTCGGGGATAATTGCTAATTCGGCGTTGATATCTGGGTGTGCCAGAAGCGTAGCCTGGGAGAGGCTGTATTGGCATTCTTGAAACGCAGCCTGGAGTTCCGGTGTCCAAACAATGATTGTTTTGGCTGAAGTTAAGTCACCGGCGAGGAGGTTGTTAAGGGGGGCCTGTATCCTAGCTGCAGACGGAAGAAAACGGCGGTAAAAGTTTATAATTCCAAGGAATCGGCGAAGCTGCTTGACCTTGGCAGGTAAGGGATAAGAGAGGATGGTCTAAACCTTCTCCGGAAAAGGGCAGGGGGCCACTGGCGCTGACTGTGTACCCTAAAAACTTGACTTCTGGAACACCGAATACACATTTGGAGGAGTTGATCAAAACGCCGTACTCTCAAAGTCGCGTGAAGAGGAGGCAAAGATGTTCTTCATGTTGTGTTGGGTTGGAGGAAGCGACAAGGATGTCGTCGATATAGACGTAGCAAAAATCAAGGTCCCGTAAAGCCTAGTTCATAGCAACACGGCTAACGTGCCGTGGGTCCGTATAACGTGACACGGTAGTCCGGTAAATATTATTGTTCTTCATAGGTGCACGTCAGCACGGCAAAGCTACTCGAGCGCTATCTCTTCTCGGAACGGACGAAAGTGACAACAGATTTTCATGGAAAACGGACGCTACGAAGAATGTCAGGGCTTAAATATCGTATTACCTAGGTATATCTATATATATAAAAGAAAGATGTATGTATGTATGTCCTTTATACATTACTAAACAATTCATCCGATCTCCATGAAACTTGGCACATATATGTATTTTTTCATGAGGAAGGTTTCTATGCTATCCATTTTGGTTTTGCACGTGGTGATCGGTGCCTGCAAAGAGGGCTCACCGATGAATTGACTTTGACACCGTTGGTACATATCACCATGAAACTTTGCACTTGTATGTATTTTTTCACGGGGAAGGTTTCTATGCTATCCACTTTGCTGTAACTTCCCCACGTGGTGATCGGTGCCTGCAAAGAGGGCTCACCAATGAATTGACTTCGACACCGTTGGACATATCACCATGAAACTTTGCACTTATATGTAATTTTTCACGGGGAAGGTTTCTATGCTATCCATTTTGCTGTTACTTCCCCACGTGGTGATCGGTGCCTGCAAAGAGGGCTCACCAATGAATTGACTTCGACACCGTTGGACATATCACCATGAAAGTTGGTATGTGTATTTGTATTATTTTACGGGGAAGGATGACTTATCGTGTACTATACCTACTAGCCACACAGGCACATAAACACCGGTAGAGTCGGTGTCAAATAGTTGTGACACAGTTCGCGTGTGTTCGTTGTGAACTATAGATGTTTACTTAGTTACGTTTGGTACCTGGGTTGGTCACATTCGAATCCATAGTTTATCCAATGAGAAGGAGTTCACGTGACTGACCATTTTTTTGCGTTTAATGTAATAAACTTAATTTGCTGTTAATTCAATTATGCCACCCAAACGAAACAATATCGGTCGATCTACACCTCAAGCAAGAAAGAAACGAGCATCACGAGCATCAGAAACAGACGAGCAACGGGAAGCAAGACACGAAACCGTCCGAGTTCACAATGCTCAAGCCAGATCGTGTGAAACAGACGAGCAACGGGAAGCAAGACTCGAAACCGTCCGAGTTCACAATGCTCAAGCCAGAACGTGTGAAACAGACGAGCAACGGGAAGCAAGACTCAAAACCGTCCGAGTTCACAATGCTCAAGCCAGATCGTGTGAAACAGACGAGCAACGGGAAGCAAGACTCGAAACCGTCCGAGTTCACAATGCTCAAGCCAGATCGTGTGAAACAGACGAGCAACAGGAGCAAGACTCGAAAGTGTCCGAGTTCACAATGCTCAAGCCAGATCGTGTGAAACAGACGAGCAACGGGAAGCAAGACTCGAAAGTGTCCGAGTTCACAATGCTCAAGCCAGACGAACAATGCACACTACATCTTAGTGCATTCCATTCAGTGGCATTGCAACGCATGCCGGGTACTCGCTAATTCAGGATAAAAGTGATCAATTTAATTAAGTTATGGATGAGTGAAGTAAAATACACCATTAAAAAGCAATACAAATTAAGTTATGGATGAGTGAAGTAAAATACACCATTAAAAAGCAATAATTTTTATTTTTAGTAGGCCTGGAGCCCTAGGCCTACAAACGGCCAAATCAGTTCACAATTAAGATTGCAAATTTTCAGCCGCCGTCGTGGCTCAACGACTGCGTTCGCCTCTGTCACCAAAAAATCTCGGGTTCGATCCCCAACATATCCGTTTCTTTTTCGCTCTTATAATCTAAAGTGTTTGCACTTGTAATACACATTAATTAAATCTTTTTTACTTAAAATGAAATTTCGGGTTTTTATTCTGGGTTTTGTCTAGCATGTTTTGTACCAGTCAGACCCAAATGCAAATCCTATTTCCATCCAACTCTTCTCTGTGATAGGCTTTTCCTTATATTATAATCTCTGTGTTTAAAATTATATTAAAGGGGTCTTTCGTAAACTAACGTTATTAGTGTATCAGCATTCATTATGCACGTGTAACAAACAAACTATTTACAAACACAAACAACGAGCTCCTTTTTCGCGGGTTCAGGCCGCGGAGGAATGAGCGAGGACGGGATTGGCTGCCTAGTGTCACGTGTGAGTATACGTCACACACGGCAGACACGGACGACGTCAAAAGATGAAGTTCGGTTATGTGAGACGGCCGTGCCGGACCGGTAGGCACGGCAGGCTTCTGATTGGTTCACGTGACCTGCCGGTCCGGAAAAAACGTGTTGCCGTGTTGCTATGAAAGCGGCTTTATACCTCATCGATAAAACATTGAAATGTCTGAGCCGCGTTTCGTAGGCCAAAACTCATACACAGAAAATCGAATAATCCGAAGGGAGTAGTGATCGCCGTCTTGGGAATGTCTTCAGCAGCAACAGGAATTTGATTGTACGCTCGCACTAAGTCAATGGTGGAATAGATACACTTGCCTGAAAGATTCTGCTTGAAATCCTGAATATGTGGAACTGGATACCGGTCCGGAATAGTCCTGGCGTTCAAAGGGCGGTAATCTCCACAAGGCCTCCACTGATCACCTTTCTTTGGAACAAGGTGGAGAGCTGCGGACCAACTGCTAGATGACCATCGCGCCACGCCTGTTTTCATTATACTGTCAAAATCCCGTTTCGCGATTTTCAGGCGGTCTGGCGCAAGACGTCTGGGCCTGCACGAAACCGGTGGCCCGGGCGTCGTATAGATGTGGTATTTCGTTTGGTGTTTTGGAATTGTAAGATTGCCACTTGGGCGTGTGACTTCTGGAAACTGGGCGAGTAATCCGTGAAAGGGGGAGTGAAGATTACTGTTGCGCGAAATTACCTTGATGTGTACTAGCGCGCCAGTAGATAGTTTCCCTGGAGTTGTTAATGTAGTGACGTTGTCAACCAATTGCCGTCGGCGCACGTCAATGAGCAGACTGTAATGCGCCAAAAAATCTACACCGATGATAGGCTGATCGACGTCGGTGACAATGATACGCCATGTGGAATGTCGGCGCAAACCAAGATCCAGAGATAAAGTCAGAGGACCGTATGTGCAAATTGGGGATCCATTTGCAGCGACCAATGTGTAGTCTGTTTTCCCGGGCTGACCAAAATCTTTGCTTCGCGGGTAAACACAAAGGTCTGACCCGGTATCGATAAGGAGCTCTGTGCGCGTCAACCTGTCGGTTACAAAATAGCAATTTGCAGTGGGGCCATAGCCAGCCGCCATTACTGACCGGCCCGACGGTTTTCCCGGTACTTACATGGAGGCACAAAGTGGCGAGCGAGGTTGCCGAAATTAGCGTGATACCAACAAAATCCTCTTTCAGTGGTCTTGCCTGCTGGTGATTGGGCCCTGTTGCGTGACCTTGAACCCTGACGACGGCCCTGGAATCGATCATTACTGGGCGCGGCGACGCTGGCAGTCAGCGACTCCAACTGTTGTGTCAACTCTTGAAATCGAACATCTGCCTCGGTAGCCACAGCGGCGACCCGCGGTCCGGTAGAGTTGTCACATATCTTGTTAGCCAACTTCGCAAGGGCTCCCATCTCAGTTGTCGGCGATGCGGCTAATATTCTGCATTCTTAACGGAAGGCGGCCGAGCCACAATGTCCGTAGTAGCTCGTTTGGAAGTGCCGTTTCGCTAAATGCCCGTAAATGTCGTAAAAACTGGAATGGTGTACGGTCACCGAGCTCCTACCGTTCCAGCAATTGGCGCATGCGTGAGCTCTGTGTAGCCGATAGCCGCGAGATCAGCTCCGACTTTAAGGTGCTGTACTTGCTTGTCGCGGGAGGATTTATAATTATGTCCTCCACTTCTACTGCATATTTGCTGTCCAATTGGGCTAGCACATGGTAATACTGGGTAGTGTCCTGAGTGATGCCATTTAGCGCGAATTGTGCTTCCAATTGGGCGAACCACAGCGCCGATTTCTCTGGCCAGAACGGTGGCAGCCTCATACTCACTCGGTCCACTCTTGTGTCGTATGTAGATGCTTCCATTTTAAATTGATTACCGATAGACAGAAGGTATAAGTCTTATTTGGATCACGTTGGGGTCACCAATGTTGTATTTATAAGATATTATTAAAATGAACCAAATTCATACTCATGTAAACATCTCAGCCTCTGGTAACAAACTGATTAGAAAAACATTGATTTGTTCTTCTTCGATTGTTGCGGACCCACCGCCTGGCAATCCGCCACAATACCAACAAAATCCTCTGTCAGTGGTCGTGCCTGCTGGTGATTGGGCCTTGTTGCGTGACCTTGAACGGTGACGACGGCCCTGGAATCGATCATTACTGAGCGTGGCGACGCTGGCAGTAAGCGACTCCAACTGTTGTGTCAACTCTTGAAATCGAACATCTGCCTCGGTAGCCACAGCGGCAACCCGCGGTCCGATAGAGGTGTCACAGATCTTGTCAGCTAACTTCGCAAGGGCTCCCAGCTCAGCTGTCGGCGATGCGGGTAATATATTCTGCATTTTTAACGGAAGGCGGCCGAGCCACAATGTCCGTAGTAGCTCTTCTGGAAGTGCCGTTTCGCTAAATGCCCGTAAATGTCGTAAAAACTGTGATGGTGTACGGTCACCAAGCTCCTCCCGTTCCAGCAATTGGCGCATGCGTGAGCTCTGTGTAGCCGATAGCCGCGAGATCAGCTCCGACTTTAAGGTGCTGTACTTGCTTGTCGCGGGTGGATTTATAATGATGTCCTCCACTTCTGCTGATATTTGCTGTCTAATTGGGCTAGCACATGGTAATACTGGGAAGTGTCCTGAGTGATGCCATTTAGCGCGAATTGTGCTTCCAATTGGGCGAACCACAGCGCCGGTTACTCTGGCCAGATCGGTGGCAGCCTCATACTCACTCGGTCCACACTTGTGTCGTTTGTAGGCAGAAGGTAAGTCTTACTCGGATCACGTTGGGGTCACCAATATGGTATTTATAAGATATAATTAAAATGAACCAAATTTATTCTCATGTTACCATCTCAGCCTCTGGTTACAAACTGATTAAATAACATTGATTTGTTCTTCTCTTCAATTGTGGCGGACCCACCGCCTGGCAATGCGCCACACCTAAAACGCATTGATCTCACGTTATGAGAACAAAAGACTTCTAGGCAGCTTGTACGTTCAGCGGATTTTAGAATTTTTTCCGATTACATCAAACCATAAAACACACTTAAAAGGTTTAACACTGTAACAATTTATTTCCTTAAATTGCTCAGCTTAAGGGCTATATGTATAATATAACAATTGGAGATATAACTTGGAAGTGTCACATTTGAGTCTCGACCGCTGCCACGTATGGACGTGTTTATGACCGGCTAGTTTAGCTAGCTACGCAGTTCCCGCAGTAAGCTAGGCGCTCAGCGCCGTTAAATACTGGGCGTCATTGACACTCTTGTGTAATTACTAGGACAATAAAGTCTGTGACATAGGCACCTAACTCATCCACATTAATAACAACGTTATTATAAAGCTTCAGAGATTGCATTCTCCCTTCTTAGGGCAAAGTCAAGGAGTGTTTTTATTTTCAATTATATATTGGCTAACACAGTGTACTACACTGGCTAAAACCCTCACCAACATATTGGTTTGCCAGTTCCCGGCCTATAGCGCGTGGGAGCCGGGTCGAGCACCACCCACTCGTGGCCTACGTGCGTTCTTAGCGGCGGTTCCGGCCGCTTCAACACGCGACACAACAGCGTGCTTGTACGTTTCCTTATTCAACTCAACCCGTCACCGGTATAGGTAGCTTTCAATAGACGTCACGTGGCGGCCATTATGGGGTACACATTGCTTGTTTACATTTGTTCTGTCAATAGAAGACACATAGGTTATCCAGGAATTATCACAGTTTCAAGCTGTATATATTGATGTGTGCAGGTAAATGTTCAAGATAATAACACAAGCAAATGATTTTCTTCAAACAGAGTTTACGCGTTCTTATTTTGTTTTCAGTCATAATACGGAACCTTTGTTTGAAAACAGTTGATGTGTCAGTCAAAGAACATCTGCAATATTGCAACAATGCAGTGTCGGAAGAACGTAAACAAATGTTTACAGAGTACCTCAGTATGGCTACCGTGCGATACCGGAAATTACGTTATTGCAAGCTTTCTATAGTGCATTTCACATCTTCTCCACTTTCCGGCCCAGTGCTCTGCACTGAAGCAGATAGGGAAACATTCACACCCTGGTTCAGTTGCGACCACCCTCTTACCCCATCACACGGGTTACCCCCTTATAAGCGTATCACCCCCCACCCCGACTCACTGACTTTCGACGTGGACCTCCTGTTCGCTCATTCAATTACCCCAACAGTACTGGCTGGTGATCTGAACGCTATGCATCCTCTATGGAACTCAGCGGTTTCTAATGCAAGATGAGAATCTCTGCTCAACTACCTCTCCACCGCTGATCTCAACCGGACCGTTGTTGGCCCAGTTGAACCCACCTATCAGCACTTCCTCGCAACCACACCGCCGGACGTCCCGGATATTGCTATTCTTGTTAGCAGAAGGCGGTATTCGAATAGAGATTAGTTTATTAAATAATGTATAGAATGCTACCATGCAGCCAGACAAGCCTAAGACAACATTTGAGAGTGACAAAAATAAACATATCAGGCATTGTAGCAGTTAGCAATAGCTATTTCACAACCTGTTGGATTCTTATCAGCTGACATGAAGTCGATGTTGTAGTATCTCTAACACCCCCTCTCGACGTCGACTCCTATTCTTCGAGTCCCAGTTTTCTAGACAAATCTTGAAATCGCGGTCGTGGTATTGGTTTCGTCATGGTGTCTGCCGTCATGACTTCGCTTGGGTAGTAATCTACATTTATTATTCCTTTATCTCGAATTTCCTTAATGTAGTGGTAACGAACATCAATGTGTTTAGTTCTTGGAGTTAACCTGTCCATTTTTATAAGTTTGGAACATCCTTGGTTATCTTCGTAGGCCCGCTGTTTGAAGCCGATATCTTCTAAAAGTTGTTTGCACCATACAACTTCTTGCACAGCAATTGATTCTGCCACGTATTCTGCCACGGTTGTTGACAACGCTACTGAAGGTTGTTTTCTACTGTTCCAAGTTACAACACTTACCTAAATGAATGATGTATCCAGTAGTTGATTTTCGATCAGAACGGTTTGCAGCCCAATCAGCATCTATATACCCAGCAAGTGTTGGCTCAGCTTCTGTAGAAAATTTGAGTTTCTTATCTACGGTTCCCTTGAGAAAACGTACCAATCTCTTCACTGCATTTAAGTCATTCTTTTTAGGCGATTCGATCTTTCGGCAAAGTATGACGCAGCAGCCGCAATGTCTGGTCTATAAAGAGTTAGAATGTATAATAGACTTCCTAACACTTCCCTGTACTTGTGATCATTAGTAAGAATCTCTGCGTCTGTTGCTGATAGTTATCCAGTATCCGTCGCGTGTGTTGTGGATTGGCGTCTTCAATATTTGTCTGCGCCAGATTATTCTGCGTAAAAACCCTCAATTATTCGACATTTCAACGGTGCACGCCCTCACCTCCGATCATGACCCAATTCTAATTCTACAAGGTAATTCACTTTCTCATTCCAAACCCACCCCAACCTTTTCATACCACCACGCCGACGGGCAGCGCTTACGTGCACATATACACCACCGACTCGAGGCTCAACCACTCCCGATCCCGAAATCGCAAGAGAGTATTGACACAACTATCTCCTTCTTGTCTGCTCTTATTCGTCGAGCAGCAGGGGCGGCAATACCCAGAACTTGTCTACGACACTCCACTCATCTTGCACTTCCTCCGGCTTTCGTCGCTTGCGTCAAGACCAAAAACAAAGAGAGGAGGACCTGGCAGGCATTCCGTACACCTGACACCCTTGCCACATTCAATCGCCTGGCAAGCACACCAAGGCGGTTCATTCCGCACCATCGACAACTATATTGGGAGGCAAAACTCTCCACTCTTACTTATTCTGACAACTACATTTGGAGAATAACGAAGACGCTGCAGAAGTCAAGATCCCAAAATTCTCCGCTGATGACTCCACTTGGTTGGGCCCTCAGCAGTCTAGGCCGAAGCTATCTCCAGGCATCTCGAGATGTGTTTCATTCCCAATCCACCCTTACCGGGAGATCCCTCCTGGACAGTCGTGTGAAAAGTCTTTTCGCCAGCGTTGTTCCTGCGGTCTTCTTACCGCAGGACGACATATCGCCTCAAGAACTAGAGAAATCCCTAGCAAAAATAAAGCTGAGAAAAACTCTTGGCCCAGACGCAATCACGCCAGCACTAATCCTCAATCTTCTTTGCTCCACCGTAGCGGTCCACTATCACATCTATACCGCGTGTTCACGTGTGTCCTATTTTCCGACTCAGTGGAAGCACGCAAAAAAAATTATATCCTCAAGCAAGGCAAACCCCCCACTGATCCGGAAAGTAACAGGCCCATCAGCCTGCTCAACATCAAAATTCTCGAGAGTTTCCTTTTGTCTCGTATCCAGAAAGTAGTCACAGATCGTTTCATCATTTTACACTACCGATTCGGCTTCGTCCGACATACGTCCACGAAACACCAGCACTTTAGACTTACAAACCACATTACCGAAAGGTTCAACAGTGGTCAGGTAACAGTTACTGCTTTTCTCAACGTTGCTGGGCCTTCGATTTAGTCTGGCACGCTGGGCTGGTATTTAAGCTATTCCGTTTCGGGTTCCCGGATCAAATTATTCACATGCTCGGATCCTTTTTTGTACCGTACCTTTGTGGCTATCTTGCTATGTTCTTGTTCTGTACCCAAACACATCAGGGCAGGTGTCCCTCAAGAGTCTGTACTGAGCCCCACCCTTTTTAACTCTTCACTTCAGACATGCCAACCAAACCCCCTGGCGTCGAGATTCAGATGTTCGCCGACGACGATGCGATGGTGGCCTTGTCCTCGTCGGCTGCACTCGCCGTTCGCAAATTACAATCGGACTTGGTCATTGCTTGGTCATCTACAAATCGCTATCTGGGGGCTCTGCTGATGGCAAGCGCCTTACATGGGGGCCCACATTGCCCACGTCCTGGAGAGAGCTAGCCAAAAGCTCTTTGCTCTTCACTCTCTCCTGCGATCAGAGTCCATCTCGGCCGGAGATCGCCTGCGTATCTACACGTCAATAATACGCCCCATCCTTCTGTAATTATCAACCATAGGTGGAGGGGGGGGGGGGGGGGCGTCCCAAACCCACACGCTGGAATTCCAGTGTTTCCAAAACATGTCTCTCCGGACTATATTTGGGCTTCCGAAGTTCACCAGAGTGGCTACTCTCCACACAGCCCTAGGAACGCCTCTTGATCTGACCTCATCGCATCTTGGGCCAGACGCTTTAACAGTGCCCTTGTAACTCACCCCTATCTCACAGTCCATCAACAACTCTTATTTACGCCAAAATCCCTTGACAGGTTTCGACGCCCAATCTCCAGCATGGGTTTTCCGAGGCCTCGCCTAGTGAGAATATCCAAGCGACCCTGTTTTAATCCAAGAAAAGTTCTCATGAGCTCTCCTAAGCGACCTCAGCGACCATCTGCTCGTCTCTTGATGGCTCCCAAAGGCCCCTCAAATCGTCTTCCCCGGACAGAAAAGAAGAGGCGGTTGCCGTGATCCATCCCAGTCTATAGTAAGGGCCCTGGGCTCTGGATGGTTCAGCCCTAGACTGAGACGGTTCCCCCTCGCCAATACAGTTTTCGTCAGGTTTTTCTACACTGATGCCTCGTTTGTTGTTGAGAGATATTCTCGGCATTCCACCGCTTCCAAATCTGTTGCGTGAGACCATGGACAAGGTTCCATCTTCCCAGATAACTATCGTTGCACCTTGTGTAGTCTGATTCTGGGACGCTGAGTAAAGAACTTCTAGTCAGGAAATGTCCTGGTGTAAGTGGTGCAAGATCATTTTTGATAATGGAGACATGGGTCGTGAGTTCAAACATGCTTCAATTTGACACAACAGCGTGGTGAATCCTTCAAAGCTCAATGTCTGCTTGCCGAGCACACGACGTAAATGATATTTCGTGGATTTAACTCCCACTACGCACAGTTCACCGAAGTGAGGCGAGTTTGGAGGGATAAAATTTTACAACATTCACTATTCAGCAGCGCCTGCAGAGATTTGTTGTGTTTTGCTTCTTTAGAAAGTTTGGTAGCTCCTATGCACCACCAACGAAGTTTGTCCCATTGTCACTCATAATGTTTTAACACATACCGCGACGAGAGATGAACTTTTGAAACGCGGCCATCAACGCGTTTGTTTTCAGATCGTACTACTGACTTGCTTTAGTCGTTGTCTATCATTAAAAGTTTTAAATGGCGAGCAGTTACTATTGCTATACACTTGTTTTTATTTCTATGGTTTGCAATTTTATTATTTTGGCAGCTGATGGTTTGTCCATGGATTTATAATAGTACCTACGGTACTGGATGTCTAGCTCTGTAGTAAGCGGTGATCGTATAAAGTGCAGTGAGATTTGCAATGCATTATGGGTGGCAGGCATTTTGTTCCCGGTTGTCAAGTCAAGGACAGCTGTTAATTGTTGTTTCGTTATTGTTTGAGTTAATTGTTACGCCTAGTAACATCAAATCAACATGTTTACAAATATCAAATCGTCGTGTTTTTGTTTTCTTTGTTTTCTTTGGTGTTTGATTAAAGAAATACGATATTAAAATTAAGTTTAACTATAGGCCTAGGCCTAGGAGGCCCTATAGGCCTAAGCCTAGGAGGCCAAGGGCCTAGCACTTCAGTTGAAGTCTATGAGCCTACATTAATTTTATATTTTTTCAAAATTCGAGTGCAAAAATCTAAACGTTAAATACATATTACCCGTAGAATAATAATTGCTTGACGGTCGCGTGAAAAACCACCACCTGCGACCATAGAGAAATAACCGGGCTAGCGACTACGATGCTAATTTCGTCACCAGTTTTGACAGATCACAGCCTTGGATGAGTCAATAATAGATAGTCAACCTCGAGGTCTACTGGATTTACTCCTAGCGGAGTAATTGCGAAGGCGCGCGCAGCGCGCGCGCTACAAGCGATCTAGTGGACCTTGAGTCAACCTCAAACTCATCCAGAAGGCTGTAATTTAAGGAACAAAATGGCGTCAGCCGCTCGTCGGCCGGATGTACCTCAATGAAACAGGAAGTTCAATTGAAGCTAGACCTCCTGATAAGATACAACTCCATGGTTTGTCCATCAGTTCAATTTATTTGTTCCATTGTTGTCTTTCTGTGTTGCTAGTGCCCTATAACGCAACTCACCGCCTGGCATCTTTTGAAAACATGTATGATTTTCAACAAGGCAGTGGCAAATTGATCTAAGTTACCCGCTAACTACGTTCACCAAACGCAGTTAGTGCTTGATGTCAGTTAGAGCTAACTGCGTTACGTTCACATTACATTCTTAACAGAAGTTAGTGGCTTAACTGCTGTTAGCGAGCCTAGTGTGAACATAGTATAAACGGGAGAAAGCTTACTCAAGTGCTAGGATAGCATTTTCCACGTGATGTTGAAAATGCCGTGCCAAAGTTACAACAAGACCACTTGCTTCTACTTCTGGTTTTAGGTATTGTGCTGTTGATACTTGTTTAGGGAAATAGTCTGACATTCAATAGTTCGAATTCACTTTCTAGTAAGAACCTGCAAGAAGTTCTTGAGTTGTGCGTTGTTTTTCTGGACCTCATAATTTCTGATGGGTCCCACTACTTCAGAGTGTATTCTGTCGGTGTCTCTGTTTTCCTGCCTTCTCCATCTGGAATATTATTGCGCCTCATCTTACCTTGTATGCAAACTTCACAATCTTTAATTGCCTTTATATTGCCTTCCTCTGATATTGGTTGTATCTTGCCAAGTGCTTCCGCATGTAGGTGGCCCATTCGGTCATGCCAGGTACTGTAAGATACTCGCGTTGCTTTCCGTACTTCCCTGTCATAGACTAACTTAGTGTTTATATGGATTCTCCACTTACCGTAGTTATGTAATAGAGCTTCCCGATCCTCAGCACACGGAGAATCTCCTTTTCTCCCCCAAACTCACAAGACACTCCTTTGTAGGCAGATATTTTGAATCCTTTTTCTTCCAGGGTTCCTTGGGAGATAAGATTGTCGTGCAATTCTGGTACATACAATACATCTTTAAATTCGAGGTCCCATCTTCCATATTTATCAGAAATGTGAAGCAGCACTGTCCCCCTTCCTTCAATTTTTATGGGTTCGCCATTTCCTATCGCTACTTCCCCACCCATGGGAACCATATCTCTTAAAAGGTATCTGCGTGAGGTCATGTGATCAGATGCTCTTGAATCAAACAACCAAACTCCTCCACACATAGTTTTAGTACTACTTTGGACAGTCAGCGCCATGTACTCTCTTGTTGCGACTGATGCTGTTGCTTTCTTCGAGTTATCTACCTCCCCTTTCTCCAGTTCGCTCCAGTTCGCATGCAATCTTCGGGATTTTTTTTAGCAATATGACCCTTCTCCCCACATGCGTAACACCAAAACCATCGAGCACTACTTTTATTGCTGGTTTTGCTATGGTTTGGACATTTACCTTTGTTGTCGTTCTTCTTCGCGAAATAACCTCCGGTTGACTCTTTTGTTAGGCCTACTCGCAGGGCTTTATGATCCTGATTATCACCATTGTCTCTCTTGAGTCTCTTTTCTTCTAGCAGTAACTTCGCCTTTACATACTTAGTTTTTTTTTTTTTTTTTTTTTTTTTTTTTTATTTACATACTTAGTTTTTTTTTTTTTTTTTTTTTTTTTTTTTTATTATTCACTAAGTCATTACACTTGCACGCCACCCGCGCTTTCGCGCATATGCGTGTCTTTACTTCATTACATTACATATTTCTCAGTCTTACATTTCTTATACTCTTTACACTATCATAATTATTTATGTCTTTACAATTTCCATTTACTTACATCATTTAGCTATAGACATTTATCTTTCATTTTTCGAGCTAGGATGCCCACACAGTTGGGCTAAATTCCTATCTCTTATGTAACCAGGCTTCTTTTTCTTCTTTACCTTCTTCCTTTTGTTGACTTGTTCATGCGTATCCCCTTCTTCTTTCCCGTCCCAAATTTCTTCTGTCATTCTTTAGCTTGTGTCCGAGTCCTCTTCTTCCCAGGGGCTCTCCCTTAGTGTAGTTCTATTACTTTGCCTTTTCCATGTTAAATCTGTGTAACCACCAACTTCATCATCAGCTTCTAAAAAGTCCAGCTGCCTTTCTTCTTCCCTTCTTTCCCATAGCTTCTTAGAATATTCCTCCAACCGATGATAGGTTTCTTCGTCTTCCAGTAGGTTCTTCAAATCTGCTTCTTCTCTAGTGTTCATTATCTCCTCAGCAATATACAGTTGCCGTATATCCGAGTATAACTCGCAGTCGTATATGACGTGCCATTGATTTTCAATGCCTCCACATCTGCATTTGTCTTCCTTTTCCAAACCCAATCTAGCGAGATTTTGCCTCATGGGCCCGTGTCCGGTTAAGGTAAAAGTTGTGGCTAGACCCGGACTAAACCACTCCCATTGTCTTCGATCTCTAACATCGGGTATGAAGTTGAATGTTTTCCTGCCTTTAGCAGAAGCCTTCCATGTTTCTTGCCAAAGGTCCCAGCAGTCTTCTGTGATTCTTCGTATCTCGCTTCTTATGCATGATTTCCTTTCCCTTCCTATAGTAAGCGTTATGTTGTTTCTTATTTGCAGGATTTCCTTATGCTCATCTTTTCGTATCCAGTAGCGCATTCCTGCTACCAGCACCGAGTACTCCAATGGTAATTTATTGGATATAACCATCAAAGCCTCTGTGGATACTGTTCTGCACGCTCTATTGGTTAACAGCAGTAGTCCTCTTTGTAGCGTGTGTAACGTTCTTCTGAATCGTTGTTGTTCAATTTTGTGGAACCAGGCTGACGCTCCGTATGTGATGATTGGTAAAGCTACGGCATCATACAATTTGCACATAGTTTTAGCGTTTAAGCCCCAATCTTTCCGCACGTTTCTCTTGATCATTGCAAAAACGTTTGTAATTTTCTTTCGAATGTGAGTTATGTGGGGTAAAAACGAGAGTTTACTATCCAAGATAATCCCAAGATACTTGTACGTTTCAACCTTCTGTATTGGTTTACTATTAACTCTTATGCTTGGATTTCTTGTTTTCGAGAACTTGCCTTTGAGCATCATAAATTTTGTTTTCTGTTCCGAAATTTTCATTTTATGCGTCCTATTCCAATCTTCTGATCTTTTCAATGCTTCGTTTCCTCTTAGTTCAAGCTCTTTCCTGCTGTTGCCTTTTACTAATATTACTTTATCGTCCGCGTAGGCTATGGTTATCGTCCCCTCCGTTGCAATAGACGTATCTTCGTCAAATACAAAGTTCCAGGCAATTGGGCCCAGGACTGAGCCTTGTGGGCAGCCCCTATCCACCGTTCTGCCCACACATGTGTAGTTGGTTCTAACTTCGATCTTGCATTCGCTGAAGTAACTGTTTATGAGCTTATACATCTCCTCGGAAACTCCAAGTTGTCTCATTCTTCTGATGACACTTGGCCACCATACGTGATCAAAGGCACCGCTGATATCTATGAAGATCGCCATCACATATTTGCTTGTTGCTTGATTGACTTCTGACAATAACATGTTGATGGCGTCCTCTGTAGATTTCCCCTTCCGAAAACCAAATTGCAGGTCCGCGCACATGTCTGAGGTTAAGTACTTGTTGTTAATTCTGCCAACTATAAGCCTCTCAAACACTTTCCCTAGCATGGGCAACAGCGTGATCGGCCTAAAGCTCTCGACTCGATTGTTGGGTTTATCTGCAGCCTTTTTCAATATTTTTATGTGCCCAAGCTTCCATTCTTCGGGAAATACTCCTTCATGTAAGCATTTGTTAAATAACCGCCTGAAGAGTTCCGGGTATTTCTTCGAAGTTCTTTCTATCATGTCTTTCTCCAAACCGTCCCAGCCCGGGGCCTTGCCAGTCTTCATTTTATAAATGGCTTCCCCGACTTCTTCAATGTTGAAGTCTTCTTCATGGCCAAGTCCACTAAATTCCTCATTTTCTCTTCTGATATCCTGTTGATCTGATGTTTCTAAAGTTTTATCGTCGGTGGGAAGCATCTTATCGAGTAGTGCATTAACTGATTCTTCCCAGTCCCCCGTTTCAGAGCCGACCTGATCCAGAACTGTGTTATATACTTCATCCCCTCTTATTTTCCCTCTCGTTATTTTATACACAATTCTCCATGGATCATCATTTCCTACTTCTTTAACCAGAGCCTCCCAAGAGTTTCTTTTCTCCATCTTTATTTGCTTTTGATATAGTCTGCGTGTTTTAGTTACTTCGGCTTTTGCTGCTGCTATGGCTAGTATTTTTGCTTGACTATCCATTCCGAATTTTCGCTGACGCTGAAATCTTTTCCTTGCTTCATTTAAATTTTTCCTTAATACACTGAGTTCCTTCGACCACCATGGGACAGTTCCTGGACGTCGTGTTAGTACTTTCATGGATTTCTCTGTTGCCGCTTGCATGGCCGCTGTGGTATATCTAACCATATGTACTGCACCGCCTGATAATGTGGCATTCCAATTACCAATATGCTTATTCAGTTCCTCTTCAAACACCTCCCAGTTAGCTTTACGTACATTATATCGTTTAGAATTTATGTTTCTTAATATCTCCGCGTCATGGTTTGTATATTCGTAGCTGATTATTCGGTGATCACTGTCACACCCGTCTTCTATTATTCTCCAATTTATTATCTTCCCACATTTCAGGTTATTTGTGAGGGTGACATCAATATTTGATTCCCCGTTAACCGTACTGAATGTGTATAATTCACTAGCCTCATTCAGCACGATCAACCGATGAGCATTGATGCATTCTTCCAAAGCTTCTCCCCTTCCGTCCATTTTCTTGCTGAACCATAGGAAGGAGTCCGCATTGGTATCTATTCCTAGAATCAGGTTTTTTGCTGCAAGTTTGTGCACAACCCTTTCCAGTTGTATGATGTATTCTTCGATATCATGCCCGTCTTGGAAGTATATTGATGCAACTGCAATCTCTCCGAAACTTCCCTGTATTAAGGCACATGCGACATGAGATGTGCATAGTTCATTGATTCTTGTGACTGCCACCCTCCTATTCCTGATTATTATAGCCGCAGATACACTTTCTTCTTGGATTTCATTGGCCACAATTCTGCAGGCTAAGCCATATCCTTTAACTTTATGTCTGTGGTTATAGGGTTCCTGCACCAGGATGATGTCTACTGCATTTTCATCGGCATATTTCTTTATCTGACTTGCAACTGCCATGGATCTCTGTCCATTAATTTGTATGATTCTCAGATTTGTATTTTCTCGTTGTTTAGCCATAATCGATTCTATTACGCACGATTTCCAAAGCTCTTTTATATTCAGGGCAGCCAAGATCTTTATGGCTATGTTTATCGTTTCTTCTTGCTATATTGCAATTAATACATCGTGCTTGATCTGCCTTTTTGTCACAATCTTTAGTATCGTGTCCAGTTCTTGCGCAGTGACCGCAGATGTTATTCTTTTCATTACAGTATTTAGCTATGTGCCCATACCCTAAGCATCTATAGCACTTCGTAGCGACTAGAAATTCTACCACTTTGTGAGATCGATATCCCAGGTACACTCTTCCTTGGTGAATCGCTTGTCTGAATAGGTCCGATGTCATCTCAATTACTACATTCTTTCCTTTCTCATTATTCCTACTTTTCTGAGTGAAACTTACTTTTACTTCGTTTTTAAATGCCTCATAGGTACCTGTGTTTTCGAAGTTGCGCTCGTACATTTCCTTTAGGATATCATCCTTTTCTGCTTTAACTGGCACATCGTAAACCAGTATTTTGGGTTTCTTTTTCTGTGGTGCCTCAATTCGCAAGCCATTTTCTTCTAACTTTGAGCTTTCAGTCAGATTTGTAAGGTCTTGATTGGGATCAACTTCTATCACAATCCCATTATCTCTAATTTCTCTGAGGTTCCTTATTTTCATCTTCTTAAATTCTGTCTTGAAGGAGGATATCGCTATTTTTCTAATCTCCTCACTGCTTCTCTTTTCTTCAGTGATTTCATTACCTTTAATGAAGATAACTTTATTTTTCTTCTCCCTACTCTCAGAGGGACTTGCCCTCCTCCCTGGATCCTCTGCATAAATTTGTTTTGCAGCCATACTGGCATATGTTATGCCTGTATTTTCAACAGATTTGACAGTTACATCCATTCTGCTTGTGAAGTTAGCCAATTTGCCCTTTACTTCTTCCATGTTCCGGACAATCGTCTGGAAACCTTCATGCAAATCTTCCGTCCTTTGTATCTGAGCTTCCTGCCCCACGCATAATTCCTTGATTCTATTCGACGCCTTAGCGAACTCGAATTTCTCTGACTTATAGTCCTCTTTAGCCTTGACCAGGTTTTCAACTGCTAGTTCAATCTCTTTAGAACACTTGACTCTTTCTTCTCTTTCTGCCTTAAGCTTGATATTTTCCAATATCAGTTCCTGTACCGTCTCATCGTAAGCTTTTATTAAGTCGCAGCATGCGGACTTATTAGCTGACACCATTCTGGTGTCTGAGGTAATCGTCGCCAGAAGCTCATTTTTCATCCTTTTGAGGTCTTCGGTGACACTTTTTGCATGCCCATCATTTCTAGTCTTTCTAGCTTTCTTGCTTAACACTCTGCTCTCCTTTTGCGGAGTGCGTGCAGTAGTAAAGCTTTTCCGAAACGGATCCCCTGTAGACGCTTCACTTTCTGGTCGTGTTTCCGAATCAGAGTCCGTTGTCGTGCTTTTGTCGTCTTTGCGTTTTTCCGGTTTATTTTTGGTTTTGTCTTTGTTCATTTTAAATCCCACGAGTAGTGATGAAATAACAAGTCGACTCAGGTAGAGCATCTTACCAGAGCAAGGCTAAGTTACCCCCGGGTGCGCCTGGTTCCCGGGGGGTGGCTCCTAAAGACCCGCACAGTAACCCCGGCTGGCCGGCAAGACCTTTCTGCAGAGTTCCCCACATTAGGTCCGGGGGGTATTTACCCAGTTTTCCTTCTGCAAGGGACGGCCAATTAAGGCAATCCCCCACCCGGTTCTTAGTTCAGTCGACGTAAGGAGTTGGGGGATCATATGCACTAGCCAACAATCACCCCCGCCTCCCTCGTTGTCGACCTTAACAGCCACACCACGTGAAGGTGAACCATGGGCTAAGAGAGTAAAGACCCGTAAAGGCAGAACAGTCAGAAACCCCACTCGCGGAAGCTACCTGCCCCAGAGATACAGAGCAGGCACCCCCCACCAGCAACGCCCCCGACCACCCTAACCCCCGTAGCCTCCTCCCCTGACCGAGAACTAGCTCAGTCGTGGCCAAATCTTTTTCTTGTTGCCATAGCAAGAGAATAATAGCAATAATAATAATAATAAACACAAACCACACGACCACGACCCCTAGATCGATAACAACGAAACGATAGGGAGATCGTTTCATGACATCTTCCCCCCTTGGGACAAAAATCGACCTCGATTTTTTTTGTTTTTTTGTCTGGTTTGCAACTACAACAATACAATACAACAACAATACTATATTGCCACATTGTAGGCGATTAGTTCCTTGAGATATTAAAATTAACTCGTCGAAACACTCCGTACCGTAGAAATTTCGCAAATGCCAAATGTAGCAATCTGGTCGATCTGCGGTCAATACGCATGTGGAAGGTGGTTGAACTGGCCGTACGCATAACGCAAAGCATTCAGAATATGTAAACACCCCTACTACAGATCAAAAACCACCTCGTTTATGTGATGACCCGATCCACTCTTCAACACTGATCTCTTGAAAAATAAAAACAATTCCTAATCTTGCCAGGGTTGCTGCCATTCCGCCGGATCATAATACTTTTTGAGACGGGAAACATGTATGACATCAGTCATTAGTTTTCCCTTCTTGTTCATATTAACTTCGTACGTCAAATCCGCTAATTTGGTCACAATTTTATACGGTCCAAGCCAACAATGCTGAAATTTATCAACCTGGCCCACTTTACGAATAGGAAAGAACACCTTGACATAATCTCCAACCTCATAGTCAACCTGACGATGGCCAGCGTCATAGTATTTTTTCTGTCTCTCTTGTTCCTTCTTGACAACGTCAAGCAGGATCGTGCGAGCCTCACGAACTTGTTGCAATCGCCCCTCCGTTGTTTAACCTAGCTGCAAATCTGGCTGTAATCCTGCATCGATAGGAAGTGTTGGTTCCGGACCGTATAACAAGTAAAACGGCGTGTACTTTATCGTCGCTTGGATAGACACGTTATACGAAAACGTACACAATTTCACATCTTCGTCCCATTTGTCGTGCTTCGAGTTGACAAACATGGAGAGAGCAGTTCCTTACACGCCATTGTAGGACTCCGTCAACCCGTTCGTCTGAGGGCGGTAACTCGAACAATAAATGGTCCTAATACCAAAATTGCGCACAATCACAGTAATCAAATTGCTTCTAAATACCGCCCCTCGATCACTGAGCAAGACCCGGGGACAAGAATGTCGACAAATCACATCATCAACAATGAAAGTTGTCACGTCAGGAGCCGTACCAGATGGAAGTGGTTTCGCTTCAGCCCACTTCGATGTGTAATCTGTTGCACATCCATTTGTTGCCATTCTTAGTTTTTCTAAGGGGACCCAACAAGTCGCTTCCAATCATATCAAAAACTGCCCCTACAGAAATAGGTTGTAGAAGTCCCGCCGGTTTCAAACGAGGACTCTTTTTTGACTGACAGTCCCCACAAAACTGCACATACTTTTCCACCTCTCGAGCCATGTTATCCCAGTAAAACCTAGAGCGCGCTTTACCATGTCTTCATGTAACCGAAATGAGCCCCTCCCGACGGACTGTCATGGAAATCATACAACAGTTCAACCTTCAAACTTTGCGGAATAACCACTTACTTGTCCGAACCAGGTGACATGAAATTCTTCCTAAATAAAATGCCGTTGACCATTATGTTGCTGCGTGTTTTCCGTCGAACTTAAGAGGTTGCACTGTCGGGGTCAGCCATTGCATCCATAATCCCAGCTGAATCCATATCCTCTCGCTGCAAACGCGCAATGTCAGCCATATCGAGTGCCATTGTCAGCACCTCTAACTCGTCGTTGCGATTATCCAAATCATGCACAGCATCAGGCATCAATCGTGACATACAATCAGCATCAAGATGACGTTTCCCGCTTTTGTACACAATCTCTATGTCATAATCCATTAATGCTATCGACCAGCGCAACAAACGCCCCCCTTGTACACGGTTTTTTTGCAGATAACACAATGCACAAGGGTCCACTATCACCTGAAATGAACGACCCCACAAGAAATGACGGAAATAACGTACTGCCCACACGACTGCAAGGCATTTGAGTTCAGAAATTGCGTAGTTCACTTCAGCACTAGACAAGCGCCGGGACGCATAACCAATGGGATGAAAGTCCCCATCCTCCATCTGTTGTACCAGGACAGCGCCTAAGCCCACCTTCGATGCGTCCGTCCGCAATTGAATCGGCGCCTTATGCGAAAAATGCCGTAACACCGGTGCGGAAAGCAACTATTCTTGCAATGTCCGAAAAGCTATTTCTTGCTCCGGTCCCCACACAAATTTAACCTGCTTCCTTGTTAGGTTTGTAAGAGGCGCTGCAATTACGCTAAAGTCTTTAGCAAACTTCCTGTAGAAAGACGCCAAACCTATGAACGAGCGAAGTTGCTTTAATTTCTTCGGTGTTGGAAAATTCTGGACAGCCCTGATTGTGTCCGCTGTTGGCGATATGCCCTTATCACTTACCATGTGTCCCAAAACCTTAAGTTCGTTATATCAAAAGACACATTTTTTAGGGTTAAGCGTCATGTTCACATCTACAAACGTTTGCAACACTAACGTCAACCGCTCGAGATGCTGATCATAATCCTCAGCCATAACAATGACGTCATCTAAATAGCACAGACAAGAAATAAACTTCAAAGCACCTAGAACTTTATCCATAGTAGCTTCGAAAATAGCTGGTGAAGACTTAAGCCCAAATGGTAAAACGTTCCAAGTATATAGACCGACAGGTGTAGTAAAAGAGACATACTTTCGAGATTCTTCAGCCAAAGGAAGTTGCCAAAATCCTGAAAATAGATCGATTGTCGAAAATATGGTCGACCCAGTCAAATACGAGAGAATGTCCTCAATATTTGAACTCGGAAAGGAACATGAACGTATTTTCTCATTTAACTTTCGTAAATCACAGCACATTCTCACTCTACCATTTTTCTTTTTTACTAAAACAATGGGACTCGCCCATTCCGACGTCGAAGGACTAATAACCCCGACTTTCAACATGGCGTCAATCTGCTCGCAAATAATTTCCCGCTCCTTGTGACTGACCCTGTATGGCTGTCTACGCACAGGTGTCGGGTCGGCCATACCAATAACATACTCTCCAACATTGCACCGACTCATCAAATCCATTGTCCATGCAAAAACTTTATGGAACTGCGTAAAAACGTCCTTTATACGTGACCGCTGCTTTAGAGGCTCAATGTCCGCGGAGACGTCACGCGTCTCATTCACTAACTGCTCGGTGGCGGCTTGCTCACCCCGCGAGTTATCCTCCGTCTGTGAAGAAATAGGGTTGGACTGAGCCTCAGGGCAGATGCAATTGCCCTGCTAGCATGGGGTGCGCAGCCGATGTTTTAGCTTTGCGGCTCAGTCCCTCCCTAGTTCTGACCAGGACCAGTAATTGTAGGGATGGATCATGCGGAATTGCAAAGAAATACACTGAATTCAAATAGCAAGGGTTACGTATATTTGCTTACGAAAGTACCCTATTGGTCTTTAATCAACGATAACGTTGTGTGTGAGTGCGTGGTCAACATGTATTTTCCTACCCTTTTTACAGCGGCCTGACACAGTGACTGGGTCAATCCTCCGATCCACTGTTATCCTTGGTTCGATCCCCGTCGGCCGTTATCAGTCTTCTCCTCGCGATCAAATGTCCCGAGCCCGTCGACCACTACCCGTCTCTCTTCTCGTTCCTCTCTTCTCTGGTTACCAAAACTGAATCATCAATAACATTCCTTTTTCCTTCTCCTCCATTGTTTCGGACCCACCGCCTGGCCAAGCGTGATTTAAATAAACACCAAGAATCCAGAAGAAGGACCATGAAATGGTCTCATTCTTCACACGTCAACACGCAAGCATCTACGCTACGAACTGTCTCAGCCTCAGTCAGACTACCCAACACGTCACCAGCATATACCTGACACACTTGGGGCGAAACATTAGCTACCCCCATAATAGCCATTGACTCCCGTCGTAGAAAACTACTGGGCATAAGCAAACCCTTTGTATGCATTAACGACAGCTTAGGTTCAAACACATACGACTCATACCACATGTCACCATCAACCTTAAATGGAACCTCTGTAATTGCACCCGCAGCAAGACACATTGACTTAGACAGCACGAGATTCAGAGTTATTCCTCGTCAACCTGAATGTTATTTAAAAACTCTGCTGACTCAGCCTCCTCTTGTTGCAGATCATAGCACAGAGCATCATTCGCAAATGACACTCGAACATGAGCTGTGCCATTGCATGCCGATATACTAAACTGATTGTAGTCAATAACGACACCATACGTCACACTGAAATCATTCCCTAAAATACAATCCACCGACAAACCATCCACAGCAATAAAATCGGCCAAGAACGACACACCGCTAATAGACACTGTAGCTCCTACAACTTTGCCCACTACTCGCAAAGAAGCGTTGTTAGCAGTGCGCAGCAACAAACCTGCAATAGGCTTAAGCTGGACATGAGGCATTCTTGCCGCATTAATGCACGATACTCCTGCTCCTGAATCAAGCAACGTATTCAACGTTACGTCCCCGAATTGTATCTGAACCCTTAAGACTCCTATAGTCCGAATAACCACAATGTCTTCCTGAACAACACATCCACGAGTTGATAAGGGGGTTATTTCTGTGGGGCAATCTACCCTACCACAATCACTATTAATTCCTGAACGAGCAACAACTCGCATCCCGCGACATATATCACCCTCATCCTTGACAACCAACTGAGCAGCTAACTTAGGACTGTGGTCTGTACAAGGGATAACTGGACCATCCAGGAAAGAAGCGTATAATAAGGGAAACTCCTGCAAAACATTTTCCTATGAATGTCCCGTTCCCACCATGCTGAACATTCCTTATACTTTCTCTTCCCTTCTGTAGGTGACTGTCGATACCCAACCGGAGCCCCTTGCATGTCCAGTCGGGATATTAGTTTCCCGACGCCTGACGATGCCCAGAAACAACCCCTTCCTCACCCCCTTGCTGTCCATCTTGATCCCTATGTTGTGCCTTAGAGGCTTACACACTGTGTACAACTGTACACAGTTTCTAATAAAGTGCCCTTGTTTTTCACAAAAGAAACAAAGAGGCCTGCCGCCTGTATTTTGTTGATTCGTCCGGTAATATACTACCCCTGATGGACCGGGTCGACTGTCTTGTGAAGCCGATTGGGATTCGAACTGATGCAACCGGGTAGTCAGAGCCGATACTTGCTTCGCCAAGTCTCTAACCACAACAACCAACTGCGAAACAGCCGTGTCCGTTGACGACACTATGGGCGCCACCGTTTGAGGAAGAAAACCCCCTACAACCTTACCATTACGAACAGCTTCCACTTGCTGAAGTGTGTCCAACAAAGCATCGACTGTTGGGAAACTCTTCCCTACCACCCCCTCTGCCAAGTCTGGTCGAAGACCACGGATACACCACTGCTCAGCACCCTATCGGCATTCGACATCTTACTGTCGACCCTGTCACACAAACGAAGACGGTCGAAAATATAGTCTTCGGAAGACTCACCCAGCCGTTGAAGCCTCTGCCCTAAAAGGAGTATCCAGTATTGAATGTCCCCCTTATGTTTTCCAAAAACTTGAAGGAATTGAGCTTTCACAGCCGCCCACTGCAAAAGCTCCGGCGCTGTAGCGTCTGCAGGTGCCCCCGCCGCTGCACGTGCCTCCACAGTGTCATACCAATATAACTGAGTACCTGATAAATACAAAGGCAACATGGACAGCTTCTTGTCGTCCACCCATCCATTCGCTTTTGCCGCCCTCTCAAACGCTGCCATCCGCCTATCGGCATCATCCGCCCCCGCCTGAAACCTCGTAGGCACAACCTGTGGAGGCTGCAGCAGTTCCCGCTCCAAGCACACCAACCAATACACCACCGAACTCGTCTACAGGGCTATCAGGAGGAGAATGTGTCAATAAAGCCTTCTCAGCAATCTGGTTCGACTCAATCTGCGTCACTCTAGCGTACTCCAGCAAGCGTTCTGCAGATGACAAGTTCGCCAGTACTCCCAGACCACGAAGAACACGCCGCAAAGTACGATCGACTGGGACCGGAAACATGCGCTAGATATCCTTTAGACCGCAAGCCAAACAACCTCCAAAGCAAAAGAAAAATGATGACACAGACAAACCAAACTAACGTTCAAACTTATCGCGGTTAAAATCTACCCGGCGCTTCCACCATATCTGTCATGAAGCAAATCATACGGTACCCGGAGACACCAGAGTACCACATGGGGCGCAGCTACTCTGGGCCTGCCGTATGATCTGCCCAATGACGGGATCTTTGTACATTGGTTATTTATTAGATTCGAGCCACAGATAACAAACACAAGATAACACAGTGTGTACACACAATATATGTAAACGAACCAACGCTTCTACACACCACGGTAACTTCCACCTCTACGTGTGTCCCCGTGTCCCTCTGTCTCCTGTAGGCGCGTCTGGTTCACGTGTGTTTGGATCCGGACCTTCTCAAACTCTCCTGTCTCAAGGGGAGCCCGATGGTGCAAATGAGAGAAGAGAAGAAAGGAAATAATAATAATGATAATAATAATAATAATAATAATAATAATAATAATAATAATAATAATAATAATAATAATAATAATAATAATAATAATAATAATAATAATAATAATAATAATAATAATAATAATAATAATAATAATAATAATAATAATAATAATAATAATAATAATAATAAACACAAACCACACGACCACGACCCCTAGATCGATAACAACGATACGATAGGGAGATCGTTTCATGACAATATTACAAGGCTAGGGTTCTACAGCGTTCTCTCTTCTAGCCGAACAAACGAGAGAGGAATGTTTCCACTATTCAAAAACAAAACAAACTACATGGCTACCAACAAAGCTGTTATGGTTGTACATCTTATATTCTAACCTTACAGCTTAGCCAACCTTGCTGTTGTTGTCGACGTTGTGCTACATTTATATTTATGAACGTAATTAATTCTACTGACAGATAGTCCAAAGGGTAGCATGAGAAATTGATAGACTCGCTGATTGTATTTGAACGCTGTATACTTGCAACTTTCCGGAGTTAACTCAACTTGCCAATATGATGAAGCCAGATCTATCGTCGACAGTATTTTAACATCCTGAAATTGTTGTAACAATTCCTCTGGGATGTGCGGTGAATCGTGTTCAGGAACGAGATTAATGTTTAGCATTGTAGCATCGAGGCACAATCTCACAGAATCATCTTTTTTGATAACAACTACAAGTGGATTAACATACGGACTAGTGGCCTTTTCAATAATACCCCATGCAATCATTTTTTCAAGTTGTTTCTCAACAGCTGGACGATCCTGCCCAGGGACTGCTACCTTATCGTGGTGGGCAGGTTTGCGTGCTTTGTTGATCCCGAGAGCTATGCCGGCGGAAGCGTATGCTTCTGGTAGGGCCACCCTAGCCGGACTGGTCGAGGAGGAGAAGTCAGACGGAGTGCAGTCCACACCCCAAGCCCCTTTCCTCCACCTTACCCTTTCCACCCCCGCCCTCCTATTGGCCCCTTTCCTCCAAACAGCCCCCTTTTCATCTTCATATATCACCCACTCATTGTCTCGATTAGCCTCGTTGCAAAAATATGAGAAGTTAAGCCCAAATTATCTATCAACAGCTGGACGATATGCAAATGGTACTGGATAGCTTTTCCCACAGAAATGAGATTCCAGTATCACCTTGATTTCATGCTGATAACCCAAAACAAGCCCAGGCTTATTTAAAAAAAAAAAAATAGACGGTACCTTAATACAATTCTAACAATTCTGTCTTTTGTTGATCACTTGGCAACTGTAGTTTGGCAACAGCAGCTGTCAAAGCATCTTCTGAAATGGAATCACTTTCCTCTGGGATGACGGCTCCTCTTGTGATCGCTTGCACCCGAACCAGATCTCTGACAACAGTTAAAGAATCCATGTAATACCTTTGACTATCCTGGACACAATCGGGATTTAAATTCACAAATTCCGGTAATACAACATGTTTATCAATTATTAGTTACCCACTCTCGAAATCAATCTAAACCTTGTTGCAATACAACCAATTAACTCCAAGAATGACATCTCGAAATAAATCTTGAACTACGAGGAAGACAACCATAGTGTTCACATTATCAACAAGGACAGAAAGAAATACTTGTTTGGTCACTCTCCTGCTCTTCTTGCTAGTAGCACCAAGAATGGTAACCGCCACAACAGGTAAAACATCCAAATCCAATTGTAAACCACTAGTACATAATTTGTCAAAGATAAATTCAGACACACGAGATTCTACTTCCAGTATCGACCAAGGCTGAAACGATTTCTCCGTTGATGTTGACAACACACTCGGGACACAATGAAACCTTGTTTGAACGATTACATGACCATTGGTGTCGAGCAAGTCATCTTTGGAAGAAGTGAACACTGACGATACTTGGCGGTAGGAATTTGGCAATGAGGGCTCAGTGAGACTACGTTCGCCTGAGTAGCCGCCCGACTTTAGTTTCCCTGTTGTTTACCTACTAATTTCGGCTTACTGTCGTCTAAGCGAAAAGCACTCATCAGTTTCTCTCCATCTATTTTATCTAAGAGTTCTAACAATCTTACCTTGTCGTTGCTGACTGGCAGAACGAGTGCCCTATCCTCGACTGGCAGTTGATTTACAAGTTGTTCCATTAGCAGACCCTTCTCTATTTGTTGCGGCATGTACTTTGCCTTACGACAGATGGCTTTTAAATACTCTGGCATTCGACCTTCACTACGAGTAAAATGGCCACCATAAATGGTTCGGAGAACCTTAGCATGTTCGAAAGAGTTCCAGTACTTGGCATTAAAGCCATGTTTGAAAGCAGTAAAATCATTGAAGTGATTGTCTTGAAACCACTCTCTAGCCCCCAACACTAAACAAGGTATGACTGCCGGCAACTGATGTTCCTCTGAAATCTGGTTTTGATTAAATCTACTTTCGATTGTGGCGATAAACTCGGTTGGATGGATTCCCCAATCTATACCGGAAAACCTTATCATCTCCTTTTCCAGTCTATCCACTAACAGTCAGTTCATTTGCCGATTGATTTGAAAACGTACGTCAGTATTCGACACGACTTCTAATTCTCGTGGCACCGCGCCAAGCGATGTCTCAAAACTTGTCCGACGATTCTCTATTGTCATAACCTCTCTGTCCACCTTATCTGAAGTCAAGACTAGCTGGTCACTTATAATCCCCTGACATTGTACAATGTTTTTGAGATTACCCAATTGACCAATTGTCTGGTTTGTTGTACCTCTATGTTCCACCGCGGCAATTTCGACTTCGGTACACTCTACCCTTTTGTTGGTCTCGCTCATGGTTTGGGTGAAGACGCTACGCATGTTAAGCATCTCCTGTTTAAAAGAATCCATTTTCTGAGTCTGAGAATCAATTTTCGCATCCATTTTCATAAGGAATTGCATAATGGCACTTGTGTCATGTAAGACAGGTTCTGCTTTCTCAAAACTATGCCTAACCTCTGTAAGTATTGCTTTCACGTGTGTCAACACAGTCGAGTCAACTAAGCCTACGTCAACATCCTCTACACATAAGTCAACTTGACCTGCGTCATCCCCCTTGAGAAGTGAAACCACCTCTTCCATTTCGAAAAATGTATCAACCACCGTTTTGTCAAAACTAGGCCTAACCTCAATGTCAACCTTTCCTTCCAGAGATTCAACCATGATGAAATGACAAACTTCCTCTAGGCCTAACTTACACACCACGAAATACAGAAAATACAGATAGGAGCTAGAATTTACTTTGTATTACATTTTTCCTGCCCAGGGACTGCTACCTTATCGTGGTGGGCAGGTTTGCGTGCTTTTGTGATCCCGAGAGCTATGCCGGCGGAAGCGTATGCTTCTGGTAGGGCCACCCTAGCCGGACTGGTCGAGGAGGAGAAGTCAGACGAAGTGCAGTCCACACCCCAAGCCCCTTTCCTCCACCTTCTTCTTTCCACCCCCGCCCTCCTATTGGCCCCTTTCATCCAAACAGCCCCCTATTTCATCTTCATATATCACCCACTCATTGTCTCGATTAGCCTCGTTGCAAAAATATGAGACGTTAAGCCCAAATAATCAAATTATTAAGTCCAGGCCTACAGCGTTCACAACTAAATTTTAATCCACCAGTCTCAGGGCGTGCAATTTCGCAGCATTTAGTAGGGCGCCAAATGTAACAACACCCAGGATATAACACACATGAAACACAGAGAGAGAACCTTGGGGTAGGGCGCCAATGTTGCTGAGCAAGGGTAGAGAACGAGACCAGCTGGTGAACTAAAATAGGGAACTTGTGATACTGTAGGTAGGTAAAAGTATGGGCATGATATGATTCGATTCAAAACAGATAAAATATGTTTACATTGAAATGATAGGTTACAACAAGATTCCCAATACAACCTCCGAGGTTTCGAATAGCTAGTCCTAGACCTTCAGATTACGTTGCAGTCAAGTGGCGTCGTTATGAAGGAATGTTTATCGCACAATTCGTGTCGTACTCACATGAAGACTGTATCGAAGTTACCGTTAATATATGATATGATGGTACTGTTGTAGATATATGAAGGATTAAGATCGGCGTTGTGATTATTCCATGGTGTTGGATAGTAGACCCAGGGCTGGATAGCCTAGCGTCGCGTCCCCTCGTCTCCGGCCTCGAAACACGTCTTACTCGGTTGGTGGTAGATGGTCAAGTCCCGACTAGATTTTGCTCGTTTTCCTACAAATCTTGGTAAAACCTTCCATCATCTTCTAGTGCTGGTCTTCTAATGGCGGGTTCCCATGCTCTTACGGCGGCCGTCAACAGCCAGCGTCTACGTCCGGCGTTGACGCTGAAGAAGTACGAGAAGGTTCATTCTGAACAGGTTTCCAAAATCAGAAGAAATTATTTTGTTACAGCTTGTTGTTTGTCCATTGATTCAATTCATTTGTTTCATTGTTGTCTTTTGGTGTTGCTAGTAGCCAGAGCCAGTTATTGCAATTTACTTACTGTCAACGTTCAATGTGGCAGATATTTGTGACCAAATGTGGTTCTTCTTCAGCTTGTTTTTATATTCTGCTGATGTAACATCGTACAGGGCTGGCTTCTTCTCAATTTCTGAAATTAAAATCTCCAAAAAAGAGTCGACAGACGACATGTTCACAACAGCTCGGAAGCGTGTGGGGACACAGCTTGCTAAACCAAACTTTTCGTGTCAAGGTCTACTTGATCTCCGCCTGGCGGATCAAGTAGACCTTGTTTTCGTGTAAATACGCAATGTGGAAGGCTGTGAGCGTCAGTAACGTCGAACGCTGGCCGTACTAGACAAGGCTACTTTCAGAGAAAAGAGCGTTTTTAGCGATGCAAGAAGCAAATCGTATAACAATTGGTCAACAAATGTTTTTAAACTACTTCGACTATGCTGAATACGAGAATCTCTGTTGACACCTCGAAATCTGGACAGGAAGCCCGGAATTCAAGATGGCGGCCAAGATGGCGTAGGTAATTTGATTCTATAACTACACACCATTTACGAGCTGGACCATAATATGTGTTTAGACTAATTCGACCTTCCCGAATCCGAAAATTGTTGTTAGAATCTTCTTATCTGGACCGGAAACCCATAAATCAAGATGGCGGCTAAGCTGGCGTATGTTTTACTTGTATGTCTCGCGCAACTTACTATAAAGACAATAATTTTAGACTAATTTGACCTTGCTGAGTCATAAAATCGATTAAATCGTTCCAATCTTCACCTGAAATCCGTATTTCAAAATGGCGGCCAAGATGGCGTCAGTTCTTTGATTCTACTGGATCCTACTGTACGTCCCACACTGCTTATGAGCTAGACCATAATATGTATGTAGACTAATTCGACCTTGCTGAATCCGAAAATACTTTTAAATCTAGACTGGAAACACAAAATTCAAGATGGCGTAAATTTTTATTTTTAATGTATCGCACAACTTACCATGAAGTATAAAGACAATGATTTGAGATTAATTCGACCTTGCTGAATCCGAAAATCGCTTTTAAATCCTTCAAATCGAGCTATACCAAATCATCCATCACATCAGATTCTTTTTAACGACAGATTTGTCAGACATTTTGATAGTAAACCGTTGGCTACATTACCAACGGGCTTGCGTGTTTTACATTTATTTACATTTTTAGAATTTGATATGCCAAATCTTTTCAACTCGGTTTTTGGTACTAATCCACCTTGGATTATACCGGAACCGGTTATGAGATTTGATCTTTGTCGTTTTGATAAATTTTCTACTTCGGATTTAAAATTCAAAATTCACTTTCTGGAAATTTGCCATGAACACCGTGGGTTTACTTTGGTGTTCACAGATGGCTCCAAAATTGACAACAAGGTAGGATGTAGCTTTTATTGCTCCGCCTTAACTGAACAATTCAGGTTACACGACATGTGTTCAGTTTTCACCGCAGAGTTGGTCGCCATTCGCGAAGCTCTGAAATATATATCACGTTCTCCACAGGGTAAGTTTTTAATTTGTTCGGATAGCATGAGTGGACTTCAAGCAATTTGTGTCATGTATTCCGTCCATCACTTGGTCCAAGACATTCAGTTTTATCTGGAAAAACTTAATTCGAGGAATTATACTATCGGATTTTGCTGAGTACCTGGACACGTAGGAAATGAAGAAAACGAATTGGCCGATCAGGTTGCAAAGGCAGCCTGTCAACATCGCCATGTTGACTTCGATATCGTCCCTGTTCCAGATGTCAAGAGTACGTTCAAACAAGTCATTTTAGATAAACGACAAGCTGCTTGGGACCAAGTGCAACTGAACAAGTTGCACAGAGTGATGCCTAAATTGATCAATAAAGTTCGGCCTTCATATTCTCGTCTTTCTCGCCGGGAAGAGGTTTTGTTGGCACGGGTTCGCATTGGCCACACTCGTTTGACTCATGGCTATCTCCTCACTAGAGAAAAAGTTGTCCCAAAATGTGACAATTGTGACGTTACTCTGACTGTACGTCACATATTATCAGAATGTACCAAACATGATGTGTTGAAAACACAATTAAAGCTTTACCCTTTTTATGAAGAACTTTTATCATACGAGAATTGTGATAAACTTTTAAAATTTCTTGTCCGCACACAGTTTTTCCAACAATTTTAAAAAATACATTACAACCAATATTAAATATAAAATAATATAAATTTAATTCATATACACTTAAAACAAAATTCCTACTTTCATGGTTACTTAATTACTAAGCTTGCAAAACACCATCTTGGTGGCGCAAAATGACCTAACTGGTTGAAGCGCCCTTAAACCCAATAAATTCAAATTCTAACACACTCATATTTGTTGGTTGAACGTTAAACACAAGTTGTTGTACAATTTTCCAACCTTTGCCTCCTACGGATGTACGAAAAGCGCCAGGTCCAATAAGCCTCTTATCTTTCGGCCGAAAATATCTATATCCAAATAATAACAACAATCCTCTTTATGTTTGGTCATAACGCCTTCTACTACACATGGTGAAACATTGGTAATTCCAATATTATTCATACATTTATTCTTAGGCCTATCCGGGACAATCAACGCTCGCCTACGGGATTGCGTTGCCCTACGACGTAATGAACAATCCGAAAAAGATAAAACTGTCGCATCAACCTTCCCACAAGTAAAGCAATATTTCCGATTGTCTCTTTTCTGACAATCCCTAATCGAATGACCGGCCCAACCACAACATGCACATTTCACTTGTTTAGCCGCGGAAACCGCAAGTTGTACTGGTGGTACAGTCGTAGTCGCTTCCAATTTAGTACACGATGTACTCACCCCCTGGTAAGCTAAATCAGGCTCCAGTGATACTTTGGAAGATGGGGGAGGGCGGAATTTCTGAGATGACAAAAAACTTTCCTCAACCCTACGACCCAACTCTCGTAATCTGTCAATTGATCCTACGTCTTGAAGACTGAGTTTTTCCATAATCGAAGGCAGAACGTTGTTCTTAATTACTCATAGCTTATCCTCTTCGGACACAAATACGATAACCGATTGAATAAATTGTCCATAACAGCTAGGTACATGCCTATTCGCTCTGAGTCACCTTGGGTCCTAGCCCTAATCTCTTCCATAAAACTTTCATCATTATCGCTGGGTGAAAACTCAGCTCTCATTTCCGTGACCAGTTCCACCTAGGAATGAGTTATTTCGTTTGACATACTGATACCAAATCAACGCAGATCCACTGAAAATATCGACTGCTTCGGTCCATAACTGCTCCTTAGTGACGTTACGTGCTGAACACAATTCATCTACGCGTTCTAAGAACGCACCCAAACTCATATCAGAACTCTCACCAGTAAATTTTAAATTGAACTTAGCCACCGGAATCATATTCCTCTCCGAACGTTGAGCCTCTCTTCGAACTTCTGGCACCCCTACCGCTGGAATCGTACCTACTGCTTCAACCATATTAAGAAATCTACGATTAAGTAGAGCAACAGCCTCATTTAGTGGACGAATACGCTCAAGCACCGAATCACTGTCACCTGTCAAGTGAAGTTGACGTTCAGCTAATACCAGTCTAACTGAAATGGTTCGTGATAGTTCTGCATCTCCCTCATAATAAGAAATTTGCATAGACAATTTGGTCAACTTAGTACTAATTGCAGTCAGTTCTCGATCCAAGTCAGCCATCTTAAAAATCCTCAAATAAGACACGATTCAAAACAACAACTACTATAAACAACAATACCTCGTAACCAAGCATTTACCAATCACAACAGGGATAAAACGATTTATTTAACTTGAAATAATACCAAACACGTAGTCGAATAACCAGACCCGGTAGCATTAAACCGATAACATTCCTACAAAACAAGATTGAACAACGAGGAAACTCCAACGAAAAACCACGTATCAACAAACCGTCAAGCAACAGCGACCAATACAATCCACCACGTCCGGAGAGAACCTGTAAAAAAAAAGTCGCCTTCCGTTGAACATACCCCAACAAGAATGAGAATGCTACCAATAACAACCACGTAGGCACAATAACTACCCCGTAGGCACAATAACTACTCCGTGGGCCCCATGTTGGGCGCCAAATGTGTAACGCCGCCGTTTGACAAAACTTACCTAGGGTCCGGCTAGAGGTTCTAAAGTGGAGAACGGTCTTGGATATCAGTCATTCTCGTAGCTCACTAATCACAACCTTCACAAAACTAATTGGGCGCCACTTTGTTCAGAAAACAACCACCAAGCAAGAGGAACAAACAACACCTGTCTGGGTTATAGGAATGTGTTGTTTAATACACTTATTAAGGTCACTTAAACTCTTTCTGAGCGGAGCGAAAAACGTGCTCTTGTACTCAGCTAGTATGAACAGTTCACACAGGAACGGAAGTTGAGGCGCGACAAGGTGGCGGTGTCTTGCAGCCTACGTCTCGGTTGTACTGCGGGTTGCCTATTGCGCGGGCGTTCGTTGGACACTGTCTAACACCCCCACTCAACGGACGTCCTTCAACTGGGTTGCTGGCTGCGAGACCTATTCTCTCCCTCAGCTTCGTGAACCTGGGACCCGGTAGCGGCTTCGTCAGCATGTCTGCACACATGTCTTCTGTGGGGTAGAACTCCAAGTGTACAGTTCCTTGGTTTACCACGTCTCGTATGTAATGGTATTTGAGGTCTATGTGTTTCGCTCGGTTGCCTATCTTCTCGGATGTGGCCAGCTTAATGCACCCCTGGTTGTCCTCATGTAGTACCGTTGGACTATCCTGGGGGTGTCCTAGGTCTTTCAGGAGTTGTCTAAGCCATGTAGCCTCCTGGCAGGCCAATGTGGTGGCCACGTACTCTGCTTCGGTTGAAGAGAGGGATACACAGCTTTGTTTCCTGCTTGACCAGGATATCGTGTTGCCTCCTAGTTGAAATATGTATCCGCTCCTTGATTTCCTGTCTGCTTGGTCACCTCCCCAGTCTGACTCAGCGAACCCTGAGAGAACGGTGTCCCCTGACGCGTCGATCCTTCGTGGGAGATCGGCGGTTCCTTTGAGGTAGCGTATCACTCTTTTCACTGCCGTCCAGTCCGTAGCCCTGGGGTTTTCCAGTCTTCTGCTCAAGATACTTATGGCGGTAGCTATATCTGGCCGTGTGACGTTTGCGAGGTACAGGAGTACTCCCACTGCTTAGTCAGACGAAGTGCAGTCCACACCCCAATCCCCTTTCCTCCCCTTTCCCCTGGAGCTATGCCGGCGGAAGCGTATGCTTCTGGTAGGGCCACCCTAGCCGGACAGGTCGAGGAGGAGAAGTCAGACGAAATGCAGTACACAACCTCCTCCCTCCCTTTTCCTCCCTCTTCCAATTTTTCACCCCGTCCTCCTACTTGCCCCTTTCCTCCAAACAGCCCCCTATTGCATCTTCATCTATCACCCACTCATTGTCTCGATTAGCCTCGTTGCAAAAATATGAGACGTTAAGCCCAAATATCTATCTATCTCCCCTTTCCCCTATCCTCACGCGCCCTCCTTCTTGACCCTTTCCTCCAAACACCCCCCTAGTTCATCTTCATATATCACCCACTCATTGTCTCGATTAGCCTCGTTGCAAAAATATGAGACGTTAAGCCCAAATAATCAATGCTTGTCGGTACTCTCTGTTATCAGGTAGCAGGTTTTCCTCTCCCGTTTGGCTGAGGTAGCTGACGTCCATGGGTGTTGCACTACACTTTGCGCTCCCCATTCCGAACCGTTCGATGATGGCAAGTATCTTTCCATGTTGGTAGAGCAACATGTCCCCGTTTGTAATATAAATTAAATTCATATACAATTAAAACAAAATTCTTACTTTCATGGTTACTTAATTACTTAGCTTGCAAAACACCATCTTGGTGGCGCAAAATGAGTAATGACCTAACTGGTTGAAGCGCCCTTAAACCCAATACATTCAAAATTCTCTGTCTATTTGGATCTCTAGATAGTTATTTGCTTGCCTAGGTCTTTTATAGCAAAATAGTCAAAATAGTCAGTAGGTCTCGATGGAGTTGGTTTAGCTCTTCTTCAGTTGGTGCACATACCAGCAGGTCATCTACGTAAATAGTGATGTAGACGTATGACTGGCCACTCTTTTTCACGTACAGGCAGGCGTCAGCTTTGCTTTGTGAAAAACCCAGGTTGGTCATTGTATCGTGCACTTTGGAGTTCCAGGTTCTGGCCGATTGCTTTAGGCCGTACAAGCTTTTCTTGAGCTTGCACACCATCTCTTCTTGCCCTGGTACGATGAACCCTTCCGGTTGTTTCATGTACACTTCCTCGGATAGGTTCCCATTGAGGAATGCTGTTGACACATCCATGTGTCTTATTTTTAGACCTTTGATCGTAGCTATTGTGAGGAGGGTTCTTATTGTGGCGTATTTGGCTACCGGGGCGAATGTTTCATCGTAATCTTCTCCGTACTTTAGAGAGTATCCTTTCGCCACCAACCTGGCCTTGAATCGTTCAATGTTTCCACTTGGGTTTTCCTTAGCTTTGAAGGTCCATTTGTTTTCCGATTGCCTTCTTATTTTCGGGTAGGGCGGTCAATGACCAGGTGTCATTAGTCATGAGAGACTCGTACTCCTCGTTCGCTGCTTTTGTCCACTCTTTCTTCAGGTCCCCCTTCATTTGAGTCATTTCTTCCCAACTTCCTGGCTCGACGACTTCTCTAGCTAGGTAGGAAAGTCTCCTGGGAGGGATCCCTTTGTTAGTTCTTGAGGCTTTTCTGGGGCTTGCTGCGGCTGGTTCGATCGTCTCTTGCTCTTCATCGTCGTTAGGGTTATCTGCGTGTTCATCCGCGGCTTCCTGGTCCATTGTAAGGCTGGTGTTCTCCGCGTCTACATTGGCTGCCTCCCCCTTCGGTCTCTTGCTGATGACTTCGAAACTGTCTTTCGGCCTGGTTTCCGTGAACACAACGGTTCTACTGATGGTGATTTTTCCGGTGGCTGTGTTGAGTATACGGTAACCCTTGGCTTCTTCGCTGTATCCAACGAGTGTTTCTTCTTCAACTCGGGGGTCTAGCTTTGTCCTCTTCTCCTTTGGGATGTGGCTGTAGGCTTTGCTTCCAAAAACTCGAATGTGGGAAACGATGGGTTTGCTGCCGAACCACAGTTCATAAGGGGTTTTCTCAACTGACTTGCTGGGTAGGCGGTTCTGCAGGTAGTTGGCGGGGACGACTGCCTCTCCCCAATATTTGTCTGGGAGGGATGCATCGAGTAGCATGCATCTTGCCATTTCTGTGAGGGAGCTGTTCTTCCTTTCCGCTACTCCGTTTTGCTGGGGGAAGTATGGTACGGTGAGTTGCAGTTTGATACCTTCCTCGTCCAGGAATGACTTAACGGCTTCATTTTTGTACTCTCTTCCGTTGTCGCACCTGATCTTCTTGATTTTGGTGTTGAAGATGTTGTTGACTCTTGCCGAATAAACTTTCAGCTTGTCCAAAACTTCATCTTTTGTCCTCAGTAGGAAAACAGTACAGTATCAAGAACAGTCGTCGGTTAGAGTCATGATGTATCTCTTTCCGCCAGGCGTTTCCGTTTTCATGGGTCCGCACAGGTCTGAGTGTACCAGTCCCGGGGGTTTCTTTGCCCGTCCCTCGCTTTTCTTTGGAAAGGGCTTTTTGGTCAGCTTACCCTTCACGCATGTAATGCACTTTTCCAGCGTATCACAATCACCGAGTGCCATACCCATTGCTAAATTTTCCTGTGACAGTCTTCGGACGGCTTCGGGGTTTCGGTGTCCCATGCGTCTGTGCCACAGGTGGATGCAGTTCTCATGGTTTGCCTCTTGGGTGGCCGATTTTGCGCTTGGCTTTGTTTCTTCGCTGTCAAGCCAGACCTCATAGAGTTGCCTTTTCCTTATGTCTATGGCCAGGGTTTCTCCAGCTTTTGAAACCGTGCATTGGTTGCTATCAAATTCTACTGTGAACCCAAGCTTTGTTAAAGTGGGCACCGATATCAAGCTGCCATCCAGGCTTGGAATGTACAGCACGTTTTTGAGCCGCACAATCAGCGATTTCTTTGGTGATATGCCTACCTTGCATCTCAGTAGACCTTCGCCTATTCCCTTGGACTGCATGGAGTTTCCGTCGGCTAGTGAGACAGCGCATTCCTTCTCCTCGAGTTTTGTGAAGAAAGCCCTGTCGTTGGTCATGTGGCATGTTGCTCCCGAGTCGATGAACCAAGTAGTTGTTTTCTTGGTTTCCTCCGCCTTGAAGCATACGTACTGTGGTACTCCTTCTTCTTCTTCTTCTTCGCTTGAACCGGCCTTGCTTATTCTGGCGCTCTTGACCTTTTTCCTGTTGCCCCGCAATTCCCTCTTAAGGGTTTGGCAGTCTTTCTTTATGTGTCCGGGCTTGTTGCAGTGAAACATCTTAGTCTTTCGGCTGTCCGGTACTGGGGTCCTGTTTTTAGAACGGCTTCGCTATTTTCTTCGATCGTCTTCGATTCTGTTTCGGTTCTTCGGTTAAACTCGTCCTTAAGCTTCCCAATTACGAATTCCAGGGTTATGTCGTCTTCCGGTCTTGCTTCGAGTGCCGTGATGAGCATGCCGTAGTTATCTGGCAGGCTGCACAGCAAGAGGGCTGCGACGTGGTTTTCTTTGAGATCTTCCCCCAGTCCCCTGAGCTCGTTAACTAGCTCGAGCGTTTTGTTGATGTGTTTGTCCATGCTTTGTTCACTCTTGAGCCTCATGGTGAATTCACGACTTTGCTATGCGCTGCGCTGAGCGTTGGACTTTGTTGCGTTGCATTGCGTAGACTCCATCATCTGTTCACGACCTTGCTTTAAACCACAGCCTTCTCGACGGGTCAAACCGCGGATTCAAGGTCTACTTCATCTCCGATCAAGTGGACCTTGCGCTGATTGAACCGACGTTCGAGAAGGCTGTTGTTTAAACTGTGTACCAAATTTGAACACGTGAATTCTGTGTGCAAGACTATGGATCTCGAAAATCTTATCAACGAAGTGTCAAAGTACCGGTGTCTTGTGAGATACGTTTTAATTAATTCTAATAACTCATCGTACACGGTAGGCGACATGCGAAAATAATTTTCATGAGACGTCAAATGATTTAACCTCATCACTGGGACGAGTTTGTAATAATTTCCATCAATGCGTCGTGTTTGGAAAATAGGGCGTACTTGCCACTGTTTCGTGTTCTGCAACCACAATTGTCTTTGTATTCCCAAGTAATGCAGCCATAATAAAATGCGCCTTCTTCGCCGATAACGAAGTAAATAACGTTTATATTGTAGCTAACAAATTGCCATGTTTACTATTCGATTGTCAACAGCTGTTCACTTGACAGTTGAAACCGAGCAAGGTCTACTTGAACTCCGCCTAGCGGAGGCTTGTCGACGAGCCTCCGCTAGCCGGAGATCAAGTAGACCTTGGAAACGCGAGTATCCCGGATCATACATGCCGCGAGGATCAAGAAGGCGTTGGAAAGTTGAACAATGTTTGCAGCATCGCACAGTCGCGCACTGATGATGCTCATGATTGGCTGCTAGGACTTCGCAGTTCAAAGTTGCGTAGCGCAACGCAAGGTCGTGAATTCAGTTTAAGCCCGTACAGTTTCCTGAGGAGGTACAATTTGGAAGTGAGGTTGGATCTTTCATGTACCTTTTTCAGGGCCAACCATACTGATCGAGTGGTAATAATAATAATAATAATAATTCTTTATTTAGCCAAATGCTAATGTAATACATAATGTACATATACAACTCATATGGTAAATTTGATTTTAACAAATTCTGTCATGTTCTTTACACTTGCTTGCTGAACATTAATATCATTAAGATATTTTACAAATTCATTATAGAGCTTAAAACCATTAAAAGTCAACGTTCTTTGCGTAGAAGTTTTACAAACCTTTTTAACATTAATATTTTTGGAAAAACGGGTGTCATGAAAATGAATTTCTTGATTTAACTTTAACAATTCCTTTAAATATGGTGGACCAATATCATTTAAAATATTGTTAATCAATTTTAAAACCTTTAAAGCATATTTTTGTCTTACACTTAAAATGTTAACAACTCGTAACATATCATTAATATGGGTACGTTTATGGCATCTTAGTACAGCTCTCATAGCTTTATTTTGAGCACGTTGAAGGATTTGCATATCTTTGTCATCAATATTAAATAAAATGGACCCACAATACTCAAATTCGGGCATTACGATTGCATTATATAACAGTCTCCTAGTCCAAGGTGAGAGAAATCCTCCAACGCGATACAATAATCCCACTCTTTTATTTATCTTATTTGTCATTGCCATCACGTGGTTACTAAAATGTAAATGTTCATTAATCAAAAAACCTAAATATTTTATTTCTTTAACTACCTCAATGTCTTCGCCATTAATACTGAGAGAGAACACACTTTCACTCAACAATTTATCTTTTCTTTCAGGTGATGACGTTACTAATAAACTTTTCGTCTTTTTAACATTCAATTTAAGCTTATTATGTTTAAACCAATCATTTATTTTATCCAAAGCGTCATTCAGTTTCTCACAAACTTCCTTAATGCTGTACCCACTAACAGAGATCATACTATCATCAGCAAAGAGATTGAGCACTACACCATTAACATTTATATTTACATGAGCATCATTGATAAAAATTAAAAACAGCAAAGGTCCTAACACTGACCCTTGCGGAACACCATAGTCATTAACACATTCAGTAGATTTTTCATTATTAAAAATGGTAAATTGTTTACGACTACAAAGGTAACTCCTGAACCAGTTATATACGTTCCCATCCAGGCCACAAGTTTTCAGTTTTTTTAATAACAACTGACGATCAATAGTTTCAAAGGCCCTTTTTATATCAATAAAAACGGCCGCAATACATTTACCTTTATCTAAGTCATATTTCCAGTTGTTAAGTAACAATTGAAGAGATGTTTCACACGAATGCCCTGGACGGAACCCGGACTGCAGTTTATAAAACAAATTATTACAATTAAAAAATTCAAGTACTTGGGCATGAACTACCAACTCTAAAACTTTTTCATAAATAGGCAACATATTTATTGGCCTGTACTCAGTAGCATTGTTTGTTCTTGACACTTTTTGTATAGGTATAACACAAGACGTTTTCCATTCACTAGGAAATTTTCCTGTCTTTAGCGACAAATTTATTACATTAAGCAATGGATAGCCACATATATTAAACGACTTCTTCAGTAACTTCAATGTTATACCATTATCTACTGAGCTTGTATTTTTTAAAGAAAACACAATTTTGCGTAAAACCTTAATATTAATCGCTTTAAAATTTGTAAAACTTCCATGAGTACCAGTATAATTATCATTACTAACATGAACGTTATCACCCTGAGATTCATTAGTCTCATCCACAATCTCCCGAACACTTTCAATAAAATATTTATTAAAATTGTTGGCTAAATTTTCGTCATTTTTAAAACATGGAAAATGTATTTGACCGCTTTTGTCTGCAACTTGCTTTGGACGCACAATTTGTTTTAAAGTTTTCCATAGTTTATTTGGGTTATGCTTATTTTCGTCAATATTTTGATTATACCACTTGCGTTTCTCAATGCGAAGTGCATTCAAATAAGCATTCCGATTTATTTTATACTGCTTCCAATCATTACTCTCATTCGTTAATTGTGCTTTTTTATAACTATCATTTCTGGATTTCTGTAGTAATAAAATTTCATCAGTAAACCAAGGACATGTCTTTGACCTATTTCCTACTTTACATTGCTCTACAGGTACAACATTATCTACACACAATCACAGGTTACTGACGTATTTATTTGCCACTATGTCAACATCTGAGCTATCATAACTCCACGTACACTCAATGAGTTTCTTGCTAATGTTATCATAGTCGCTTTCATTCATGTGTCGTCTCCTGTTTATCACAACATCTTCAGTCAGCCTCTCCCTATTACCTAACATGCTGCTAGCCTCCTCGGTAGTGCACAAGGTAAAGGTCACAAGAGCATGATCGGTGACCTTAGGAGTAGTTAGAACTTTGGCATCCGCCAAATCAATAATATTTGTGAGAACTAGATCAATTTTTGTGTTACTGTACTCTGTTGTTCTCGTTTTGTCATTTACTATTTGCCTCAGACCACAGTATTGTAGTATACTAAGGAGCCTATTTGAATATGTAGTCGACTGATCAACATCAATGTTAAAATCACCTACTATTATCACATTTTTATTAAGTAACCAAGACTCCAAACTATCTTCAAAGAAGTCTAGGAACACATTGTTAGGTGCATTCGGCGAGTGGTACAGTGTATACAAATAGATTGATTTCTTAGTAGATATTTCTACCTTTAAACCTAGTAACCACACATTCTTTTCAATTGTACACTGTTCAACCCTACTATATTTTAAACCCTTTCTCACATAAACAATAACACCACCTGTATTCCTACTCTGCGCTTCAGTGATTTCTACATTGAACCCTGGAATTTCCAGCTCGTGTTCATAAACTTCATTAGTTACATGTGTTTCAGTTAAACACACTAATGATGGCTGCATTTTTAAAATTAGCTGCTCAATTTCATCTTTATGTGAAATAAATCCTTGCGCATTCATGTACAATACATCGTTTTGCTTTGATTGCTATGCTCTTACAATTTTCTGGGAAAGGTTTTTAAAAATACGTTGATAACAAGAACAATTTGTATCAGTCGACAAGTGGTCAGTTTTTAGATGAAGATTTAACCGTTCATTTGTTTTCACACAATTACTGCATTTAGGAACTGGGCTATCACTCCTACAGTCACGATATCTATGTTCCTCCCCACAATATGTGCACGAAAATGTATTCTTACACTGTTTACTATAGTGACCAAACCCGTTACACTTATAGCAGCGCTTAACATGTACGTAGTCCTTAACGACACATTTACGCCATTCCACTTTCAAAGACTCTCCAACTATCAGGTTCCGCAGAGCAACGTCCACTTCCAAGACGACATTTATTAACCCTTTAATATTTTGTTTCGCGCAATAGACCACTCTAATCTTAGAGGTCTCATTAATCGGCAACTGGTTTTGATTAGCAATCATATCACAAAAATCTTCACTATTTGACAAAAGGGTTTCATCCACCCCGAATATTATCACACGAGGGTCATATTTGATTGGTACCTCTAAATCATAATTCTCCCCCAGAACTTCTTCGGCCTTCTCCCGTAGAGTTTCTAGCGAAGTTTCATCACACTGTATCATCACTGCATCCTTTCCTACCGGCTGCAACCTTGAGACTCCTATGCGTAGGTCGGTAGGCTTGATCTTCTCCTTGATTATCTTTGTCGTCTGATCTTGGGTGAGACCGCTTGATTTTGGTTTTATGATTAGCGATGCTACGGCCTTTTCTTTATCTCTTGAAGTTTTTGAAAGTCCTCTTTTCACTATGTCAGCAACTGTTGGCACCGGATCACAGTTCACTTGTGCATTTATTACAGACGTCACATTATTCTCAATTGATTTGATTTTGTCATCCTTTAATTGATTTTCACTTTCTAAGCTCTTAACTAGTCTTAATAGGATCGCATTTCCTCGCCGCAAACTCAATACTTCTTGCTGCAAGTCCGACGGACGGCCCGCCGCTGGCAGACATAGGTCGTCCCCTGTGTTGTCATTGCTAGGCTCACTACAGTTATTACACAGCCACACCTTTTCACTATTATCGTTTACATCTTCGCTCAAACCAAGATTTGCACAGTTTATATGGATTCTCGTATCACAACTGCAGCACTTCAAACCGTTTTTAACTTTTCTATTGCACTTTACACACTTTAAATTATTAATATTTACGGAGCCATCACATCGCGCAAGTGGACCTTCCGCCATGTTGGAAAACTATATCATCGACATCGCTAGGCCTAGGCGTTGGGCGGTAGCGCCGATATTTTTTCGTGGTTTCGTTCCGTACGTGGATCAGCTGGTCGTCCTCCAGGAGTAGGCATATTGTGGCCTTGGCGCTGGTTTTTCTTTTTCCATTGTACGTCGGCCTGTGCCGGCGTCTCTTCGTTTATAATGTCCCAAAGGTCGTCTTTGCTCAACAACATTTCTATTTTAAATTTCCACAGCTGGTAGTTTTTGTTGTTGAGTTTTTCAATCGATATTCTCCCGTCCGTGGACGACATCGCTAGGCCTAGGCGTTGGGCGGTAGCGCCGATATTTTTTAGGTAAGGTTCGTCGCTCACCTGCTTACGTCGACTCTGCTGCGCGGAGTTTTTAGCCGAACTGTAACAGGTGGGATGACTTATTGCTTTACCTATAGGTTTTGTGAACTGGGCCCATAACCTGTTGTTTAATACACTTATTAAGGTCACTTTAACTGTTTCTGAGCGGAGCGAAAAACGTGCTCTTGTACTCAGCTAGTATGAACAATAGGGAACTTGCACTTAACTTTCTAATGTGATTTTTAAAATCTGTACACGATATTAACTGATATTATGTCTTTACAATTTAAAAATCGAGTCATTCTACCCCTCAAAATAATAGTTTTAGTTGCGTTCACTCTTTTGGCGCGAAAAAACGGCCGCCGCCATGATGAATCGCTAGTGACGTTACATGATAGTAGTCTGCCGGTGTCGCGCAGTCGACTGCACGCGTTCGCCCACACCGCTCATCGAACATTGTGCACTATGGAGACTAAAACATCTTCTGGCGCTTATAAGTGGTGCATAGTACCCATGTGTACTAACACAAGTGTAAAGACTCCAGAGAAGATTATTATTGTGTATTTATCAACAACGGGGACGAACCCCACAAGTGTGATATAATATATACCTACTAGACTACAGAACATGATAGAAAGAAAACAGTCATTGAACAAAATAAGATACAAAAACACATAGTAAATAAAACGTGGACAAGTGAGTAAATGTGTGTGTGTGCGCGTGTGCATGTGCGTGTGCGTGTGCGTGTGCGTGTGCGTGTGCGTGTGCGTGTGTGTGCGCGTGTGCATGTGCGTGTGCGTGTGCGTGTGCGTGTGCGTGTTCTGAGTGTGTGCGTGAGAGTGTGTGTGTGCGTGTGCATGTGCGTGTGCGTGTGCGTGTGCGTGTGCGTGTTCTGAGTGTATGCGTGAGAGTGTGTGTGTGCGTGTGCATGTGTTGTGAGTGTATGTGTGAGCGTGAAGAATTGTTTGTTGGTTTACACGTTGAACAACCCTGTTTGCAAGTTATACATCTTAAAAATTATGTTTTTAAAAGCACTTAGTTCTAAATGGTGGATGTCAATGTCATCTTGCTTCTTGACTGCAGCGTTATAAGTGCACATAAGCCTATTTAAACATGAGTATTTATAAACATCTATTCTACACTTAGGAGTCAGGAACACGTCACGATTCCGGGTATTTTTGTTGGGTACACGGAAATTAAAATCACTGATTACATTTATATCTACCATACCACGTAAGATTTTGAACAAGTATATCAGGTCTGTGATTGTTCGCCTATCTTCCAACGTATTGATGTTGTTTTCACGGTTTGTTTTCCAAAAAACAATAAACGACAAAGACAGTGGTTGGAAGCAGCGAGACGAGATGTCAGTAAGAACCCTATATCAATGACATCGATGTTGTTTTGCTGCCAAGATCATTTCAATGTGTTTTATTTTAGATTAGATAATGAACTCAGTCTAGGGATTGGAAGGATAAACGTTTAAGCGTGTAGTGGTGGGTTAGAGGTTATTAAATTTGTCACAGGGTTAGCAACTGTAATCACAGTATAATGTGCTGTAATTCAAGTTTTAAATAAATAAAGAGGAATATAATAAAAATTGTGATTTAACATCTGCTTGATCCATAAACTAAGTATTGTTTACATTCACAATGTTTTGGGGGGGCATCTGTAGGGAGGGGGGAGGGGGAAGTGTCCATGACCCTCATTCATCCAAGCTCTCGACTATCAACAAGACTTCAAGTGTCTTCTTTGCAGCTGTGAGGGAGTACAAGGTCAAGGGATCATTTAAGAAGTGTTGGGACTACTAAACCAGCTCGATATCGTCACGAAATCTCCCTTTCAAAATGCCACTCAATACGACATGGAATTTCGGGGGGGGGGGGGGGGGGCGTATTATATGTACATATTTTACATATTATTTAGATTACAAAATCAATCATGATGGGATTTGGTTTGGACTTCGTAGATAAATAATTAACAAATCGGAATAATGACGACAAAATTAATGTATGTATTGTAAGGCACATTGTATTTTATATATAATTTTTTATTGTATAAAATAAATATGATCGTGAGTATAAAAACAACAAATTATATGGTAAGACACTAGGCTAAAAGAAGTCAAGAAAATATGTGTGACTGGCATTATTCTTCACATCCCGTAACTCCGCTCCAGTGAAGTGATCATTTCCCGCAAAGAAATTCGCCACCATAAAACCATCTATCTGCGGTAAATTTGTGCTGTTGGCCTTTGTAAAGCCTCCGTCTGTCATTTTAGTTCATGCAATACGAGCTACTGATAACAACACGACGTTGGGCGTGAATGATCGCTCATCATGCACTGAAACACAGCTGTAGCAGTCGCGCGCTCGCAGGCCAAACCATCATACTGCGTCACAGAGGCCGCCGACCAATCAGCGCGCGTTTCTTCGCGGCAAGAGGAAATTCAAATAAATGTGATATTCAATTCATTATTAGACCCGTTCAATAATAATTTAAAAAAAAAAACTTTTGGAAATGCAATTGTTGGACACCAGACTATAAAACTAAGTACTTGTTACACTAAAAAAAATCGTATGCATGTTCCCTATTCACACAGGAACGGAAGTTGTAGCGCGACAAGGTGGCGGTGTCTTGCAGCCTACGTCTCGGTTGTACTGCGGGTTGCCTATTGCGCGGGCGTTCGTTCGACACTGTCTAACAGAATGGAATTATTTGAATTAGGTTTACAATTTATTGTAGCTTGTACTCAGAGGTAGCGGAATCCGTCCGTATAACTTACACATATCAAACGTTATAACAAAGATTATATAAAAGAAAAGGTGGCCACTGTTCATATGATATTATTGTTTGAATAGCCTCGTTAACACATAGGAGGGCATGATGTTGACAAAGACAGTTTGTGTCACATTCCTTGTACGATACCCGCTGAAGAGTTCACCACCGTACAGTCTGCACGCAGATCCGCGAACTACCTCCTCCCACTCGTCACCGCCTCCACGTTACGTCTCACTCCTCATCCCTCACTCCTCATTTAGCCTCAGCACACGCCAGTGTCATGGCCCCTCCACAACCTCCTAAATTCGAAATAAAAGGCGAACTACCTCCTCCCACTCGTCACCGCCTCCACCTTACGCCTCAATCCTCATCCCTCACTCCTCATTTAGCCTCAGCACACGCCGCTGTCATGGCCCCTCCTCAACCTCCTAAATTCGAAATAAAATGCGAACTACCTCCTCCCACTCGTTACCGCCTCCACCTTACGCCTCACTCCTCATCCCTCACTCCTTATTTAGCCTCAGCACACGCCGGTGTCATGGCCCCTCCTCAACCTCCTTAATTCGAAATAAATAGCGAGCTACCTCCTCCCACTCGTCACCGCCTTCACCTTACGCCTCACTCCTTATCCCTCACTCCTTATTTAGCCTCAGCACACGCCGGTGTCATGGCCCCTCCTCAACCTCCTAAATTCGAAATAAAATGCTAGCTACCTCCTCCCACTCGTCACCGCCTCCACCTTACGCCTCACTCCTCATCCCTCACTCCTCATTTAGCCTCAGCACACGCCGGTGTCATGGCCCCTCCACAACCTCCTAAATTCGAAATAAAATGCGATTTACCTCCTCCCAATCGAACCGCCTCCACCTTACGCCTCACTCCTCATCCCTCACTCCTCATTTAGCCTCAGCACACGCCGGTGTCATGGCCCCTCCACAACCACCACAAACGTGGAAATGGAATACCCGTGTTAGCTGCAGATTCTAAACCAATTACTTAATGAAATCTCGTCTCAACACGACTCGTCTAAGTTTTTTAAACCCTTTACGGTCGCTAGACCATGGATTTATAATAGTACCTACGGTACTGTATGTCTAGCTCTGTAGTGAACGGTGATCATATAAAGTGCAGTGAGATTTGCATTGCATTATGGGTGGGAGACATTTTATTCCGGGTTGTCAAATGTCATAACATCAAATCACATGTCATCATGGCATCAAATGTCAGGTCATAACAGCAATTTGATAACAGTGCAGATTGGCAGCAAAAAGTTTAAAATAATAAAATAATTTATTCATCCCGGTTTTCTTGGTATTCAAATATGAGTAAAATACCTTTACGAGGTAGGCTAAGACTCATCTACAAGGCTCGGCTCATATACAAATACTTCGTAGGCCTAGGCTTAGATTTTTGTTCAAAGGCGAGTGCTTCTCACCCATTCACCTTCTGTCCGAGTGCAGAGCTAGGCAAAATAATATTTAACCGTGGCCTAGGCAATTGATTGGATTGAAATTGCTTGGCCAGAAGTTTAGGAGCCTCGAAAGCCCGTGATTTTTTGACTTGAAAAAAGCTGGTCAATCCGAGCTAGCTGCGACTGTCAGAATGAAGTGAAAGACAACCCGGTGTTCCTGTCAACATGGCCCCCGTAGGCCTAGGTTTAACAGCTGATGCATCCTTTCCAAGTTGACGTTGTAGGCCCCATGCCTAGTCTGGGAATAAGGCTTGGCCTACTGGAACTCTTAAAACATCATGTTGAATATGTCTAGACTGATCTTACTCAAAAGTCACCGAGTTGACGTAGGCCCAAGCCTAGTCTCGGCATAACGGTACTCACTACTCATAGACATCAAGTTGATATAGGCCTGTGCCTACCCTGAGCCTACTCAGTCCCCGAGTTAAGGCCCATACTTAGTCTGGGCATATACAGGTACCTACTCAGAGTTATGGAGTTAACGTAGGCCTATACCTAGCCTTGGGTTGAGTCTAATTAAAGTCTCACACAAACAGGGTTGATATTGTAGGCTAGGCCTAGGCTAGGGTTAGGCCTTTGGGCGACCCTGAGGAAGTTGGGTCCTCTAAATAATTTAGTTGATATTTTAGTTGGCTGCACCCATTGTAGCTAGCTGTTTCTGGCTGGCTAGGCCTACTGTTTCAACGGTTGCAGTTGTAGGCTAGACCTACTCAAAGTCACCGAGTTGACGTTTCAGGCCCAATGATAAGAATGGTATTTCTGAAGGTAGTTCCAGTCGAGTTGACTGAAAGCCTGGCTAGGTCAACGGCAGGCTATGGCCTTTCCATACTTTCTATCATTCGCTGCTCGCTTTTCCGAGATTAATGCTCGCGTATGTCCTTCATTGCGATCGCGAATAGTAATGAGCAAAAATACGAAACTAAGTTAGTTATTTATTTCCAAAATAAGACACATTACCAGCAAAGTAATATTATTGTTTGAGCATCGTGGAAGCAGGCACTAATCGATAATTGAATTTGACACAATAGGGAAGTCTCACGCATTTTTTTTATTTGCTTACTGGTTACCTCAAGTTAAAATAAACAAGAACTAATTGGTTTCGGCTCGAAAGGTGCATTAACATCGCTTTAACAGCAAGTCAAAGATATTGCTGTCAAAACACGCTCAGAAACGGACCTGCGCCATCTTGCTCGTGATTTCAAGGTTCTGACGTCATATGTCAGTAAACAAGAATTTTATATCATACAAATAGTACTGAAATCCCACCCTTTAGTAGATTATTGCTCTCATAAGACTCTAACTGAACCAACGTTTATTTATAGTTAGTAAATGAACACTTCTCAACATTAATTAACAACAATATGTTAAATAATTGCATTATTTTAAACACGTTTTGTTAAATACTGTATCAAAATGTATTTTCTGAAGAAAACAGTGGTATAAAAGACATTGTTGTAAAGTCACTGCATGCTAGATATTGTAAAATGTCCAACTTAATATCGTTGATATTATTAAGAATACTTCAAGGAGGCAGTTGCTTACATGACATATGACGTCAAGAGCCGTTTTTCAATTACGGAACAAGAAGTTCCAAATTTCAAACTTAAAATGCTAATAGAATTGGAAATATACGCTTCTCAGATATCAAAATTATACCGCCCGTATTTTTAGATAATGATCTTCCATTTTAAGGTACTTTGAGGAATATTTATTTTTGATGAGACTTCCCTATTATTTTCAACTTTTGTCACAGCCTTTTGATGGGTCAATCAAAGATGACCAGTCAGACTCATCAGGAAGGCTGTAATTTAAGGAACAAAATGGCGTCAGCCGCTCGTCGGCCGGATGTACCTCAATGAAAAAGGAAGTTCCATTGAAGCTAGACCTCCTGATAAGATACAACTCCATGGCTAGACAACTCAAAATCCACAACTCCAAACAGAATACGCCTTCTAATAATTATCGTGGTGCCAAAACACACGCATGCAAACCCACCTCATAAATAAGACAGAAAAAGATGGCACAACAGAAAACTGCTATACAGTTGTTAGCATTTGCAAGTTCTACAATTACGGGACGTCACAATTTGTTGATTCTTCTGTTGTCTCTTCTTAAATCCACTTCGTATTGTATCTACTAGGATCTGATTACAGAGTGGTACTTGTTGATTCTGCTCATGTCTTCTTACATCCACTTCTTATGATATCTACTAGGATCTGATTACAGAGTGGTACTTGTTGATTCTGCTCATGTCTTCTTACATCCACTTCTTATGATATCTACTAGGATCTGATTACAGAGTGGTACTTGTTGATTCTGCTCATGTCTTCTTACATCCACTTCTTATGATATCTACTTTATTCAGATTACAGAGGGGTACTTGTTCTTTCTGCTTATGTTTTCTTACATCCACTTCTTATTGTACTAGGATCTGATTACACAGTGATACTTGTTGATTCTGCTCATGTCTTCTTAGATCCACTTGTTATTATTTCCACTATCATCCACTTAAATAGTAGTATCTTATTGAGTCTTCTTATTTCTTCTTGCATCTACTTCTTCTCAATACTTCTTACAACTGACTTTCTTGTGTACTGCTTGTTTCTTATTGATACTGATATATATATTCTTCTTGTTTGAAATTTTGTAGACTTTTTTATTCTAATTAGTTAAGTCAGCTCTAAGAAGGACTTGAAGGCGTCTGCTTGGATCTGGTTCAACCTGGTTAAACCCTTTGGCAGATTTATAAAGATCTTAGCAGATTTTTCAGCAGGGCTGTGAAGCGATTAAACTTATTTTTCATATTCTTTAGATACGCCATTGCACATGGCAAAAGCGACCTACTCACATCAAGCATTTTTCCTAAACCGGTAAACCTTTGAGCTGTAGACAAGATGCCCATAATGTAATCTTATCACATTCGAAAAACCTTCTTGTTGCGTACCTATTAAAGATTTTCCTTGTGAGTTCAAATGTGGTGGCCATACTGCATCCCTCAAACGCTTTTGAAGCTTTCCCAAGCTTTCTTAGCATTTTTGGCTGCTTGAACGTGTACATACATAGCATTAAGGTTTAATTGAGAGGCATATTTTGGCCAATGTCCTCTCATCTCTACTCATATAAGAGTCGATGCTAACCGTGCCGTCCACATGACCGTAGAGCCCTTCTAACAATAGACTTACACGTATAGCAAATTTTCAGCTCCCATAATTAGATTGATCGTCGAACATCTCAGTATTAGGAGGCGACGTTGATATTATCACTAAGTGAGCTAGGTCTGCCATTTTAACTAGCCTAGTAGCCTACATTTACAACAATTGGCTTTGTCACTTAATTGCAATTAACATCTGATGAAATAAACTGCAAACTGCTTTTAATAACATGTAAAGTTATTGTATTAAAGAATGTAACTTGATGAAAACAATGCCTATATTTTGTGTAATGGTTGCTATTCGGCACTAAATGTTGCAGATATGTTCTCTGGCGGCGAAATCGTGAAGTAATAGCTAGAGGGCAACAAAGCCGCTGGATGTCATTTGTCAGTGTCATTTGTCAGTGTTTATATGAGAATGGCAACGATTCCAAAGAAACATAAGCGATATTGTTGCGTCAGTGAATATCCAGCTTTGATGGATATTTGCTGGTTGCGTTTTGTATCCAAGATGCCTTTGATATTATGGGGATTTTGGATCAGGGGACACACCAAGCATCCGAAGGCCCGAAGTTCATGTTCTGATCATAATGTTAATTAACCACATGCAATTAAAAGGCCACCGATTAACACTGCCTCTCTTTCATTGAGGTTCCTTTGGGCTCTATTTGCTTTCAAATATATGTATATTTCAGAATAAAGTTAAAACTTACTTTGCGCAATAACATGTTTAGGCGGATCCATGATCTCCTGTCAGTTTGTTACCCTCTAACTGTCAGCCATGTTGCGCAGCAGTGGTGCTATCTCTTGACACATTTAGTGTCGCATGAGGTTGCTAAGGTGAAACAAAATAAATAAACTAAATAGAATCATTTTGTCCAAGTGTGAACTGAGTGGATGATCATGTTCGGCATTCAATACCAGACCCCTTACGGCCGATTTCACCAAGATCAACTTTGGCCAAGTTCAGTTGAACGACACTTACACCAACTTTTAACTGCAAAATCCACTGCATGAAGAGTGGAACGTTTTATTGATAATGTGTTGCTTTATTGGCGATTTACAGATAGTTGTAGTAATGATGTGAAACAAGATACACATTTAAATCCCATTTGTATGCAATTGCATCCTGTTAATGCCATGAAGGATATTGAATGAAGAATTTCTTAGATTGGTAATAAATGTCAAAGATATTTACAGTCAATTTTTTAGCCATTGCCTACTGAATAACTTGTACTCTGCTTGTACTTTATACATACAGAAGGCAGTGACAGAGCTAAGAAACAATACTGATTTGGAGCAAATTTTGGAGTTTCATCACAAATAGAAGAACGGTGGGCGTTGAGGGTTCAAACCAAAAATGCATGTACAGTGTTTTTATCATTTTTACATAAAAAATAATCTGTACTATGAGTAAAACAAACATGTATACCAATCTTTACACGGATTATTTTAAACTTCATGGTATTAAAAAGGCAATAAGTGGCATTGTGAGAAATTATTTCGATCTCTCTGTAACCAATAAACATGCAGTGACAATACTTAAGTAACCAAAACAACAAAAACGCGAGAAATGTGAGAAATTAAGCAGGTTAAAGTAATTATTTTTGTCGAATTGGTAACAATCAGGTTCAAGCTGAACTCGACAAAATTCAATGCTGGTGAAACCGGTCCGTAACACTTTCGGAATCCAAATGTTCGCTGGATAAACCTGTTCGACATCCGTCCCAGGCGGCCCGGACACAAACCTTACCAACAATCCATCGTGGATTGTACTAGTTGGTGCAACATTCTCTACCCATGTTATCTGAGGGAGGACAAACCTCTAAAGGATCCTTCGAGGATCCTTCCTCTAAATATTGATCTGCCCAGGGACTGCTACCTGTTCGTGATGGGCAGGTTTGCGTGCTTTGGTGATCCCGAGAGCTATGCCGGCGGAAGCGTATGCTTCTGGTAGGGCCACCCTAGCCGGACAGAACGAGGAGAAGTCAGACGAAATGCAGTCCACATCCTCCCAGCACCCTTTTCCTCCCCTTTCCTTTTCCTCCCCCCTCCCACTGGCCCTTCATCTCTTAACACACCCCATCATTTTCATATGTTACCCTCTTATTGTGTCGATTAGCCACGTTGCAAAAATATGAGACGTTAAGCACAAATATCTATCTATCTATATATCTAGATGTTAAATAAGGCGTTTAAGGTCATCATCTTCACGTTGCAAGTTTGCGAAAGCTGAGTGGTGCTGAAGAAATGATATATCTTGTTGTTTCTCAAAGGAATTGAGAAATATATAGGGATAGAATAGACAACCAGACTAGGTTTTGAGAATCCATTATTGGAAGAGTTTATTTAAACATAAAACAGTAGTACAAAGAACACAGTCATAAGGTCTGTTCGTTGGACCTACTCTAACTTACTCCCTGCTCTACTTCGACCAAACCCACCAATCACGTGTAGGCTAACTTACTGAGATTTCGTAAGCCTACTCGTGATTCGTGGGTCTTATCGAAGTAGAGCAGGGAGTAAGTTAGAGTAGGTCCAACGAACAGACCTTAGAAGGCAGTGATGCTGCCAACCCGGGAACTTAAAACTAACATGAACAAGATAACATTCCAACACCCCTTCTTAATCTTGATCTGGAACTATACCCAGACGAGGCAAGAAACTATTATGTTCAATCTTAGACAACGATTTAGTAAGAATGTCGGCGACCATCCTTGAAGTTGGCACATGATTCAGAATGACCAACTTTCTTTTAATAACGTCTCTTACAAACAGTTGCTTTCTAGCAATATGTTTAGTTCTATCATTAACAGTCCGCTTTTGCAAAATTTTCATTGCGGGCATGTTATCATAGTCTAGATTTATGTAATCAAAACAGATTCCCAATTCCTCCAATACATGCTTGAAGAACATAGCTTGCTTACACGCTTGTACCATGGCCACATATTCAGATTCTGTGGAGGAATCGGTCATTTTTATTTCTTGCTTGCCCAAGACACAGGTCCCCCAGAGAATTTAAAAACATACCCAGTAAAACTTTGTCCGTCAAAATTGTTTCCATGACTTGCGTCAACAAAACCATGAAGTGGTACATCATCAGCTAAGAAAGTTATACCATAGTTCTTTGTACCTTTTAAATACCTTAAAACTCTTTTAGCATATTTAAGGTGCTCTTCAGAATGACATGTATTGTATTGACTTAACTTGGTTACAGAGAAAGTAATGTCTGGCCGTGTACATACTGACAAATACATGAGACTACCTATCAGTTCCTGATATTGTAGATTTCTACTGCACTCTGCTGGTTTTTTATCTAGTCCTGATCTAGTCCTTCATCCATAGGTGTGTTGGCCGGATTGCAATCAACCATAACACCTTATCAACATAAGCCATCTGATCAATTGTTATTGTTCCATGTTTTCTAGTAATTCTCATTCCCAACACACTTGTGGCTTCACCTAGATCTTTAATATTAAAATACTCTTTTAATTTTTGCTTTACGCTTAGCCTCAAGTGATTGTCATTAGAGAACAAGAGAAAATCATCAACGTATAAGGCAATAATGACAAGCTTGCCTTCTACGTACAACATGTAAATGCAAGGTTCCAGCTCAAGTTGGGCAAAACCAATTTCCCATAAAACAGCTTCACACTTGTCATTCCATGCTTTAGAGGCTTGTTTTAAGCCATAGATTGCCTTGTTTACTTAACATACTCTACCCTCAGAGCCTTCTTGTATGAAACAGGTTGACACATATATATTTCTTCATTTAAGTCACCATTGAGAAATGCACAAGTTACATCCAAATGATCTCCAGATAAATCATATTTTACAGCTAAAGCAAACAACACCCTTGGGCTGTCAAACCTTACAACTGGTGAGAATGTCTCCTCATAGTCAATTCCAAATTTTTGAGTAAAGCCCTTAGCTACTAAACAAGCTTTGTATTTGACCACTCTTCCATTACAATTTTTTTTTATTTTAAATACCCATTTACACTGTACAATATTTTTTGGGGGGGTAAATCAACAAGGGTCCAAGTATTATGTTTAAGGATTGACTCATACTCGTCATCCATTGCAAGTTTCCACAGATTTTTGTGTGGACTTTTCATTGCCTCCTCGACACTTTCTGGTTCCTGATCTTCACATAACGTTAGATATGTGACATAGTCGGGAAACTCCTTGGGTTTCCTACAACGAACAGGGTACTTACGCCCTTCATCTATTTCAATAGGTTTCAGCTCACTTTCAGATTCAGCAGATCAAAACATTTTTACCTCAGATTCATCATCGGTTTCAATGTTTTCACTACTGAGTGTAAAAACCTCATCCGTTGTTTTAGAACTACCCTCAGATTCAGGTTTGATATGGTGATTAGTTATTTCAGTTTCAATGACTGGTAAATATTCACCATCAGTATTTTCCTCGAGCCCCTCCCGAAACATATGTGTCCTCACTGTAACCTACAAAAACATGAGGTACACCTTTAAACTCTAGTTTAGTTCTCCTCTCTTTAGGCACATGCACATATCCAATACAATCAAACACTATGAGATGACGGAGATCCACTTTTGACCCAGTCCACTTTTCCAATGGAGTGGCCCCAAAGACAGCTTTGGTTGGACTTCTATTCTTTAAGTAGATAGCTACCTCCACAGCATACTGCCAGTACCCTTTAGTCAACTTGAAATCACTAAGCATGCTCCTAGTCTTTTCAATAATAGTTCTATTTGCACGTTCAGCTACTCCATTTTGTTCAGTACTGAAGCAAGTAGTATAATTTGGTGTCTTATCCCAAACTTCGTAAACATTTCTGTAAGTTTCTCATTTACATACTCACCACCCTCATCAGATCTAACAGTTTTGATAGTAAGGTTGTCTGATTCTCAACTAAGGTCTTTAATTCTAAAAAATATTTAATGACCTGATCCTTTGATTTGATATAGTATCCAAAGGTCATTCTAGTATAATCATCAATAAAAATAAGCATGTAAGAATTGCCTTGCAAGGACTGAACATTCATAGGACCACAAACATCCGTATGAATCAGTTCCAATTTAGATTCAGCCCTCTTACTTGGTGTAGTTGGGAAAGATTGCCTAGTTTGTTCACCCTCGACACAAGAAATGCATAGCTCCGGTTTCTCATTAGAGTAATTGACACCTAAAGCCATTCCCTTCTTAAGAATGCCCATACTAACAGAATTTAAGTGACCTAGCCTCTTGTGCCACAAAATTTGCGGATTTTGTTTATTCACTTGAACTGACATAGCCACATTTTTGACAGTTGCATTCTCAACAGTTGTATCTATTGTATCAAGACGATAGGGCCATTGACATTGCTGCCAGTTCCACAAATGGTACCCTTGACAGTAAAGTCGTTTTTTAGATAGATATTACAACCTTCACCATCAAAAACAAGAACTTGTCCTTTGTCAGCAATTTTACCAACCGATAGCAAATAAGTTGACAAATTAGGGACATACGTAACATCTGAAATTGTTTGCTCTCCAAAATTTTTTAGGTTTACAGACACTTTCCCTGAACCTGCAGAATAAATTTTGAAATCATTAGCCACTGTAACTTCTTTAACTTCCTCATTTCAATTAAAAGTTTTCAAGACATGTTTACTCTAAGACAAATTATCAGAGCAACAAGAATCTATATACCAGCTTTGCGGTTCTATTTTAACATTCATCGCTGTTATCCAGCTTACAGCTTTATTCTTGTTTGAACGAGGCTTAGGAGTTGTTTGGGAACTACTGGTAGGCCTATCTTTAGAGTTAGCCTCATCACCCTCATGACAATCTTTGGCTATGTGGCCTAGTTTTCTACATTTATAGCACATGGGATTAAAACATTTGAAACGCTGAAAATTCTTTTGATTTGGTCCGAAAGATTTTTTGCTCTTAAATGCAGCAAATGCCACTGAAGGTTCAGTAGAGTCCTTCTCAACCATACTGGTAAGTTTCTCTTGTACTTTTTTATATTCTAACTTGTCAGCACTTTCTACAGCCATCCTAAATGCCCTATAGGGGAGAGCGGGGCACAGTGGTGTACTTTTTGGCATTTATTTATTTTTTGCACCAGTAACGATTGAAACTCTCTGAAAAATTACATAGATCAAGCTACATCCTTGTACAACCATATGGTTAATCTAAAATCACAATAACAATGCAAACAAAAACCCAACAAAAATATACAAAATCCTGCGTAAATGACACCACTGTGCCCCGCCGTGGGGCACAGTGGTGAACAGTAGGGGGCACAGTGCTTCATATGAAATAAAATAAGCAATTGTTTACAGAAAGAGTATGTTTTATTAAGTATCATATAAAATCATCATAGTTGTACATAGGGCTTGCTTTTTTTTTACTTTAACAAAGCATCATACTCTTTGAGATCTTTCCCGAACAGAATTTTGCCGAGCGTTCTCTCGGTAGACCCCTTTGTTATTGGTTTTGAAAGTTTTTTTATGACATCTGAGGATTCAACAAATGATGGCTCTTTGTCATCGAAGCTAAAACAAAATCCGGGTAAGTTACGCTTCAAAAACTTAACAAGGAACAAATCACCGTCAATATCGCAGATCTCGCCGGCAAACAAATTGTATGACTTTTTAGTAGTAAACCGAACTAAAACGAAATCCCCTTTTTCGTACCCACCGTCAGACCTACTATCGTTCAACGAATCAATGTTATCAGGTGAGTCATCTGACACTTCTTCATTTTCAGAATCGGTGCTCAAATTAAAGCATTCCAAGTCTTCATCTTCATCGCTCGATGACCACATTTTTTTTGGCCTAGAAGTCTTTTCTTTCTTAATAAGTCTACGTGGTAGGCTGATCTTCCTGGGTGCTGGTTTTCTTTTATTCAGTCGTGCAAGAGCTTCCAATTCAAGTCTTTGTTTGACCGGAGTGTCTGTTAATATTTCTGAAGACTTTTTCTTTATCCCTCCGACCTTTGGATTCTGCCGTACTGCCGCCTTTGCATGAGGCACAACCTCTTCCGGAGTTATGATGCGTCTTGTATGTTGTAGGCACACTGGGGTAGTTTCAATCAGTGGAGAAGGAGGTAGCGCCGTGGACGTTGAGGGAATTGCCTGGGCCACATCTGCCGCGAGTGGTTGATTTTCAATAGGTAGATCTGTGACAATAGCTGCTGCGTATGCCTCGTCTGGGTAGATGTACCGATCAAATGGGTATATACCGGTATTTCTGAACCCTGAGATTACGTTGGTTGTTGAAAAAGCTCGCTCGTATGACTTACCCAAAATCCCAGCAATGTCTTTGATAGAAATGCGTCCACCCGGGTGGGCAAGGAGCCACCCGCGGCAAGCTTCCGAGTAGAAATGTTTAAATGGGCCGTACACCGAAACATCAAGCGGCTGCAGCCGGTGGCTGGTGTGGGGCGGTATGGTGAGCAAAATCACACCGTGTGTTTTCGCTAACGTTATCTCGTCAAGAGAACAGTGCGACTCATGGTTATCCATTAGAAGAAGTACGGGATCATCTACAGAACTATGGATGTGTTTAATGAAATGTTTCATCCATACCACAAAGTTTTCATTCGTCATCCACCCTGTGTGATAGGCTACCCCCACCGATTCTGCTGGAGCTCCGTTCAGCATAGCGTCAGAGAATCTTACTCGAGGGAAAACCAACAGTGGGGGAATTGTGTTGCCAGAAGCACTAATAGCTGCACACATCGTAGTTAGTTCACCCCTTTCAGCGGATGTTACTTGACCTATTTGTGTTACGCCCTTCTGCCCAATTACTTTCCCTGGCTTCTGCACAGTTGTTAGTGTCGTTTCGTCTACATTCCATACATTGCATGGAGATAATTTATAACGTTCAAGGACAGCGGACAAGTTATCAAAAAACCGTTGAACGATCGGCTTATTAAACGCCATTGACCTTGCCAATGACGTTGCTTCAGGCATACGGATCGATATATTTGGGTTCCTTTTCATAAAACTGGTAAACCAATCGCGTCCAGCACACTTTGAATCATTCCAAACGCAGGCATTGCGCAATCGTTTGCTTTGGCAAACTGGAACGCTAGCTTCCTGGCCTCGTTAGGAGGAAGTCCGTGGTGTAGTTTTGATGCGGTTATCAAGTAGTCGCTTAGCATGCACTCAAGTTCAGAGCTTAACACTTTTCTCACCCCATAATTAGGAGTCATCTTCTTCACTGTGTTCAAATCATCATCATCTAATGTCAAATCTTCAGCTTTAGCCTTCAAAACATATCTTTTCAGAGTAGTTTCAGGTATGCCATACTCTTTAGCAGATGATCGCATGGATTTACCATCTTTTATAATATTCATTACAGCATGTAGCATGACTCCAGCATCAGTCATACCTATACCTGATTTCCTTTTGCGATTTCTAGCCATCTAGAATGTAAAACAAGTTAAATAATAACTATTATAACCTCACTTTCTACATGTGACATTAATGCACCACTGTGCCCCAGTGTACAATATTATATAAATATGCATTTCAAACTATTTATGCTGAATAGAATTAAAAAATGTCTTACCTTGTTTTATAGAGGAAACTCAAAGATATTCATGTATGTAAAAAAAACAACAGAAATTTAAAAAGAAGACTTCAAAATGCTTGTGAGGTGTAGAGACTTTCTTACATTGACTGATGCAGTTTTCTTCATCTTCTTTTTGTTGGAGCTACCACTGCCTGCTATAGGCCAGCAATTTTTTAATAATTATATTAGTAGTGCCAACATAAGATAAAACAATAGTTGGCACCAAATTCAAAATAACACAAAAAATATAATCAATAAACCACTGTGCCCCTACCACCACTGTGCCCCGCTCTTACGATTCAGGTAAACCCCTCAACAGTAAAAAAGCCTTCATTTCATCATCTACATCCTTACCAATGTCTGTGAGTTGAGCATTGAGCTCCAGGAACTTGGAAATGTTGTCTTCCATGCCGCAACACCCTTCCAGCTCCAAATCAAATAGCTGGTCCAGTAGGAAGATTCTTCTATTCGTGCTTTTGGCCTCGTACTGTTTCGCCAGGGCGTCCAATGCTGCTTTCGCCGTCATAGCCGTCCTTATATGAAGCTTTGGAGCCGCTTCTAGGTACATGGCGATCTTGGCGAGCGCCCTCTCATCTTGGTCCACGTCCACAGCAGGAGAGTCTGAATTCGTTGAGCAAGGTTTCACACAAATCCACAGGCCGTCGTATTTTGTGCCATTTTCATATTAAACTTCCAGCTGGCCTAGTTCGTTGCCCCTTTCAACTTCTTAATTCCAGGGGTCGACATGGAATAAATCACCTTCGACTCGCCCATGTTCACACGTGGTTCGAAGAAATTTAAAATAATATTTCCCGAACACGTCGCACGTACAAAATGTATATCCCTAAACACGCCGCATGAAACACTGGTTTCTATAATTGAGGTCCTGGGCCCATAACCTGTTGTTTCTCAAAGGAATTGAGAAAAATATATGGGTAAAATAGACAACCAGACTAGGTTCTGAGAATCCATTACTGGAAGAATTTATTTAAACATAAAACAGTAGTACAAAGAACACAGTCATAGACATAGAAGGCAGTGATGCTGCAAACCCGGGAACTTAAAACTAACATGAACCAGATTACATTCCAACATATCTAGCTCTTGAACAGACGCTACAAGATCATCTTCAAAACGAATTGCGGATTTTCTTCGTCAATTGATATTGGAAAAATGTCCTCCGCTACACTATGCTTTTGGTTTGCTTCTTGTGACGTGGAGCGCGACTAAGAGCATCAGCTGGTATGTTCAAAGAACCCTTTCGATGCTTGACGACACAAGCAAACCCCTGTAGTCCAAGAACCCATAGTTTAACTCTGCTTAATGTTTCTTCAGTTTTGAACATCCATGCTAGAGATGCGTGGTCGCAGTAAATTTCTAATGATATGAACTCAAGATACGGCCGAAAGCGCTCCACAGCCCACACTACCACCAAGCATTCACATTCTTTGACAGTGTAGTTCTTTTCATGGGGATTGAGTTTTCTGCTTATAAACTCGATTGGCCGGAGTACACCTTCGGTTTCCTGAAGCAATATTGCCGCAATCCCATAACCACTAGCATCCATTTTCACCACGAATGGTTTATTTAGATCCGGTAATTTTTCAGAGGTTTCCGTGACCAGTTAGTTGATCAGACATGCAAATGCATCGTTTTCAACCCTTCTCCCTTTCCATGAGCATGTTTGTTTAGCAGGCCGGTGAGAGGGGCTGCCTTTTCGGCAAATGCTGGTATGAAAGCTCAGAAGTACCCAACAAATCCTAAAAACCGCTGAGGTCCTTCACTTAAGTGGGTTTTGGAAATTGCGTCAGTGCTATCACTTTCTCAGGGTCGGGTTGGCACTCTCCTGGCATAATGATATGCCCGAGAAATAAAAATGTTTGTTAAAAAAAACTTGACTTTCGATGGATTAATGGCTAACTCCGCTTGTTCAAGACAACGAAGTACCATTTCGATATGTAACAAGTGTTCCTCCTCCGTTTCCGAATAAATAACAATATCGTCAAGAAACGGCATAACGCATACATATTTCAACTTCCCTAAGACCTTGTCCATTAGCTGTTGAAACCGTGCCGGGGCACCAGCTAATCCAAATGGCATACGTACATATTCATACAATCCTCAATGGCACAGAAGTACAGTTGTATGCCTATGGTTTCTAGCCAATGGTATCTGGTGGAAACCTTGCGATACATCTAAAACAGTAAACCATTTGGCCCGACCCAACTGAGCAAATACCGATTCAGTAGTCGGCATAGCATACACCGGAACCTGGGTTCGTTTATTTAATGGTCGGTAGTCCACTGCAAGCCTGTAACCCCCTGATTTCTTGGCAACTATTACCGGCGCAGATGCCCAACTACTTGAGCTGGGTTGAATAATTCCCTCAGTTAAAAGTTTATCTAATAGACCATCCAATACTACTTTTTTCTCGCTGTTTATAGGGCGCAGCTTACATTTGACAGGGTTGTGAGTCCCGGTATAGTGCGTGCACAGCGAAAGGTGTTTTACCAGGGAATAGTGAACAGTTGCTCATTTTTGTACAGTAAATCGCGCAATGACGGCCGAAGATTAATAGGACACTCAGAAGATTTAATGAAATCATCTACGACCATAACCTCTGACAGATCGAGAGGATGTTTAGGCAAGCTACCTCTAGTGTCTTCTAAAAAATCTGTTGGTAAATTGACTTCGCTTTGTTCCACAGTAACTGTAGAAGAGTTAAACAGTCTGTTTAATCTCCATAATAACTCAGTTTAAATTGTTCTTACTATACCTATCTGGTGGTGTCCAGTCACAAGGACTTCGAGACGTTTGGCGAGTTCGTGGCCGTTTCTTGTAGGTATTGCCTACTTTATTGCTGCCTAATTATAACCGTTTAAAGTCTCGTCCATTGTTTGAAACATTAAATTTAAATGTAAGTCCTCAGCCAACCAATCGAAGGGAGTATGCGTCGCCGGTTTATCGTTGTATGCATGAAATATATATGTCACCAGTCCATTTGACCATTCACCTTTACTGATGTTAAGTGAAATTAGAGATTCTTGGAGGATATCCTGTCCGAAAATCACCTGTCGGTTCATCCCTGGCAAATAATAATAATAATAATTATTATTATTATTATTATTATTATTATTATTATACCCGTTAATTATATCAGCAAATGGTATTGTTCCGCGTAAACTCCATGACAGTATTAATCTAATTGCAAATATCGTAGAAGTAATAATACGATCGACTGGCTCGATTTAACATGCAGGTGGCGGCGACACAGTTTACAGCGCTCTGGGCGGCGCGGAGTGACCCTAAGCCCGCGAATTCAAATCTGCTGCCAGAGAGCTAGCATTTTAAGATAAAGTTTCATCAAATACTTACATACTAACACTGATTTTACCATAACTTACTATTTGTGAAATTATTTAAACCGTTCATGATGATCCTTTTTGTTTAAGTAATGCATATCATGTTCTACAATCTCGTACAATGTGATATGTAACTGTGTTATGGAAGTACGACGTTCTATACAATTAGGTTCCTATTCACAGCATGATCATAAGTTTTCTTGAGTCTCTGTGGATAGCAGAGATTGGCAGTGCTCTTGTCTAACAAATAAATATTAGTTGGCCCAATTATCTGACGGCCAGCGGCCACAAACTTCAAAACAACATGACGAAGAACGTGCGTAAAATCAGCTGTTACAACTAGGCTATATCAACTGTTACTACAAAATAGTAGGTTAGGTCTACACAATATAATATGCCAGGGTACAGTGGTGATATACAATAACTGAATGATTGCATTAAAGAATGATAAAATTACAATAACAAATTTACTTATTGAATACTTATCACTGTCAAATTATGCTCAGCGATTGTTAAGCAAGGTGTCCTGTGAGTTTTACAACCCAACTACAAATGCATCAGCATCTGTGTTTTAGGTTGGAATTCATAGTCGGCCCCTACACCTAGGGGCGCCCATTGTTACCAAGGTAACAATTGTTTGCATGTTATTTCCCATAAACAAAACAAATCCATAGCAACAATGGGTGCCCCTAGGTGTAGGGGCCGACTATGAATTCCAACCTTAGTGTTTTTCGTTCCAAATAAGGCACGCTGTAACTTAGAATTCGCCAAATTAATAAATGCGTTAAATGGTTCATTTAAAAATGTGTCAATGAACAAGTCTTTGCATACCAAACGTAAAGGACAGTCCTCGGGAACCAAGGTAAAACGTTTCAACCTAGATTCAATGCTAACACGTGACTCGCACAATGATGGTAGAAAATACTCGTTTTTTGCTTCAGTGAAAGCTAGGGCTAACTCATTTTCATATCTGTTTGGTAACAGCAGTTTTGACTTGTCATACTTTTTCAACGTAATATGAATTTGCTGCATGTCATAGTTAATACGACGATTCTTGATCTTTGCATTCTTTATGTTCTAGGCGAGAACAAACCCAACCAGTAAAAAGGTGGACTTTACTTGTTCTCGTGACCCCAACGTCCTTGTCAGTGAAGTCAGCAGATGTATGCTTGACGCAGCATCCGCCAGTATACCCGTGACTAGCTGTAGGCCACGTCGACATCCTGTCCCGTGGTGGAACAAGCAATGCGAAGTTGCAATTAAAGCCAAAAAAGCGGCATTTAAGCGTTTTAACATCTATCCGACGGCATGTAATTTAGAAATACTTCGACGCAAAAGGGCTCAGGCCAGACATACTGTCAAGCATAGTAAAAGGCGTTCCTGGAGTGAGTATGTGTCCACAATGAATCATTGTACTTCTTCCACCACTGTGTGGAAGAAGATCAAGGCAATAACTGGCCGTCAAGTGAATACCATCCCCGCCATTCGGGATAATGGCCAGCTTGTCACCACTCCATTGGATGTGGCATCGGTGCTAGGCACTCACTTTGCTTCTGTCAGTAGTAATTCCCGGTACGATGTGGATTTTCTCAATCGAAAGAAACGGTGTGAGTCGACGAAACTGAATTTTCGTTCGGAAAACACAGAACCGTATAATCGAGCCTTCACATTGTGGGAGCTCCGATCAGCCGTAAAGTGTCTCCGACCCACGTCTATGGGTGGGGACAGGCTGCACAACGACATGTTTGTTCACTTGACGGACTCGTCGCTAGAGGTTGTTTTATTGTTTTTTAATTTTTTATGGTTGTCTGACACTTTTCCTGATGAATGGCGTAGTGCCATTTTGATTCCGCTCCTTAAGCCTGGTAAAGACAAATCCATGCCGGTATCGTATCGACCCATCTCTTTAACTAGTTGCTTTTGTAAATTATTTGAGAAGATGATAAACAAACGTCTCATGTGGGTCCTTGAAACACGAGGATTGTTGGCGAACGTCCAGTGTGGCTTTCGTCAGCGTCGCAGTACCATCGACCACTTGGTGCGTTTGGAAACTTACATACAGGAAGGATTCGTGGCAAAACAACACGTCGTAGGTGTTCTCTTTGACATTGAAAAGGCTTACGACACCACTTGGCGTTATGCCATAATGCAACAACTTCACACGTGGGGCTTCCGAGGGCATATGCCCAAGTTCCTCGAGAATTTCTTAAAAGACAGGCATTTCAAAGTGCGGGTTAACAACGTGCTTTCCGCTCCCTTTGATTTGCAAACGGGTGTGCCGCAGGGTTCTGTCCTCTCGGTATCCTTGTTTGCAATAGGTATCAATAGCGTTATTGCATGCATACCAAAAGCATTAATGTCGTGTTTATTTGTTGATGACCTTGGGGTTTTCTACAGATCTGTGAATCTCTCGATTGCAGAACGACAAGTGCAAAAAGGTTTAAATAATATCAGTGAATGGGCTCGAGCTCGGGGAACTAGATTCTCTCCCGAAAAGACCCAGTGCATTCGCTTTTGTCGCCTTCGAGGACTTCATAATGATCCAAAACTGACCTTCAACGATGTTGAGCTTCAGTTCAGGCCCCATGTCCGTCTTCTCGGTATGGAGCTTGACGTGAAGCTCAACTGGCATCATCATATTGTCCAATTGAGAAAACGTTGCATGTTAGCCCTCAACATTTTAAAAGTTCTGAGCAACACTAAATGGGGTGCAGATCGCACCTGTCTGCTACGCGTGTATGGAGCTTTAATTAAATCCAAAATGGATTACAGTTGTTTTGTATACTCTTCCGCTCGTGATACGACTCTTAAATTGCTCGATACCATCCATCATAGTGGCCTTCGCCTTGCGCTAGGCGCATTTCGAACAAGCCCCGTCGTAAGCCTCTATGCTGAAGCAGGAGAGTCCTCTTTGGCAGAGCGACGAAACCACTTGATGGGCGCGTACGTTATGAAGATCAGAGCTATACCAAATCATCCATCACATCAGATTCTTTTCAATGACAGATTTGTCAGACATTTTGATAGCAAACCGTTGGCTACATTACCAACGGGCTTGCGTGTTTTACATTTATTTACATTTTTAGAATTTGATATGCCAAATCTTTTCAACTCGGTTTTTGGTACTAATCCACCTTGGATTATACCGGAACCGGTTATGAGATTTGATCTTTGTCGGTTTGATAAATTTTCTACTTCGGATTTAAAATTCAAAATTCACTTTCTGGAAATTTGCCATGAACACCGTGGGTTTACCTTGGTGTTCACAGATGGCTCCAAAATTGACAACAAGGTAGGATGTAGCTTTTATTGCTCCGCCTTAACTGAACAATTCAGGTTACACGACATGTGTTCAGTTTTCACCGCAGAGTTGGTCGCCATTCGCGAAGCTCTGAAATATATATCACGTTCTCCACAGGGTAAGTTTTTAATTTGTTTGGATAGCATGAGTGGACTTCAAGCAATTTGTATCATGTATTCCGTCCATCACTTGGTCCAAGACATTCAGTTTTATCTGGAGAAACTCAATTCGAGGAATTATACTATCGAATTTTGCTGGGTACCTGGACACGTGGGAATCGAAGGAAACGAATTGGCCGATCAGGCTGCGAAGGCAGCCTGTCAACATCGCCATGTTGACTTCGATATCGTCCCTGTTCCAGATGTCAAAAGTGCGTTCAAACAAGTCATTTTAGATAAACGACAAGCTGCTTGGGACCAAGTGCAACTGAACAAGTTGCACAGTGTGATGCCTAAATTAATCAATAAAGTGCGGCCTCCATCTTCCCGTCTTTCTCGCCGGGAAGAGGTTGTGTTGGCACGGGCTCGCATTGGCCACACTCGTTTGACTCATGGCTATCTCCTCACTAGAGAAAAGGTTGTCCCAAAATGTGACACTTGTGACGTTACTCTGACTGTACGTCACATATTGTCGGAATGTACCAAACATGATGTGTTGAAAACACAATTAAAGCTTTCCCCGTTGTATGAAGAACTTTTGTCATACGAGAATTGTGATAAACTTTTAAAATTTCTTGTCCGCACACAGTTTTTCCAACAATTTTAAAAAATACATTACAACCACTTATAAATATAAAATAATACAAATCAAATTCATATAAAATTAAAACATAAATACTACTTTCCTAGTAACTTAATTACTTAGCTTGCAAAACACCATCTTGGTGGCGCAAAATGACCTAACTGGTTGAAGCGCCCTAAAACCCAATAAATTCAAATTCAAATTCTATTTCATTGTGAACACATTCCTCTTCAATGTTCGATTCATCGGTGGCAACGGTCACTACAAGATTCATTTCCGCCAAATCTTTTTGTTTCAACACAAATGTGTCCAGGTCAACTTCACAGTTGCTACCATTAGCAGGTGTCAGCATTTGATTAGCCATTGTTGACCTAATTGCTGACTTAAACGAAGAAGCATCTGGTCTGATATTGCAACCTCCCTTTCCACGTTGTAACAGTACCCTCGCCCTCTACACTGTCAGCCTAGCTCAGCCGGGAAATAAACCAACACTTGAAAACTTGAGTTGTATTATTAATTTATATTGTATCCCACAGACAACGAATGCTCAAATAATAACAATTGTCACAAATAGATCTACAGACAGTACCAGCTCCAGTTATAGGTGTATTTCTTCTTCTAACCTTGGTTTCTCAAGCAGGCGTCCATTGTAGGATTTCTAAAATGTCCTTATTTTTAGTCTTTGGTTTCTGTTTCGCTTGACTCCAGTGGTTGATCGTGTGCAACAAACGCTTCGGAAATCACCGTCCCATTTAACGGGGCAGGCGTAGTTGACGTCTGGGTAATACTAGTTTTGATAACTAGAGAAATTGTAAGGCTCAAAGACTCGAGTTGAAGTTGTTCCGTGTAGCTTTCAACACCACTTCCTCTCTCTAGGCTCACTTTCCACCATCTTCCTCTGTATTGTCCTTAGTTACATGTCAACAACCGTTGCTATGCAATGTAACAATGCAAGTTCTTTATTGATATTACCAAAGCTCTCTACAAATTTACACGTGCACAAAGTCACTGCATTCTAAGCACAGCCTAGTGGATAATGCACAAACTCACTGCATTCTAAGCACAGCCTAGTGGATAATGCACAAAGTCACTGCATTCTATGCACAGCCTAGTGGATATAATGCATATAGACGGTACTTTACAATGTAGCACAGAAAACAAATTTTCTAGACAATCTTGTGTTAATCACGTGTTCAAATGTACTTGAATCCGTAATTCTCTTTCACATCATTACACTAAAGTTTATGTGCTCTTGTATTTGCTAACCAACCTTTAAAACAAGGTGGAGACTTTTCTCTTTTGTTTTATAACTTTCATTTTTCAAAACGCAAGATCATGCGGTCAAGAAACTCCCAATGCTTTGTAGAACTACTGTTGTTTGGCCGCTTTAGATGTTTCGTTATACCAACTACCTGACAAAAGTTGAAGCAGACAAATAGGGCATCCATATCACTAAAAAATGACGAAGTATGAGTGGCATATGAATCCATGCTACCCAGGGCAACATGAGTTAAAATTCCTGTTGCCACAGAGTAGCTGAATACTTGGGTAGCAAGACAGACACGCAGTGGCGTGAAAGTGGGCAGATCAATGTGTTTTTGAGTTAGTTTTGAAGCTAACCTCAAGATCATCCTCACATCTTTTTTATAGAAATCCTCTATGCATTTCCAACAATACTCTACAGCACCATTTAGAAAATTATATTTTTTTAAATTATTCCTCACCGACTTAATCAAATGAGGTGCATCATACAAGAAATATATCTTGTTACCTTCAAACTCATACACAGGGTTCTCAGGAGTAACACCCAGCTGTTTCCTGAGTTTACGTTTCCTGTCCTTGGTCGCAGACCACTACTTTTGGAATAAACCCAGACAATGTTACTTTTTTAATAACGTCTAAAAGAATAGTTTGTAGCACATCTGCAGACGCAGCATCTTTAGTGATGTAGTACCCAAGAACTTGCTTAAAAAATTTGTTTATACCTCTTATCATGAATACCAAAACCTGATTGGCAACAGGTTTACAAGCAAAAGGTGTTGAGTACTTTGATGCGCCTTTAGCATCAAAAGTTATGCATTCCTTCAACGACATTTCATCGAAGGCAATTGTTACAATTTTATCGGCATCTGATAAGAGTTGAGACTTAAGTTTCAGAATTTTTAAAATGTTATCATTCAGACCTGGAGACACATTAAGGCCTTGGAGCCACCGGCGTAAAGATCTTACTGTAGGAAGGCGCGTAAGAACCTGTGCGCTTTAGGAGAGCTATAATGACACGCAAGTGAAAACGTTTTATCCCCATCAGTGTAGCGACGACCTCGCCGTTTGCGTTGGCAATGTTTGAGTTGAGATACGAGAAACTCCGAGTTCACCTCTTTCGTACTTGAAAACATCTCGAACAGGCTCTGCTTACTATTCGCTTTATTATTTAAGAAATTATTTTCTTGCTTAAACTTCGCACTTAGTTTCCGGTATTTTGATACCGTCTTCTAGGAGTTTCTTAGTTTTTGAGTCAAGCACTTGAGTTGCTGTTCCAGTTGCTCCTTTGTACGTTTTAGCAAACGTGCATCTGGGAGGATTTCTGCAAATTATTTTCTTAATTATTATCAAAATGAATTAAGTGCATTAGATTTTACATTGCGAGAAATAAACACAGATGCACCCACCCATAGGAATTAACGTTGGGGCGAATTATAATTGGGGAAGATACATATTTTATTTAAAAAAAATTAATTCATAAGATATATAATAGAATGTAATAGTTATATGTACATATAATTGTGAAACTACAAAATGGGTTGAACAGTTTTCTAGAAACTGCTTACCTACCTTATTAGATTTAAATATTTGTAAAAATAAAATATTTACAGTATATTAGTAAAGTAAGTAGGCCTTAGGTAATATTAAACAAAATGCATGGGGGTTGATGGTTGATTTTCACCATAGATTTAATTTATTTCAAGTGGAGATTCGTCGATTTTTTGACGTTTTCTTGGACTATGTTGACTTGGAACCTTAGTTTCAAGAATTATACTAGGTGTTGATCCAGTGATTAAGCTGTAAGCAATGCAACACAGATAATGGTGCATGACTTGCTATATGACCTAAGACTACGTTACCTCACTGCTTTCACCGCTTAGTTTTTTACTACCAGTGAAGAACAATCAGTCAATTAAGATGCACTTATTAGATTAGCCATATGGTTTTTAAAAACAGAAATACATAATGAAGCAAAACTTATTTGTATGGCCTAGGCCTGTGCATAATTAGGTAAATTACCAATATATTTATTATTCTTACCCTTGGCTGAGGAGGTTTGGATTTCTGAAAGCCTTTACAGGAAAGTGGTCAGAACAAATTCGATAGGACTTGTTCAAATGCATAGGTCCACTCGTCTTTATTAGGTCATCTAAATCTTTTCGACGGCAAAAGTGTACCCATCGCTTGCATCTATTTGTAAAGATTTTCAAAATGAATTACATAAAAGAGTGCACAGGTATGTCATCTACACCAATAAAAAGTAAATTAAGTTAAGTATCTCAATTATTGTTTGACTAAACATCAACATTAAACTAGGTTATAAGTATGCATAGGCCTACTCACTGCTCCTTATCTCTTGGAAATCTTAAAAATGATGGTGAATTCTTTTGTGTGGCATAATTATTGCAGCTCTACACTGCACACACACCTCCTTCCACCCATTATTGTAATTAATTTAATCCATTTATTTATACATCCACGTGGGAAAGTAAGTAACACATAATCATATAGGGTAGGCCCTACACACAACACCAAAACACAATAATGAAACAAATGAATTGAACTGATGGACAAACATGCTGTAAAAAAATAAATATGGAGTTCTGATGTTGCGAGCTAGCGAGAGTTAAGAAGGGTTAAAAAAAATGTAAGCTGCACGTCAACCAACCGCTACCGATGCCTTCTGCAGAGATCGTAGAGTTGTCTGCTAGGTAAACCTGGGTCTTTACATCTTGCAACGCTGTGAAAAACTGTTTGTTGCTTGTCATGTGGCTCGTAGCTCCGGAGTCAACATACCAGTAGTAACCCTTACCTTGATGCCTGTGTGCAGTATTAGATACGGCAAAGGAGTGCTGCGGTGCAGCGCTGCTGCCAACATCCTGGCTGTCCACCGTGCAGTTAGCCTTCTCCTTAGTTTGGCTTATGTGGGTTTTATATTTATAACAGTCAGCCTTCAGATGACCTTTCTTTGTACAAAAGAAACACTGGCGTTCCTCCTTAGGCTTAGGCCTACCTGACTTGCCGGATGAACTCCCCTCTTTCTGCGCGTAAGAAGTTGTCTGGAGTGCTACCTCGTTGTCGCGCTGGTCCCGCGTCGACTCGATACGACGTTGGTACTCGTCGACCAACTTACCGGAGACGTATTCGACATTTAAGGTTGGAATTCATAGTCGGCCCCTACACCTAGGGGCACCCATTGTTGCTATGGATTTGTTTTGTTTATGAGAAAAAACATGCAAACAATTGTTACCTTGGTAACAATGGGCGCCCCTAGGTGTAGGGGCCGACTATGAATTCCAATCTAAATCTCTCTCATCCCTCCCCTCCAACGCTGTGACTAGCGTGGAATACGATTTTGGCAAACTACACAACATAACGGCTACCAGGTCATCATCCTCGACCTTCTTCCCCATACCACGCAGTTGCCCCACAACCTCCAACATAGAATTGAGGTGTGCCTGCATAGTGCCTTGGGTGAACCTCATGCCGTACAGCTTCCGCATGAGGTACAGCCGGCTCCCGATAGTAGAGCGCTCATGCAACCTTTGCAGTGTTATCCACATGCTCCGTGCCGTCTCAAGCTGTGCGAGGTGTAACAATTGGTCATCCTCCACAGTGAGACATATGGCTGCAATGGCCTTGCACTCGTGTTTATCCCAGTCATTTGGTTCAGGCTCAGGCTTGGGCTGACTCACTACTTCCCATAAGCCATCCCTCATGAGCACTACTTTTAATTTTAATTTCCAAAGTTGATAATTAGAACTGTTCAACTTTGTAATCACCTAATCACCTGCTTTAGCCATGTCTACTAAAGCCTAGTAGGTCTAGGCCTACTTACAGGAAATTAAAAAACTTGTATTTAGTACTCACCACAAGAGCCTCCTAGTTCTTATATAACCAGAAACTAGTATTATGCGCACTGTAACCGTACTGGGCCCATAACCTGATGAAATAAACTGCAAAAACTGCTTTTAAATAACACCTAGAGTTATTTAATTAAACAATTAACTTCATGAGAACAATCTCTACATCTTGTGTAATAGTTAGTTACTATGCAGTTGCTAGGGACAAGCAAAATCAACAAACTAAGAATCATTGTTGTCCAAGTGCTTTGCAAATACTTGAAGGCAAAGCCACTTGGATTATTCCAACCCACTTGAAGAGTGATATAGCGCACTTTCTCCAACAGTACTCGACATTTAAATCTCTCTCATCCCTCCCCTCCAACGCTGTGACTAGCGTGGATTACGATTCTGGCTAATTATACAACATAACGGCTACCAGGTCATCATACTCGACCTTCTTCCCCATACCACGCAGTTGCCCCACAACCTCCAACATAGAATTGAGGTGTATGTATGTATGTATTTTTGTATGTAGATTCTTTATTAGCACTATTGCTATACATTTCACATATAAAAATGATATAATACAATTTTACTCTTAAATTCTTACAAAGCAATTCTAATTATCATTTAACAGTTTTATATATTCATTCTTAAAACTTTGACAATTGTCATTAATTTCAACTTATTCGGTAACTGGTTATATTGACGAATATTGTTCAAAAATAGGCACCTGCATGGTGCCTTGGGTGAACCTCATGCCATACAGCTTCCGCATGAGGTACAGCCGGCTCCCGATAGTAGAGCGCTCGTGCAACCTTTGCAGTGTTATCCACATGCTCCGTGCAGTCTCAAGCTGTGCGAGGTGTAACAATTGGTCGTCCTCCACAGTGAGACATATGGCTGCAATGGCCTTGCACTCGCGTTTATCCCAGTCATTGGGTTCAGGCTCAGGCTTGGGCTGACTCACTACTTCCCATAAGCCATCCCTCATGAGCACTACTTTTAATTTTAATTTCCAAAGTTGATAATTAGAACTATTCAACTTTGTGATCACTTGATCACATGCTTTAGCCATGTCTACTAAAGCCTAGTAGGTCTGCCTACTTTCAGGAAATTAAAAAACTAGTACTTTGTACTCACCACCAGTCTCCTAGTTCGTATCCTGTTTTATTTCTCTATGGTTCTTATAACCAGAAACTGTAATGGTTGCTATGTGGTTGTTAAGGTGAAACAAAATCAACAAACCAAATAGAATAATTTTGTCCAAGTGATTTGCAAATACTTGAAGACAAAGCCACTTGGATTATTCCAAAGCACTTGAAGAGTGATTGATTGATTGATTGATATTTTACAGCTACGAGCTACGCGTTGCGAGCGAAGCGAAGGCGCGAGCTCCAATCAGTGGCCGAGTTTGCGTGAAACTATTAACTTCTTTGCATGAAACTCGGCCGCTGATAGGAGCTCGCGCCCTCGCTTCGCTCGCAACGCGTAGCTGTAAACGTAGCATTAGGCCAAAGTATTGAGCACACTTTTTCCAACAATATCCAAAATCCACTATTTCCACTGGCATTGAGTAGAGTTGTAAGACTCTGTAACCCAAATACAGTATCTGGGCCAATAGGCAATAATAAATGCATTGAGTAGACTATAAATAATAAATTATAGTAAAAAAAAAAAAAAAACACATGATGGACTTCATGGTTACGTGAAATTGCTATGTGAAGTTAAACACTACTGACAAAGCATGTGTGACGGAATGGCTTAATAAATATAGCTAGCCAACAAATAAATAATAATAATAATAATAATAATAATAATAATAATAATAATAATAATAATAATAATAATAATAATAATAATAAAAATAAAAATAATAATAATAATAATAATAATAATAATAATAATAATAATAATAATAATAATAATAATAATAACAAATAATAATAATAATAATAGCCAATAAATATAGCTGCCAATAAGCAAGAACTTAAGGCTGTTGTATCACCGTTTTCAGTTTTCTAAAGTATGCGTAACATACAAAAGTTTAACCATGAACTTGAAACATGGACCTCTGTTTATACCAAAATTATTTTGTCCTTAATTTTTCAGGCACCGGTACCGGCAATATTGCTACTTTAATCCACTTTATGATGCACCAAGTTTTGTAAAAAAAAAAATAGTAATTGTGATCAACAATGTTTACTGCGCTTGAAGAACATACTTTGGTCTACAACCTTAGATATATTTAGCTGCATTATCTGTATTGGTTTTTTGTTTATCATTTTTAAATCATCCGGTACAAAACGCTCGCCGTACCGGTAGATTAAAACAATGATAAACAAAAAAACAATAAAGATAATGCAGCCAAATATAGCTAAGGTTTAAGACAAATACGTTCTTGAACCGCAGCAAACATTGTTGATCACAATTACTAATTTTTTACAAAACGCAGGACGTGTCCGAATTCCTCTTTATCATTGCTAACTCTAGGTCTAAGTCTAAATTTGACGTCATCAATCATCGGTGACGTATGAAGTACTGTCAGAAATCGTTAAGTCTAGGTCTAAATCGAAGTTTAGACCTAGCAATCGAATGTGCACGCTCGTTATAAGTCTTAAAATGGCGGACGAAAAAAAAAACAGCTGCGAGAAGGAAGACGGAAAAAGAAAATGTAAATTAAGTTTATTATATACATACCTCTAGTATTATTTTATAATGTAAATAAACAGTGATAGGCCTACTCTAGAGCCTAAAACCTGCATCAATACTGGAAAATGAATAACTTACTTTTACATTTCCTAACCTCAAAAGGCAGACAGGTAGGCTTGCCTAGCAAATAAAATCTGATTTGCAGTAGGCCTAGGTCTACTGTAAATCAGTTTTCTTCTCTCGTCGTTCATATTTACTTCCCAATGCTTCAACTCTACGTTAAATTTCTCCCAATAGGTGGCTCTGCAATTGGTTTAGTACTGTCCGAAATCCACTTAGAATTAGAGTTAAAACATGCTAAATAATTTCAACCTAGACTTAGACCTAGACTTAGACTTAGACCTTAGACTTTTAATTCGGACACGTCCTTAGTGCAACATAAAGTGGAGTAAAGTAGCAATATTGCCGGTACCGGTGCCTGAAAAATTAAGAAAAAAATAATTTTGGTACTTTCAGAGGTCAATGTTTCAATTTCAAAGTTAAACTTTTGTATGTTATGCATATTTTAGAAAACTGAAAACGGTGACACATTCCCCTTAAGGATACAACACCATAGATTCCAACAAGAATGTCATTTTCTAACACATATCTCTTATCGTCAGCAAGTGATGGACAAATCCTTCTGTTCAACACCTATCACTTTATATTGTCTTATGATATGCATGTCCTCACTTATTATTTTGAGGTCGGTATGAGACTACTTACGTACGGCTAGTATATCACGCACCTCTTTGGCTCGTGCACGAAGCTGAACGCCTCTCATAAAACAAGTGGCTGGATAGCTAGTATAGTTCGCAGTGACGACGCTAGGGGGGGCCCAGGGGGGGCCGGTGCCCCCTTAAAATCCTTCGGCCCCCCCAGCGGCCCCCCAAGCCAAAATAAATTACCACTGATACACTACGTTGGTGCCACCGCATGCACGCCAACAAATAAATAATTCGCGTTCAATAGCCGTGCTTCTAACTAGTTCTTGTAGTTGACATTTACTACACCAATTTACCACTCTACCAAATATTTATCAAACCTGAGCTCGTAGCATTTTGATTTTTCACTTTCAGTGGAAATATACTACACCAATCCACCACTCTTAAGTCACGGTACCCAAAGAAGTCAGATAGTTTCTTTTTCGTTCTCAACTTAACAAGCACGAATCACTAACGTTTTCCCGATTATTTAGTACAATTTAGTTGCGGTAAGTTTTTTGACGGTAACGTACAAGAAAACGTGCAAGCAGGTTTCCGTCTAAAAACTTAAGGCAACCAAATTGTACTTGATAATCGGGAAAAACGTTAGTGATTCGCACTTGTTAAGTTGGAAACTATTTCTGGGCGGTCCTGACTCCCCTGACACTATCTTACTTCTTGGTGTGAGAGACCTTCACCAAATATTTATCAAACTGGAGTTCGTAGCATTTTGATTTTATACTTTCAAGTTTTTCACTGCTTGCACAATGGTAAACTGAAGCCAGAAGTTTCAAACGCCATTGGAAGGTTGAATGCCCCTCCTTGCTTTCAATGAAGCTTACAAACTATGCACTATTAGCCTAACAATACCTGCATCAAGTGCTGCTTGTGAAAGAACATTTTCATGCATGCGTCGTATCAAGAGTTACTTACGAAATCGAATGGGAAACAATCGTGTAGGTACACTATCTGTCCTATCAGTGGAAAAAGACATTGCCAAAGGCCTCAGCATGCACGAGGTGGTTCGTAAATTTGATGGAGCTCATCACAACTTGAGGATAACCTTGCATTAATAAGGTAAGAATGGAATGCATATTTTCATGTACGCGAGTGCATGTAGCCTGGTGTACCCCCCCCCCCCCCCAACATCCCCAACAACGATAGAAAACAAGCCCTGAATCTGCATGGCCCCCCCATACATTCGTAGGAACCCCTTGGCCCCCACAATGGAAAATTCCTGGCGTCGTCACTGATAGTTCGCGCCAAGCTAGAAGAGCGCCGGCTATTTCTTTGTATTTGGTTGAACTGTTATGCGACAACTAGTACCTGTCAATGATTGATAAAACCTCCCATTATACTCGTCGTACAACATCTTCGGTAATGCTTCCGTCACGGGTGGGTGAGCGGCAGCCAACCAGCGACCGTGGCTAATTCAGATACCTGCTCGGGTTGGCCGAGAGCTTAAACACGTCATTGATTGATGACGAAAGCATAACAATCGGTAATGCTTTAACTTCGGTAACTTCGGTAACTTACCGAAGTTGTTTTAAGAGACCTATACCAATGACACCCTCCAGTGCGCTTCAGTGCTTCGAAGAACGTGCTGGTAATGTTACTACCTGCGATGAAAACATTTGGCCAATGGCCATACCTGTGTGCAAACCCGAACTCCAGTTGAGGTCCAAGTTTTTCTCTGTCCAGACGGGTAGTGCAATATTCTACCTGTGGTTGGAATTGCAGCCTTTTGTCCACCTTAAAGTCGAGTTTAAAGATGCGTGTAATGCTTGTACAATAGGGCTCGAGAAAGCGCTCTACTAACTTGGCGCGAAGTATAGGTTCTTTCCCATTTCAATGAAGAAGGTCTAGAGTACGAACTTTCGTCTCTTTTTCGAACCGAAGTTCGGACTAATGCAAAATGGGAACTATAGAACTTGCGAGATTTCGGACTCGAGACATCAAAAGTTTTTTGGGGATTCTGGACATTGGGAATTTGATATTTGGACTTATGAGCTTTTGGAGAAATACTACACATCTGTACGGTTGATAAAGTATAGTTTTCAGAAATTCCTCCTGCCAATCAAAAAGAAATATAAGAAAACTCCGCCTTTTCAAGATCAACAATTCAGCACATTGGCGTCTAACAAACCTCGCTGATCTTTGGCGAATGGTGTGTTAGAACTACCACTGTCGACCAACCGTCGTGCGGATATTATTGAATTGAAAGCCAGTCACATCAAACCTTATCCCAGACATTCGGAACTATAAACATTGGAGGTCTGTGACTTCGGACTTGAGACATAAATAAAATTTTTGGATTGGTGGCAATTCGGACTTATGAGATTCTCATAAACATTGCAGGTACAAACCAACAATGCGAGAGGCGGAAGGAAAATGAACCACGTTTAAGAGCGAAGGGTGCCTCTACGTCAAAAACTGCACAACATTTTCATTTTTAATTTATATCAAGAATTAACTGCGAAATCGAAAATCTGAGTCAACAGCGCACTGTGGCTTTATGCTTTAGCTTTATGCTCTAAGCTTTATGCTCTAAATATGTTTAACATTATAATCAGTATGGTTTTTATTTGTAATGAAAATTATTGATTTAGTAATCAAAATAACTACGCTAATGGTTACAATATTTCATTGTCTGTAGCAGGGGCGGCTCACCCATAAGGGCACACGGGCATGTTCCCCCCCTTCTCTCCCGCCAACCGCCAACAATCAACTCACATTAAAATACGAGTTGCGGACTTGTGGTATGTTTACATAAAATCGAAAAGTTTTTTATTGTAATGTGCACATTTAAATAAAGGCGTGGTGCGCTGACTTATCCAGGCAGACGGCGGTACCCCAAGTCTCCGACAGAGTTCGTTACGGTTACGTTTTAGCAAATGATAATTAACAGCTATAGTAGGCTAGATCGCCAGTCCCCCAACCTTCCACTCAGTAGCGAGCGTAGCAATTTGAAGCCATTTTAGAATGGGCAATTTACATGCTAATTTAGACCTTTCAGTACTTCTAGCGCTGCGATTGGCAGAAAGTCGCACTAGAGACTCCTATTCCCGCCTGTGTTATTTGCCCATTTCAAGATGGCTTCTAATAGGGAAGGCTCACACAATTTTTTTTGCTTACTGGTTATCTCAGGTTAAAATAAACGGGAACTAATTGGCCATATTTCATCTTCATATATCACCCACTCATTGTCTCGATTAGCCTCGTTGCAAAAATATGAGACGTTAAGCCCAAATAATCAAATAATCTCGGCTCGAAAGGTGCATTAACATCGCTTTAACAGCAAGTCAAAGATATTGCTGTCAAAACACGCTCAGAAACGGACCTGCGCCATCTTGCTCGTGATTAAAAGGTTCTGACGTAATAACTCAGTAAACAATAATTTTATATCATACAAATAGTACTGAAATCCCACCCTTTAGTAGATTATTGCTCTCATAAGACTTTAACTGAACCAACGTTTATTTCTAGTTAGTAAATGAACATAAGCCAACATTGATTAACAACAATATGTTAAATAATTGCATTATTTTAAACACGTTTTGGTAAATACTGTACCAAAATGTATTTTCTGAAGAAAACAGTGGTATAAAAGGGATTGTTGTAAAGTCACTGCATCCTAGATATTGTAAAATGTCCAACTTAATATCATGGAGTTTGTTAACAAACTCAATGTTAATATCGTTGATATTATTAAGAATACTTCAAGGAGGCAATTGTTGACATGAGATATGACGTCAAGAGCCGTTTTTCAATTATGGAACGGAAAGTTCCAAATTTCAAACTTAAAATGCCAATAGAATTGGAAATATACGCTTCTCAGATATACAAATTATACCGCCCGTATTTTTAGATAATGATCTTTCATTTTTTGGTAGTTTGAGGAATATTTATTTTTGATGAGCCTTCCCTATTGACATGCTTGTGGTTGCTACTTGCTAGGCTGCGCATCTAGCCTACTATAGCTGTTGAATATGATTGGTTTTCGCTACCGTTATCGCTGGCCGCCGCGTCTTTGGGTTTATCGCGTCTTGCATTTTGTGGCGTGGTGACTCGGTGAGCCCATGCCGATAACACTCATACCGCGCATGCGCAGTTACGTTTTTCCGCTGATAAGTGAGTGGAGACCTCAGATTTTACATGACGAATGAGCATGTTTTGTCGAGAGCCCCAGTACGGAGCGAGGCGCCGTCTATGTAAGTACGTGTGGGCGTGGTGTTGTCAGTTGTGTGTAGACAGGTGGTTGTCTTTGTTCTAGTGTAGTGCGTGTGCGTGTTGTGTTGTGTCACTGTGTGATGTGTCGCTTTTGACTTTGTAGTAATAGCAAAGATTACAAACTAGGGAAGATAGTTCATCCATATGGGAATTCGTCTGCGCGTGTCTGAGCGAAAATTTCTAAGTCCGACGTGTAGTTCGAATTCTCACCGCAAGAACTCGCTCTTCCAAAAGTTTAAAACTGAGCGGGAACCTCGTCGTCGTCATCTACGTTGTTTTTTGTAACGATATAGGGGGCCGTGCGAGGAACAAGAACAGATTCCTGGATCATTTTTAAAATGGTCCAGAACCGAATTCAAATATATCCCGCCAGACGGCAACGAAGTTCAAACGTGCTGAGCTAGCGCGCCTTGCGGTGAGAATTTGAACTAGTGGTGAGACTTGGAAATTTTTGACAAAACTCGCGCAGATATTTTACCACGGCGATGAAACATCTTCCCCACTCAGTAATCTTTGGTAATAGTCAAACAAAATGAACGAGATGATGTACATAAAACATAAACATTTGAATTATGAAGAGAGACTGGTAGCAAAGACGTTAGGCCGACCAAGGCCTTACTTGTGTATAACTCAGGTATGCCAAATTAAGAATAGACTTCTAAAAGTAACTTCTTAGCACTAGTATACAGACATTAAATTATCAGGTAAGTTTGCATGTGCTGTTATTTATTATCTTCTAAATGAAGACTAACTACCCTTTTTAAATGTTAACTGATTTGTGCCCTACCTATTTCAAACCCCACGAGCCGCCACTGGTCTTTAAGATTTACCAAAACAGAGAATTTGAGAGTTTTTGAATAAGAATTTGTGCATATAGTGCGATGTTCACTCAGATTTTCAATTTCGATTACCATTCTTGAGATATAATTAAAAAATCAAAATTGTCTGCGGTTCTTGACGTAGAGGTAACCTTCGCTCAACAATAAACAGTAAAATCATTGTTATTTTATTTTCAGTACAGTATACAAATAATACAATAATTGTTGGAAGTACGAAGGTTTTATATATAATTGCATGAGGGTTGCAATACGTTACGTGAAAGCACAACTTATTGATGGCAGCTGAAAATACAATATATTCATATTTGAAATAATTTCAATTATAAGCTCACTGAAGTAACACGCGTACAGATAAAAATATTGGACTTGATCCAGCAAGTTAGGAATATTATACTTATAACATTCATATAGGCTGAGGTTAACAAGTGACATGGTATACATACATAAATAACACACATCTCATTGATATCAGTCAGAAAATATGTTCTCTCTTTCTTATTATGATATGAACAACCCGAAATTTATTTCATATACTACTCGATTAAATTTGAAGCACATATATAATTATAATATATGAAATGACAAACGACATTCAATTTCAATAGAATTTCAACAAAGCATAGATTACTGATAATTGATGTTTAAAAGTTCGTTCAACTTTGTCCTTCATAGACATGTAGGCTATATCCACAATGCAGTAACAAGTCGACGAAGTTCAAAAATATGTATATCATGCTTATATGTTCTTGAATCTTAAATTTAATAATACTATGAAATGCCCACTTTTGAATTTGACACCAAAGCCTCCCGGTTGAAGTTTGAAAGAGTGATTGATTATATAGTAACATAGAAAAGATGTTTAACCAACCACCCCCAAAATATGGATATACAATCCAGGTTAACTCACACTCGCGCTTCTTCAAAAATGTTTAATTACTAAGTTCCTATGTACTCACTTTACATTTATTTTAAATATAGAAATACAAATTTGGTAAACACTTTAGTACAACAAACATTGAACCATCTAGAGCTTGACGTTAAGTACATGGGTCGGAATGAGAGGAGCAGTATGTCCAAGTCAGTGAAGTGCTTGTGTGCATGGGCGTGCTAAGTGAAGAGGTACATGGGTTGGAATGAAAGCAGCAGTATGTCCAAGTCAGTGAAGTGCTTGTGTGCATGGACGTGATAAGTGAAGAGGTACATGGGTTGGAATGAAAGCAGCAGTATGTCCAAGTCAGTGAAGTGCTTGTGTGCATGGGCGTGCTAAGTGAAGAGGTACATGGGTTGGAATGAAAGCAGCAGTATGTCCAAGTCAGTGAAGTGCTTGTGTGCATGGACGTGATAAGTGAAGAGGTACATGGGTTGGAATGAAAGCAGCAGTATGTCCAAGTCAGTGAAGTGCTTGTGTGCATGGGCGTGCTAAGTGAAGAGGTACATGGGTTGGAATGAAAGCAGCAGTATGTCCAAGTCAGTGAAGTGCTTGTGTGCATGGACGTGATAAGTGAAGAGGTACATGGGTTGGAATGAAAGCAGCAGTATGTCCAAGTCAGTGAAGTGCTTGTGTGCATGGGCGTGATAAGTGAAGAGGTACATGGGTTGGAATGAAAGCAGCAGTATGTCCAAGTCAGTGAAGTGCTTGTGTGCATGGGCGTGATAAGTGAAGAGGTACATGGGTTGGAATGAAAGCAGCAGTATGTCCAAGTCAGTGAAGGGCTTGTGCATGGTCGTGATAAGTGAAGAGGTAATGGGTTGGAATGAAAGGAGCAGTATGTCCAAGTCAGTGAAGGGCTTGTGCATGGTCGTGATAAGTGAAGAGGTACATTGATTGTCGTAACATTTACATTCGCTCAGAGGACAGACATGACGCAGAAAGCAGTAAAGATCCGACATGGCATAAAGTAGCGTTAAAATCATGTCTACGGTAGATCGAATTAATTACTTGTGGACAGCACGAAGCAGGTTGAAATTATTTAATGTATTAAGGCACAGACTATTGAAAGAAATTATTCTTATAGGCTTTTCGGATAAACTAGCTGAAGACATTCGATGAGACGATTCATTGCAAACTGTAATAACGTTTTGTTTTTTAAAACGAACAGCGGCAAACCTGTAAGCTGTATTCTCTGGACGCATTCCAAGATAGTTAACAAAACTTAGGCCAATAATAAGTTCAATTAGGGTGGGTGTGTAGGCATGGTTTTACATAATGATATATGCGTCTACTAGTTGATATGATGCCACCATATTTTCATTTTTCCACGCATCAATTTAAGTGTAACAGTATATTATAATTTTCAGTCATGCCTCGGAAACTATGACCAGAGATCGAACCAGCGACCTTGGTATGGTTGGCAAGATCTACACCACAAGACCAGTTGTGGTATTATTTATACATTGACTAATATACCTTTCAGATGACCAAAGGCAGGAAATAAGTTAAAATAGTATATTTCGAAATTGGGGTTTTGATGCACTGGAGATGATTGGTGTTAAATATCTGTCACAGTAAGTGTGATAAGGATATCTCGTTGTCTTTTCCTTTCTGCGTTTTATCGCAAGAGCAACCATTTTGTTTGAGACTATTTGCACCCTCGAACAACAAGTGTGGGGCGTGGCTTGGTCAGGATAGAAATTTCTATAGTCAGGTACACAATATAAAATATGATCATTCATACTTAACAATACAGATTCCTGTTATTTTGGGGATTTTGTTACAAAGTAAAAATCCCAAATTTTCGAATTTGTTTTTGATTGATGTACACAAGTTTTAAATTATAATACATGTTTGTTAATAATTTAGCGCTCGCGTTTTATCGTTTGCTTAAAGAAAAAATCCTAATCATAGGCAAATAATATTTATGTTAAGATTTTCTTACACCTAAACATGTAAATAGAATGGAACAGTTTTATGCCTGGTAGCTAGAGGTACATAGATGCATGTAGTATCTTGACTAGTATGAAGCAGAACTCATTACACCATACACATCTTACAGTATGCAAATTATCATTTACAATGAATTACTTAAGAATAGATGACAATACTGATTTGGAATACGATTATGAATTTGTACCAGGCAATAGGATTAACAGTTTTGTGTATAAACACTTAAATGTCACAAAAATATATTATAAATTATCATGTCCTATAAATGTGTTGGATCAAAGAAATAGCTGTTTTTATTTGTTTTCTATGAGAGTCTGTAGTTGAAGTACTAAGTCTCGAGCCAGTTGGAGTATCACCTTTGCGTCATGCCTTTCCGCCATTTCTGAAACAGAAAGAGAACAAGATCATGAGGGATGAGGGTACCTAGCCTACGTCAGTGCTACGGTTAAGATGGGAAACGATGAGAATTATGCATTCAAATGCGGCGACAGCCAGCAGAAATACATCCCTTGTGTCACCCTATGTTGTGAATGTAAGCAACCAAACCAACAAAGTCGTCGTACAACAACTTCGGTAATGCTTCCGTCACGAGTGGGTAAGCGGCAGCCAACCAGCTGCAGTTGCTCGGGTTGGCCGAAGCCGTAATCATGTCATTAATTGATGACGAAAGCATTGTTGAGGTTGTAGTACGACGACTTTACAAAACACGTTTCGGCCTCTGGGTACTCTTCACAACGATATGGTCACCTAACTCACCGTTAAAGAACTTAATGATGTCCGTGAAGTCCATACTGTTGTTGAGGATGATTTCCCTGTAGGTCTCGACCAGAGCCAGCGCGATGAACAGTACGAAGTGACTGGAGGCCACGTGTTTCGCGGCCCATATCGTCTCCCACGTGCTGAACACGTCGTCGTACAACAGTTCTGTAACAATAACAACCATTGAGCTACCGGGGGGACATGTCTACTACGCGAACATTTAACTGCGAGAATGTTCTAGTGCGCGAAAGGTCTACTGAGCTCTTTACCCACCTCTCTTGAAGTCCAGAAGGAACCACCGATAGCAGAAGTAGAAGTGTGTATAGTCTCCGTTCTGGTGCATCAGCTCGAACATCTCTCCATCCAAGATCTGGATCAGCGATCTGTAAGCATCATCATTCCAGGCATGCTATGATATCTATTTCGATTATATACGCTATTTGTTTGTTTATGTTGAACTGAAATGTTAAGTAAACTCCAATCAATGAAACATTAAACAGTTCAGTTATCTTACCTACCATAAGTACCAACGCAAGTATAGCTATTAAACTAAATTACTAGGAAAAACGTTCATCTGGCAACGCAGAGTTGCCAGATGAACGTTTTTTTAAAAGTATAATTATATTTTTGTTGGTTGGCATTTAAATGGATTTTGGTGGTTACGTTACAAGCATCTAATTTAGTGGTCACGAGTGTTGACTGAAAATTTCAAATAAATTCGTCAATCCGATTGGCCTATGCACGACGAACAAAATTAAAAATTGCAAATTTATTGCCGTAAATAAACAATATTTGGTCCCAAGATGGCGGTTAACAAAACAATTTCAAAACGTTTGTCATATGCTGCGTTCCGTTACTTGTTGAAAATGCTTTGCCCCCGGCATTCTCCAGCACGTTAAAGCATCTATAAGCACGATATAGTTACGGAACACTTCAAGCATAGGCATGGCTGTTTAGGCCAATTAGGCGCAAAGTCGTTTTGCCACGCCCACTAGATTAGTTGTCAAACATTGTAGTAAAATTGAAAAGGTTGATAGAGGCGTAAGTTATATCAATTAAATATACTAGGCTCTAATACATGTGCAAACATATGATTTTGGCACAATTTTACACTTAGATTAAGCCTAAGGTTAGGTCCTTCTATAGAGCATTTTTAAAATACCGCAAAAAAACACCTTATGCTGGAGATGCTCAACTGAAAACCTCGGGCATATTGAGCGTGCTGAATATGCTCACGAATGAGGTTTCGGAACGCTGGTCAAAGCACATTCAATAGGTTTCGGTACGGGCCATGCAAGGCACCGTGTTTGACCACTGAGCGCGCTAGTGAGATCGATGGGAGCGCTAATGTGTCAGACTGGCGCACTTCGGTTATGAAAACATTGCACCGTAGCAATGGAAAACCACGCGGGAGGTACGAAGTGTATCGTCATTAAATACGGATTTAATCAAATAAATCCAGGCTACGAGGCAAAGCAATCTTTTATTGAAGGGCAATGATTCTTTAAATAAGACCATGTTTTTGATTTAACGGAAACTCGAGATGGTGTGGTTAATTTTATAACGTCAAAAGTGGTCAGGCAGACGTCAGTGAGTTTGACGCCCTATGATGTTAAAATTGAAGTAAGTATATTGGATATTTTATTTTATGTGTTGTGGTTTATACCTAGTAGGACTCTTTTAAGTACGCAATTGAAAGTTAGGTATACTGAAAGAAAAATCATTGTTGCATTCTGTGGACAGAACGGGTACCAGCATAGGCCTAGCATTGCTAGCATATGAATAAGCCTAGGCTAGACTCATAAACTTGTAAAAGTGAACGCTTATCAATGTATTTTGGTACCGATTTGTGCAGCCAACAATACAACAACCCTTGTTGCTACTTCTTGCTGTCCCTCCAGCCATAACTAAGTAATAATGTATCATACAATTACGCAACAATTATTGGAAGAAACAATCTCAATTACATGTAAACGCGATTTAATGACAGCTGGTAGGCCTAGGCGTGATCTTGTTTTGTTTCTTTCCTTCCGGAACTGCAAAGTTTTGCCACTGCACGTGCTGTATGTACTAACGCACGGTGCCTATAACGGGTCTTCCTACGACATAAAATAATGCTGTCATTGGATGTTATATTGTACATTACCCCTTACAGATTATTCGTTTTAACTTTTTCGATAAACTAAGACGGTGATTCAACACAATAGGGTTAATATGCGTCATTTTTGTTTAGCATTTTACTAGTTAGGATTAACTTCCTGAATAAAAAAATTCTTTATTTCGATGACATAGAATCAAGTTTCATTTATAAAAACGAGCTGAAAGTTTCACACATATTTATGGCGGGAAAAACGGGGCATACGTTACTTTCCATGTATCAGCAATCAACCAATCATAAAATGATAAAACAAATAACGCTTATTGGGAAATTATCATATTCAAAATCATATAAAATCGAATGAATGTCTAGTAAGCCTAATAATTATTTTGAAGCCCAATTACTATTAAAAACAATATTACCAAACCTATTTTCATAGAATATCAGTAAATATTGGGTGTTGCTTTTAATACATAGCAGACTCTACAACGGCTTGAGTAAAAATTTTGACAAGGTTAGCTTGATCATGGAGTTAAATCCATGGCTTGATCACCTTGAAAATTTGATTGTTTCGTCTAGGAGGCGGTGGCAAAGTAATTCATATGAGCAGTGATTTGCATGGATTGTGACGTCACATATCGCTTAAATATAATACTGCGGGAAACAGATAATCAAAATCATTGAACATTTATAGAAGTATAATGAGTTAATTTTAAAACTTGTAAATAAGGTTTGTGATGTCTTTAGATGAATAACAATATATTCCACGTACTTACAGAGCTGTAGAAAATTCATGCACATTTCCTTTTGTTAGCCATTGAAAAGGACTGGGTTTGGCTACTTTTTGTCCACGCGCCATTTTACGTTTGCCCTAGGTCGCACAACTCAATGGTCCCATCAAATACCCTAGTAAGGTATTTGGGCGCATCTAGCAGACGTTGATCAGATATAGGCCTACCAACTGTAGGCAAATTACTTTTCCCAGCAAATGACTTCCCAGCTGCCTTACATCCCTAGAGAGTTAGGAAGGTTATAGGGGGTCTGGTTGATCTTAACCCAGTAAATGACTGTTACTAACTGCCTAAGATCTCTCGAACGCTAGGAAAGTTATTGGGTCTGGTTGATCTTTGTTGGCTGCACTGTCATGACTTCGCTACTTCCGGTGAGCAATGGCTGGTAACGGCTGACTACATCTGTCATTTTCAGTAGCGACAGCACATTTTCCGTATTTTATACTATTTAGCAGGTAATTACAACCTTTAAAATGTTGTTTCAGAATTTTCTACATCCAACACTAAAATAAATCAACACAGATTTTACCGTAAATTGTTTTTTTCTAAAATTAACGGGAGGAACCTTACTAGAATTTTACCAGTTATATTTTATAAACTAGATGACGTTACAATGCAATATTTGAGTAACATATATTTAAATGAAATATGATTGTTGGTATTAATCTGGGCGAGAGAGAGAGACATATGTCGCATACCGCATGTTGGCAAAGTGGATGTCCATGGCGCCTCCATTGGGGAAGTTGGCGCCCATTCTCTCCATGAGGTTACAGAAGCAGGAGTAGGTCGTTCCTTCGTCGTCGAATATCACCAGGAGAGGAGCCACCAGGTCGCACATCCCCTGCATGTAACCTATGTCCAGGTGCTCCCACACGTACCTGTAACCACGTGTCCGATGTATCTAGGTGTCACGTGGACTCTAGTCTACGTGTGACAGCTAGGACACGTGTGCCATACAAGCCCCAACGTGAGTCTCATACCGACCCTAGATTCTTATCTATAGCCCATTTCATGCACACTTTAAATGGAACAGATTACTGGCGTTCATTCAAACAGTCTTCAAGGCAATCTGCTCAGTAGAGACCACATACCTTATTAATCACACCTGCTGTTAGGAATTTCCATGTATGAAACCCAATAAAGTATCCCTAATGAAGCTGTTCAAGTATATGGTAAGAACTAGCAAAATAGATTGAAACTTTTGGACCCACACTTATGTTGGGGCAACTTTAGACTTACGTGCACATAACGTTCCTCAGCTTCTCTAGGTTCTCTGTCGTGAAGTACCAGTAGTTGCGATCACAGCGCTGCACGTCCTTGTCAATACAGTGGATGTTCAAACCTGGATTCTGTTAGTTACTACTTTAGACTTACGTGCACATAACGTTCCTCAGCTTCTCTAGGTTCTCTGTCGTGAAGTACCAGTAGTTGCGATCACAGCGCTGCACGTCCTTGTCAATACGGTGGATGTTCAAGCCAAACGTCTCCAGTAACTCCATCTGAAACATTTGTAGCAGGGAATCAGCGTGTGCGTATGTTTCCCCTACAGAAAGTGACTGCAAGTCGCATGGTGTGTTCATTATTTGCAGATTCTCGTCACAGCCCCGCTATTTGGCCACAGCCTTGACGCGCCTTTCTATCACGTTCGACAACGTTGGTATTGTTTACTCACTGATGACCAGGTAGTTGAGTAATGCGAAGACGGCAGCTTAAAGAATAGCGATATAAGACATAATTACTGTTAAGATGAATAACGTATGCATGTTTTCAATACCATCGGTCATAGACAGGATAGCCTGTTCAGATCAGATTTACAGTTCTACTCAATGCAGGTTACATCTGCTTTTAGATAGTTCAATGTTCCGTTCTAGTTTCTTTAAATTTAGAACAATAAAACATCAAAGTATGTAGAGAAATGTTGTATTTTATTATCTTTGTATATTTTGATGCTTTTCTGTCCTTGAATTGTAAAAACTTGGATGGAACATTGTCCTGTCTAAATTGGGCACTAGGCTACTGCGAGTAAAAGGCGTGCGCGCACTTCTGCCAATGTGGCGGGAGAATCGTAGACAAGGAACATCGATCAACCCACAACACTCACGTTGCTTCACCTATAAACGCAATGTCCATGAATCTATGCTTGATGCGCTGTCTGCTAGGTAGTAGCACAACGTTATGTATCGTCGGGCAACACAGTGGTTTGCTTGCTCACCGAATAGACGCCGCCCTGCGAACTGGCCGGGGACACAGTGGTTTGCTTGCTCACCGAATAGACGGCGCCCTGCGAACTGGCCGGGGACACAGTGGTTTGCTTGCTCACCGAATAGACGCCGCCCTGCGAACTGGCCGGGGACACAGTGGTTTGCTTGCTCACCGAATAGACGCCGCCTTGCGAACTGGCCGGGGACACAGTGGTTTGCTTGCTCACCGAATAGACGCCGCCCTGCGAACTGGCCGGGGACACAGTGGTTTGCTTGCTCACCGAATAGACGCCGCCCTGCGAACTGGCCGGGGACACAGTGGTTTGCTTGCTCACCGAATAGACGCCGCCCTGCGAACTGGCCGGGGACACAGTGGTTTGCTTGCTCACCGAATAGACGCCGCCCTGCGAACTGGCCGGGGACACAGTGGTTTGCTTGCTCACCGAATAGACGCCGCCTTGCGAACTGGCCGGGGACACAGTGGTTTGCTTGCTCACCGAATAGACGCCGCCCTGGTAACTGGCCGGGGACACAGTGGTTTGCTTGCTCACCGAATAGACGCCGCCCTGCGAACTGGCCGGGGCCACAGTGGTTTGCTTGCTCACCGAATAGACGCCGCCCTGCGAACTGGCCGGGGACACAGTGGTTTGCTTGCTCACCGAATAGACGCCGCCCTGCGAACTGGCCGGGGACACAGTGGTTTGCTTGCTCACCGAACAGACGCCGCCCTGCGAACTGGCCGGGGACACAGTGGTTTGCTTGCTCACCGAATAGACGCCGCCCTGCGAACTGGCCGGAGACACAGTGGTTTGCTTGCTCACCGAATAGACGCCGCCCTGCGAACTGGCCGGGGACACAGTGGTTTGCTTGCTCACCTAATAGACGCCGCCCTGCGAACTGGCCGGGGACACAGTGGTTTGCTTGCTCACCGAATAGACGGCGCCCTGCGAACTGGCCGGGGACACAGTGGTTTGCTTGCTCACCGAATAGACGCCGCCCTGCGAACTGGCCGGAGACACAGTGGTTTGCTTGCTCACCGAATAGACGCCGCCCTGCGAACTGGCCGGAGACACAGTGGTTTGCTTGCTCACCGAATAGACGCCGCCCTGCGAACTGGCCGGGGACACAGTGGTTTGCTTGCTCACCGAATAGACGCCGCCCTGCGAACTGGCCGGGGACACAGTGGTTTGCTTGCTCACCGAATAGACGCCGCCCTGCAAACTGGCCGGGGACACAGTGGTTTGCTTGCTCACCGAATAGACGCCGCCCTGCAAACTGGCCGGGGACACAGTGGTTTGCTTGCTCACCTAATAGACGCCGCCCTGCGAACTGGCCGGGGACACAGTGGTTTGCTTGCTCACCGAATAGACGCCGCCCTGCGAACTGGCCGGGGACACAGTGGTTTGCTTGCTCACCGAATAGACGCCGCCCTGCGAACTGGCCGGAGACACAGTGGTTTGCTTGCTCACCGAATAGACGCCGCCCTGCGAACTGGCCGGGGACACAGTGGTTTGCTTGCTCACCGAATAGACGCCGCCCTGCGAACTGGCCGGGGACACAGTGGTTTGCTTGCTCACCGAATAGACGGCGCCCTGCGAACTGGCCGGGGACACAGTGGTTTGCTTGCTCACCGAATAGACGCCGCCCTGCGAACTGGCCGGGGACACAGTGGTTTGCTTGCTCACCGAATAGACGCCGCCCTGCAAACTGGCCGGGGACACAGTGGTTTGCTTGCTCACCGAATAGACGCCGCCCTGCGAACTGGCCGGGGACACAGTGGTTTGCTTGCTCACCGAATAGACGCCGCCCTGCAAACTGGCCGGGGACACAGTGGTTTGCTTGCTCACCGAATAGACGCCGCCCTGCAAACTGGCCGGGGACACAGTGGTTTGCTTGCTCACCTAATAGACGCCGCCCTGCGAACTGGCCGGGGACACAGTGGTTTGCTTGCTCACCGAATAGACGGCGCCCTGCGAACTGGCCGGAGACACAGTGGTTTGCTTGCTCACCGAATAAACGCCGCCTTGCGAACTGACCGGGGACACAGTGGTTTGCTTGCTCACCGAATAGACGCCGCCCTGCGAACTGGCCGGGGACACAGTGGTTTGCTTGCTCACCGAATAGACGCCGCCCTGCGAACTGGCTGGAGAGACGCAGTTGGACCGACAGTTCGGGCTGCCCGACTCCTGGTTCTCCTCGGCCACCGCCAACTTATCTTCGTCCAGTCGGGGAGACGAGTGCTCGCCTGAAACCACAAGATCACAACATGTCAGAAGATCAGCTGTTGGAATATTGTACAGACGTGATGCCGAAGACAACGAGAATCTTTTAACTGTCTAGTTTTACAGATGTGAAATACATCGCGACCTCCACAAAGACCCGTACAAAGTGTACGTAACTGCTTTACTAGATAAAAACACATTCACAGTTAATTATAAGTTTTATTTCTCTAAACAGTTAATCAAGGACGTAAGTGAAGCTAATAATCATTTTTCTCATTTTGAGTAGATGAAGCACGTAGAATCAATTTCAACAATATCCAGAAATAATTATATTTGAAAGAAAGGAATATATTTTTGTTATGGAAAATATCACGTATGGACATTGGACAACTCCATAGAAACCGGGGTTGGTTCTAATGGTAATTGGAGGACGTTTCTGCATCTGTTTTGGAGAACAACAATGGATGTAACTGTGACTCACTGTCGTCTACGTAGGGGTCGAGGTGTTTCCGCTGTCCAACGGGTGTAACTGTGACTCACCGTCGTCTACATAGGGGTCCGAGGTGTTTCCGCTGTCCAACTTGTGTAAGTGTGACTCACCGTCGTCTACATAGGGGTCCGAGGTGTTTCCGCTGTCCAACTTGTGTAAGTGTGACTCACCGTCGTCTACATAGGGGTCGAGGTGTTTCCGCTGTCCAACTTGTGTAAGTGTGACTCACCGTCGTCTACATAGGGGTCCGAGGTGTTTCCGCTGTCCAACGGGTGTAACTGTGACTCACCGTCGTCTACATAGGGGTCCGAGGTGTTTCCGCTGTCCAACGGGTGTAACTGTGACTCACCGTCGTCTACATAGGGGTCCGAGGTGTTTCCGCTGTCCAACGGGTGTAACTGTGACTCGCCGTCGTCTACATAGGGGTCCGAGGTGTTTCCGCTGTCCAACGGGTGTAACTGTGACTCACCGTCGTCTACATAGGGGTCCGAGGTGTTTCCGCTGTCCAACGGGTGTAACTGTGACTCACCGTCGTCTACATAGGGGTCCGAGGTGTTTCCGCTGTCCAACGGGTGTAACTGTGACTCACCGTCGTCTTCATAGGGGTCCGAGGTGTTTCCACTGTCCAACGGGTGTAACTGTGACTCATCGTCGTCTACACAGGGGTCCGAGGTGTTTCCGCTGTCCAACGGGTGTAACTGTGACTCACTGTCGTCTACACAGGGGTCCGAGGTGTTTCCGCCGTCCAACGGGTGTAACTGTGACTCACCGTCGTCTACATAGGGGTACGAGGTGTTTCCGCTGTCCAACGGGTGTAACTGTGACTCACCGTCGTCTTCATAGGGGTCCGAGGTGTTTCCGCTGTCCAACGGGTGTAACTGTGACTCACCGTCGTCTATGTAGGGGTCCGAGGTGTTTCCGCTGTCCAACGGGTGTAACTGTGACTCACCGTCGTCTACATAGGTGTCCGAGGTGTTTCCGCTGTCCAACGGGTGTAACTGTGACTCACCGTCATCTACACAGGGGTCCGAGGTGTTTCCGCTGTCCAACGGATGTAACTGTGACTCACCGTCGTCTACATAGGTGTCCGAGGTGTTTCCGCTGTCCAACGGGTGTAACTGTGACTCACCGTCATCTACACAGGGGTCCGAGGTGTTTCCGCTGTCCAACGGATGTAACTGTGACTCACCGTCGTCTACATAGGGGTCCGAGGTGTTTCCACTGTCCAACGGGTGTAACTGTGACTCACCGTCGTCTACATAGGGGTCCGAGGTGTTTCCGCTGTCCAACGGGTGTAACTGTGACTCACCGTCGTCTTCATAGGGGTCCGAGGTGTTTCCGCTGTCCAACGGGTGTAACTGTGACTCACCGTCGTCTACATAGGGGTCCGAGGTGTTTCCGCTGTCCAACGGGTGTAACTGTGACTCACCGTCGTCTACATTGGGGTCCGAGGTGTTTCCGCTGTCCAACGGGTGTAACTGTGACTCACCGTCGTCTACATAGGTGTCCGAGGTGTTTCCGCTGTCCAACGGGTGTAAGTGTGACTCACCGTCGTCTACATAGGGGTCCGAGGTGTTTCCGCTGTCCAACGGGTGTAAGTGTGACTCACCGTCGTCTACATAGGGTTCCGAGGTGTTTTCGCGGTCCAACGGGTGTAACTGTGACTCACCGTCGTCTACATAGGGGTCCGAGGTGTTTCCGCTGTGCAACAGATGTAACTGTGACTCACCGTCGTCTACATAGGGGTCCGAGGTGTTTCCGCTGTCCAACAGGTGTAACTGTGACTCACCGTCGTCTACATAGGGGTCCGAGGTGTTTCCGCTATCCAACGGGTGTAACTGTGACTCACCGTCGTCTACATAGGGGTCCGAGGTGTTTCCGCTGTCCAACGGGTGTAACTGTGACTCACCGTCGTCTACATAGTGTCCGCTGTCCAACAGGTGTAACTGTGACTCACCGTCGTCTACATAGGGGTCCGAGGTGTTTCCGCTGTCCAACGGGTGTAACTGTGACTCACCGTCGTCTACATAGTGTCCGCTGTCCAACAGGTGTAACTGTGACTCACCGTCGTCTACATAGGGGTCCGAGGTGTTTCCGCTGTCCAACAGGTGTAACTGAGACTCACCGTCGTCTACATAGGGGTCCGAGGTGTTTCCGCTGTCCAACAGGTGTAACTGAGACTCACCGTCGTCTACATAGGGGTCCGAGGTGTTTCCGCTGTCCAACGGGTGTAACTGTGACTCACCGTCGTCTACATAGTGTCCGCTGTCCAACGGGTGTAACTGTGACTCACCGTCGTCTACATAGGGGTCCGAGGTGTTTCCGCTGTCCAACGGGTGTAACTGTGACTCACCGTCGTCTACATAGGGGTCCGAGGTGTTTCCGCTGTCCAACGGGTGTAACTGTGACTCACCGTCGTCTACATAGGGGTCCGAGGTGTTTCCGCTGTCCAACAGGTGTAACTGAGACTCACCGTCGTCTACATAGGGGTCCGAGGTGTTTCCGCTGTCCAACGAGGGGTTGGTAGTGACTATGACTGCTGTCGATTGTAAAGCTGCGCTGAGGTTTAAGTTGTTTATTCGTTCGTTGTTTCTCTTCGATGTGTCTTCCATGTCCTCGTCTTCCACCACCCCCTCGTCCGGAGATGATTCGTCCTGCAGAAAAGCGGCGTTATTGTTACCTGACACTGACACAGGATAGTACTGTACAATGTACATCCTACACATCACACAAGATTGAACGTTGTTTTACTCACAAGCAATGGGCGAGTGCATTGAGACTTTAGCTATAGCTTTACTGGATACTAACATCGATTAGGAGCCGACGAACATGCAGATCTATTATACAACATATTAACAGAACAAAACCATTGATTGCCTTTCTAGTGTCATGTTTCCGGCGTTGATGATAGAGCAAGCAAGCAAACGCCATCACCGTCGCTTGGAAGAACCGAATTGTAGCTTTGAAGGCCACGTAACATAAACAAACTTCAGGAATGCAGAAATAAATAGTACTCTAAGTTCTTTGCGTCTGCTACTAAATAGAGATCACGTTTATGAACTGGGAAGTATTATTGTAAAATCTATCTCAACCCAGCTTGATCCTAAGTAAACCGGTTTATTTGATCCATTTTGTGCTACACGAATTGTAGCTTGGCGCTCACAGCTGCTAACAGATGAATGGAATGGCAAATTTCCTCGCTCACAGCCCCTAACAGATGAATGGAATGACAAATTTCCTAATTGATTCACAAGATCGGTCACATACCGGGAATAACCACCAACACAATATTATCGCCAATTGAATGATCACGGTCACAATATTGAAAATAAAATAACGTTTTTATTTTCAGTATTTCAGCAATGTAAAATTTTGAATGAAGCACTATTGCGAAAACTGGGTCAGTTGTTTAGAAAAACAACGGCAGTTCGAACAGGTGTTAATTCCAAGATGCTGTATTAGGATTTTCGACTATGGACGATAAGCCGGTAATAGCTTGTCAAAAATGTCGAGTGGACGAAGCGCGCGCGTGGTCACAGTGAAGGAATCTATAGGGGTCTGTTAAACCCCACTCTTGCAGTGGTATTTGCCAGTTCTCGCACTATCATCCTGGAGTGAGGTAAAGTTTAGCATAAGGACAATTAGCGCGGGTCTACTATACCCAACCCAGCATGGAACAGTGGCCGTGCTTACCCTGTGAACGTCGTCCGTGCTGTGCCGCATGCGGTTGATGATCTGTCCGTGGACGGGGTCGTCTGTCGGATGGTTCCCGTCGTCCACAGAGTTGGGCGGACACTTGATGCCCTCGGCGAGCAGACTGTCATTGTTGCCGTTGACGATCTTGCGCGAGGTGATGTTGCTCAGGTCTTGTCTGTGGTTGTCGAGGTTCTGCTGAACTTCAACGTCCAGCTGGTTCTGTTCGAGAGAGTTCGGCGGACAGTTTATGTGTTCGGCCGGGTCGTTGGATTCGTCCTCTTCCACGATCTGGTCGGTGTCTGATATGATGCTCATGTTGTCTTCCTCGAACACCTAAACAATTTGTATCGTGCAGTGTGAAGTCAATGAGTTAACATAAACGATTGTTACGAATATTGTAACGAAATGATTGACAGTCGTTGGTCAGTTTGTCAGAGCGATCGTCAAAGCTAAAACCATGCTTTTAATATCGAGATAATTATAAATAGAGGTTATAAATAAAGCTTATGGAGCATTATTAAAGAAAACAACATTGAAATGGCCAGAGAAAAGATATAAGCATTTGAGATCTTGTGTTATACTGGCTAATTGAAAAGCGACTCCTCGAAGAACCACTTAAAGAAGTTATGAGATTCGTTGGTAATGAAATGTTAACTAGAAAAAAGCTAGTATAGATCATCGAGCAGGAGTAGGGCTCATTTTAAGGCATAAGAAATATTGATCCAGTCCAGCTAGGATTATGCGGTTTCATGTTCAAGTACTCTAGGACATGCAAGGGTGGAGATAGTTGTCTCACATGACTCACGTCGTTGCTAAGGTCTCGCGCAAGGGTGGCCGGGGCGGGGGGTGCGTCACCGCTCATACTCTCCGACGAGAGCTTGGCCAAGTTAGCTGCCATCGTCTCCTTGTCTCGCTGTCTCACTATGGCTTCTACAGCCAACCACTCGGACATGGTTGTCTCGTAGTTCTGTCTCGTCTTCAAGTCTTTCTCCTCCCGATCGTCCGCCGAGCTGCCGAAACAGTAGTGCCCCAAGAGGTACGGCCACGTCTAAGACGGACACAGACAGGTAGGTATAAGTATCCCTTCATAAAGCAAGCATGCAGGAAGACCACCTAACATGTGTCTCACCCCTGAATGAGAGCTTGCAACAAAGGCAGCTACCAGATTGATTGTAAACGTATTTTAATCGTAAACGTAAACAATTTGAGTTTATCAAACTGATTTAAAGACCAGTGCAGCAAAGACGATAAATACCAACTTTCCACGAACTTGAAAGAATACCAAAGGTTGCGCCAATGTTCCCCTCCACTTTGTTGCAAAGAATTATTGTGAAGAATAGGCATCTACCTCCTTTCGTATTTCGTGGCTGACTCCTCCAAAGTACGTCAGTCTGAAGACTTCCTCCTTATCGCTGATGACTCCGCCCACATTCAACGTCACCCACTTCTCACTGGTCAGTCCTTCGGGTGAGCTGGATGGCGCGATAATGTTGGGGTTGACCAGTCCTGACAGGTGTGTTCGTACAGTGGAGAGGTGGCGACAGTAAGCCAGCCACCCATAAAACGCTCGGGATATGATCTGACGTTTCATTGTGTCGCACACTAGCTGGATAGAATCCCTGAAACATAAAGGTGAACCGATTCTAAAATTTAAATAATAACTTATCACTTACATATATATCTTCGTATCTTCGGCTTTCACGATCCGTAGATGTGAACTGTTGAGTAGTTCTTGGATTATTTCGTTGTGTCGGTGCTGGGTTGATATTACTCGACGTTTCACTACCCATGTTGGCATGGATTTTCCAAGACTGTGAAGGCTTTTTAAAGTGATGAAAAAACCACCAGTATGGGTGGTGAAACGTAGAGTTGAATCAACTCAGCAACGACACGACGAAATAACCCACGAACAACACAACAGTTCATGAATATATTAAAACACTAATACTTTAGTGGCCATGATTTATGTTAATACAATTAAAACAGTTGTGGGTTAATCCGCCACGGATAATATGGAGGTAGGACGTGGCGGACTAAACCACCACTATTTTAATTGTATTAATACGTAAACGACATCTTATTTAGATTTTGTAATGTGTTATTGCAACGCACAGATTTTACAATCAAACAAGATCATAGGAAAAATAGAAATATTTCTTGGAACAAACAAACATTCCTAGCAAACAGCACTCAATTCTCTTGGGGGTGACATGTTCTGCTTTACATCAATATAAAGCATTCTAAAGCTAGCGCTGGCTTGGGACTGTCCGGGAGGTCGCTACCGCTACAGACTACATTGAGAGCCTATCAAGCCTTAGGACTCACACGTACCCAGATGTGAGTTCCTTGTGCGCGTGACCGTTAGCAGTGACCGCGGCGACGGGCGCTGGCTTGGGACTGTCCGGGAGGTCGCTACCGCTACAGACCACATTGAGAGCCTATCAAGCCTTAGGACTCACACGTACCCAGATGTGAGTTCCTTGTGCGCGTGACCGTTAGTAGTGACCGCGGCGACGGGCGCTGGCTTGGGACTGTCCGGGAGGTCGCTGCCGCTACAGACCACATTAAGAGCCTATCAAGCCTTAGGACTCACACGTACCCAGATGTGAGTTCCTTGTGCGCGTGACCGTTGGTAGTGACCGCGGCGACGGGCGCTGGCTTGGGACTGTCCGGGGGGTCGCTACCGCTACAGACCACATTGAGAGCCTATCAAGCCTTAGGACTCACACGTACCCAGATGTGAGTTCCTTGTGCGCGTGACCGTTAGTAGTGACCGCGGCGACGGGCGCTGGCTTGGGACTGTCCGGGAGGTCGCTGCCGCTACAGACCACATTGAGAGCCTATCAAGCCTTAGGACTCACACGTACCCAGATGTGAGTTCCTTGTGCGCGTGACCGTTGGTATAGCGACCGCGGCGACGGGCGCTGGCTTGGGACTGTCCGGGAGGTCGCTACCGCTGCAGACCACATTGAGAGCCTATCAAGCCTTAGGACTCACACGTACCCAGATGTGAGTTCCTTGTGCGCGTGACCGTTAGTAGTGACCGCGGCGACGGGCGCTGGCTTGGGACTGTCCGGGAGGTCGCTACCGCTGCAGACCACATTGAGAGCCTATCAAGCCTTAGGACTCACACGTACCCAGATGTGAGTTCCTTGTGCGCGTGACCGTTAGTAGTGACCGCGGCGACGGGCGCTGGCTTGGGACTGTCCGGGGGGTCGCTACCGCTACAGACCACATTGAGAGCCTATCAAGCCTTAGGACTCACACGTACCCAGATGTGAGTTCCTTGTGCGCGTGACCGTTAGTAGTGACCGCGGCGACGGGCGCTGGCTTGGGACTGTCCGGGGGGTCGCTACCGCTACAGACCACATTGAGAGCCTATCAAGCCTTAGGACTCACACGTACCCAGATGTGTGTTCCTTGTGCGCGTGACCGTTGGTATAGCGACCGCGGCGACGGGCGCTGGCTTGGGACTGTCCGGGAGGTCGCTACCGCTGCAGACCACATTGAGAGCCTATCAAGCCTTAGGACTCACACGTACCCAGATGTGAGTTCCTTGTGCGCGTGACCGTTAGTAGTGACCGCGGCGACGGGCGCTGGCTTGGGACTGTCCGGGAGGTCGCTACCGCTACAGACCACATTGAGAGCCTTAGGACTCACACGTACCCAGATGTGTGTTCCTTGTGCGCGTGACCGTTGGTATAGCGACCGCGGCGACGGGCGCTGGCTTGGGACTGTCCGGGGGGTCGCTACCGCTACAGACCACATTGAGAGCCTATCAAGCCTTAGGACTCACACGTACCCAGATGTGAGTTCCTTGTGCGCGTGACCGTTGGTATAGCAACCGCGGCGACGGGCGCTGGCTTGGGACTGTCCGGGGGGTCGCTACCGCTGCAGACCACATTGAGAGCCTATCAAGCCTTAGGACTCACACGTACCCAGATGTGAGTTCCTTGTGCGCGTGACCGTTAGTAGTGACCGCGGCGACGGGCGCTGGCTTGGGACTGTCCGGGGGGTCGCTACCGCTACAGACCACATTGAGAGCCTATCAAGCCTTAGGACTCACACGTACCCAGATGTGTGTTCCTTGTGCGCGTGACCGTTGGTATAGCAACCGCGGCGACGGGCGCTGGCTTGGGACTGTCCGGGAGGTCGCTACCGCTGCAGACCACATTGAGAGCCTATCAAGCCTTAGGACTCACACGTACCCAGATGTGAGTTCCTTGTGCGCGTGACCGTTAGTAGTGACCGCGGCGACGGGCGCTGGCTTGGGACTGTCCGGGAGGTCGCTACCGCTACAGACCACAATGAGAGCCTACCAAGCCTTAGGACTCACACGTACCCAGATGTGTGTTCCTTGTGCGCGTGACCGTTGGTATAGCGACCGCGGCGACGGGCGCTGGCTTGGGACTGTCCGGGAGGTCGCTACCGCTACAGACCACATTGAGAGCCTATCAAGCCTTAGGACTCACACGTACCCAGATGTGTGTTCCTTGTGCGCGTGACCGTTGGTATAGCGACCGCGGCGACGGGCGCTGGCTTGGGACTGTCCGGGAGGTCGCTACCGCTACAGACCACATTGAGAGCCTATCAAGCCTTAGGACTCACACGTACCCAGATGTGAGTTCCTTGTGCGCGTGACCGTTAGTAGTGACCGCGGCGACGGGCGCTGGCTTGGGACTGTCCGGGAGGTCGCTACCGCTACAGACCACAATGAGAGCCTACCAAGCCTTAGGACTCACACGTACCCAGATGTGTGTTCCTTGTGCGCGTGACCGTTGGTATAGCGACCGCGGCGACGGGCGCTGGCTTGGGACTGTCCGGGAGGTCGCTACCGCTACAGACCACATTGAGAGCCTATCAAGCCTTAGGACTCACACGTACCCAGATGTGAGTTCCTTGTGCGCGTGACCGTTAGTAGTGACCGCGGCGACGGGCGCTGGCTTGGGACTGTCCGGGAGGTCGCTACCGCTGCAGACCACATTGAGAGCCTATCAAGCCTTAGGACTCACACGTACCCAGATGTGAGTTCCTTGTGCGCGTGACCGTTAGTAGTGACCGCGGCGACGGGCGCTGGCTTGGGACTGTCCGGGAGGTCGCTACCGCTACAGACCACAATGAGAGCCTACCAAGCCTTAGGACTCACACGTACCCAGATGTGTGTTCCTTGTGCGCGTGACCGTTGGTATAGCGACCGCGGCGACGGGCGCTGGCTTGGGACTGTCCGGGAGGTCGCTACCGCTACAGACCACATTGAGAGCCTATCAAGCCTTAGGACTCACACGTACCCAGATGTGAGTTCCTTGTGCGCGTGACCGTTAGTAGTGACCGCGGCGACGGGCGCTGGCTTGGGACTGTCCGGGGGGTCGCTACCGCTGCAGACCACATTGAGAGCCTATCAAGCCTTAGGACTCACACGTACCCAGATGTGAGTTCCTTGTGCGCGTGACCGTTAGTAGTGACCGCGGCGACGGGCGCTGGCTTGGGACTGTCCGGGGGGTCGCTACCGCTACAGACCACATTGAGAGCCTATCAAGCCTTAGGACTCACACGTACCCAGATGTGTGTTCCTTGTGCGCGTGACCGTTGGTATAGCGACCGCGGCGACGGGCGCTGGCTTGGGACTGTCCGGGAGGTCGCTACCGCTGCAGACCACATTGAGAGCCTATCAAGCCTTAGGACTCACACGTACCCAGATGTGAGTTCCTTGTGCGCGTGACCGTTAGTAGTGACCGCGGCGACGGGCGCTGGCTTGGGACTGTCCGGGAGGTCGCTACCGCTACAGACCACATTGAGAGCCTATCAAGCCTTAGGACTCACACGTACCCAGATGTGAGTTCCTTGTGCGCGTGACCGTTAGTAGTGACCGCGGCGACGGGCGCTGGCTTGGGACTGTCCGGGAGGTCGCTACCGCTACAGACCACATTGAGAGCCTATCAAGCCTTAGGACTCACACGTACCCAGATGTGAGTTCCTTGTGCGCGTGACCGTTGGTAGTGACCGCGGCGACGGGCACTGGCTTGGGACTGTCCGGGAGGTCGCTACCGCTACAGACCACATTGAGAGCCTATCAAGCCTTAGGACTCACACGTACCCAGATGTGAGTTCCTTGTGCGCGTGACCGTTAGTAGTGACCGCGGCGACGGGCGCTGGCTTGGGACTGTCCGGGAGGTCGCTACCGCTACAGACCACATTGAGAGCCTATCAAGCCTTAGGACTCACACGTACCCAGATGTGAGTTCCTTGTGCGCGTGACCGTTAGTAGTGACCGGGGCGACGGGCGCTGGCTTGGGACTGTCCGGGAGGTCGCTACCGCTGCAGACCACATTGAGAGCCTATCAAGCCTTAGGACTCACACGTACCCAGATGTGAGTTCCTTGTGCGCGTGACCGTTAGTAGTGACCGCGGCGACGGGCGCTGGCTTGGGACTGTCCGGGAGGTTGCTACCGCTACAGACCACATTGAGAGCCTATCAAGCCTTAGGACTCACACGTACCCAGATGTGTGTTCCTTGTGCGCGTGACCGTTGGTAAAGCGACCGCGGCGACGGGCGCTGGCTTGGGACTGTCCGGGAGGTCGCTGCCGCTACAGACCACATTGAGAGCCTATCAAGCCTTAGGACTCACACGTACCCAGATGTGTGTTCCTTGTGCGCGTGACCGTTGGTAAAGCGACCGCGGCGACGGGCGCTGGCTTGGGACTGTCCGGGAGGTCGCTGCCGCTACAGACCACATTGAGAGCCTATCAAGCCTTAGGACTCACACGTACCCAGATGTGAGTTCCTTGTGCGCGTGACCGTTAGTAGTGACCGCGGCGACGGGCGCTGGCTTGGGACTGTCCGGGGGGTCGCTACCGCTACAGACCACATTGAGAGCCTATCAAGCCTTAGGACTCACACGTACCCAGATGTGAGTTCCTTGTGCGCGTGACCGTTAGTAGTGACCGCGGCGACGGGCGCTGGCTTGGGACTGTCCGGGGGGTCGCTACCGCTACAGACCACATTGAGAGCCTATCAAGCCTTAGGACTCACACGTACCCAGATGTGTGTTCCTTGTGCGCGTGACCGTTGGTATAGCGACCGCGGCGACGGGCGCTGGCTTGGGACTGGCCGGGAGGTCGCTACCGCTGCAGACCACATTGAGAGCCTATCAAGCCTTAGGACTCACACGTACCCAGATGTGAGTTCCTTGTGCGCGTGACCGTTAGTAGTGACCGCGGCGACGGGCGCTGGCTTGGGACTGTCCGGCAGGTCGCTGCCGCTACAGACCACACTGAGAGCCTATCAAGCCTTAGGACTCACACGTACCCAGATGTGAGTTCCTTGTGCGCGTGACCGTTAGTAGTGACCGCGGCGACGGGCGCTGGCTTGGGACTGTCCGGCAGGTCGCTGCCGCTACAGACCACATTGAGAGCCTATCAAGCCTTAGGACTCACACGTACCCAGATGTGAGTTCCTTGTGCGCGTGACCGTTAGTAGTGACCGCGGCGACGGGCGCTGGCTTGGGACTGTCCGGGAGGTCGCTACCGCTACAGACCACATTGAGAGCCTATCAAGCCTTAGGACTCACACGTACCCAGATGTGAGTTCCTTGTGCGCGTGACCGTTGGTAGTGACCGCGGCGACGGGCACTGGCTTGGGACTGTCCGGGAGGTCGCTACCGCTACAGACCACATTGAGAGCCTATCAAGCCTTAGGACTCACACGTACCCAGATGTGAGTTCCTTGTGCGCGTGACCGTTGGTAGTGACCGCGGCGGCGGGCGCTGGCTTGGGACTGTCCGGGAGGTCGCTACCGCTGCTCGGGTCCAGGCTGAGGGACTTGCTCGATGACGTAGAACTGGCCGTGGAAGAGGAGATGAGATGGGCTCGGACCCTGGATTGTAGCTGTTGAAAGCCGCCCTGAGTCTGAGAGTTCCACGTTGAGACCGGATCCATCAGTTCTTGGCCGGCTACTAGAACAACCACGACATATCTGCACGCCAAAGAAATAATTGCTACCAAATGAAGGCTCTGCAGCAACATGGTAATGACATTCACACTATGTATTTGTTTTTATTGTTTACTGTTACAATACAACTATTTATAATTAGTTATTAATTATGTATTGTTGTCTTACGGAAGTCTTCGTGATGAGCTTTGTCCACTATCCGGAATACGTAGTCGGTTGACTCTTCGTCAGAATCGTCGGCCCTCGTGGAGTTAGGCATGGGACGTCCTTTGCGACGCAGCTTCGGGAACACTTTGCCTGTGAGCAGAGGACCTAAGTTATGTCATTAGCTCTCTAAGGTCGAGGTGCACAACAACAATAGTCCAAGATGTCCGCGCACACTTATCCGTCACGAAGCGCGGCGAACGGAAGGGTAGGGTATTGCAATGCACCCACGCACACTTGTCGTAACGAAGCGACCGGCAGCCGCTGCAGATATTCCGGCTGAAGCTTCCGACTCCGTCGTCGGACGAAGACGGGTTGGTTCGCCGCGCTTCGCGTAATATTATGTGCGCGGACCTTTCATTGGGGATTTGCTCCAAACAAACATGGCGACTGGTAGAACACATGCATTTTCATATAGAGCACTCAAAATAGACTAGATGCATGCATTCTTGTTGGAAAGGAAATAAACTACTACTACGAGTGGTTCAGCTGTCAATTTTCATTGTTGTTTTCATTGTTTTTTTATTCATTAAAGGCGCTGAAAGGAGGTTGCTTAGCAGCGCTCTCAATGACTATGTACATCATAGAGCTCTGAAATGGTTTAGCAAACCGGTTTGGGTCTAAAACGTTTTAGAGATGTATAGATATACAGTATACACAGGATATACACATCGGTTTTGCTGTAAAACACTTTAGTTCCAAATCAGTTTGGATTTTATAAAGTAGTTTGAATAAGTAAAATCTCAACATCTGTGGTTGAAACACGCCACAAACCGTTTCAGCATGCGTTTAAGGATGCGCACGCACATTCCACTGGCTTGATAACTCAACCATGTGGTAGGCGGTGGCACGATGTTCGACTTTCGATATCAGAGTGTTAATAAACCGGTTTGATAAACCGTTTCAGTACTCTGTGATATACGTAGTGTATGCTAGTTTTGAGTCCTCAATAATATTTGTTGAATCCATGGTAATGGTAACCAATCCGAAATTTCTAAATCGGAGATTGACGACATTTTGTGAATTTCGATCCAACTAAAGGAACGGTGTCAGCATAAACTTTTTGTACTAATCTCTCAAACTGACTTGATCGTATAGCAGCTGTATTGAGACACCATATATGCTGATCATGAGTCCTGCACTGCACAAAGCCGTTCAGCGTGCCTCGTTATTGTGTTCCCAGATCGCAGTTATTATAGGTACACAAGAAGAGAGTAACACTATATGAATACCGGCGTCCCTCACCTTTGCCCCTCTGCGACCACAGTGGTGGATCCAACTGACCGCGCGGCAGGAGGCCGTTCTCTAGACAGGAGAGGAAGGCCAGCAAGTGGCCCCCCTTGGGAAAGTGTATGGGGGGACGCTGCACCCCGTCCTGTCCCACCAGAACCACTGTCCCTCCGCTGTCCGACTGTTGATGACAGTGCACGTACACGACCTCGTCTACGCGCACGTTCATGGCGTAGTCCCAATACAGGCTGCAACATGGACACAGCTCATCAGACTCAGTCTAATATTGACTCTGTATATTCATGACGTAGTCCCAATACAGGCTGCAACATGGACACAGCTCATCAGACTCAATCTAATATTGACTCTGTATATTCATGACGTAGTCCCAATACAGGCTGCAACATGGACACAGCTCATCAGACTCAATCTAATATTGACTCTGTATATTCATGACGTAGTCCCAATACAGGCTGCAACATGGACACAACTCATCAGACTCAATCTAATATTGACTCTGTATATTCATGACATAGTCCCAATACAGGCTGCAACATGGACACAACTCATCAGACTCAATCTAATATTGACTCTGTATATTCATGACATAGTCCCAATACAGGCTGCAACATGGACACAACTCATCAGACTCAATCTAATATTGACTCTGTATATTCATGACGTAGTCCCAATACAGGCTGCAACATGGACACAACTCATCAGACTCAATCTAATATTGACTCTGTATATTCATGACGTAGTCCCAATACAGGCTGCAACATGGACACAACTCATCAGACTCAATCTAATATTGACTCTGTATATTCATGACGTAGTCCCAATACAGGCTGCAACATGGACACAACTCATCAGACTCAGTCTAATATTGACTCTGTATTTTCATGACGTAGTCCCAATACAGGCTGCAACATGGACACAGCTCATCAGACTCAATCTAATATTGACTATGTATATTCATGACAGTCCCAATACAGGCTGCAACATGGACACAACTCATCAGACTCAGTCTAATATTGACTCTGTATATTCATGACGTAGTCCCAATACAGGCTGCAACATGGACACAACTCATCAGACTCAGTCTAATATTGACTCTGTATCAAAGATATTATAATATTCCCTACGTGAAAGATGTGCGACTCCCTATGGGCGAAATGAAGAACTGTTTGGACGCCATTTTGCTCACGTCACGTGTCGCTAACGCTATCTGTGGTTTGGGTTAGGAACTAAACGAGGAACGGGCGAGCCTACCCCTGGTAGCTGGGGGGGCAGGGTAATTCACGAGAAGAAGCTACTGCCATAAGCACTTCCTGTATATTCATGACGTAGTCCCAATATAGGCTGCAACATGGACACAACTCATCAGACTCAATCTAATATTGACTCTGTATATTCATGACGTAGTCCCAATACAGGCTGCAACATGGACACAACTCATCAGACTTAGTCTAATATTGACTCTGTATATTCATGACGTAGTCCCAATTCAGGCTGCAACATGGACACAACTCATCAGACTCAATCTAATATTGACTCTGTATATTCATGACATAGTCCCAATACAGGCTGCAACATGGACACAACTCATCAGACTCAATCTAATATTGACTCTGTATATTCATGACGTAGTCCCAATACAGGCTGCAACATGGTCACAACTCATCAGACTCAATCTAATATTGACTCTGTATATTCATGACGTAGTCTCAATACAGGCTGCAACATGGACACAACTCATCAGACTCAGTCTAATATTGACTCTGTATATTCATTACGTAGTCCCAATACAGGCTGCAACATGGACACAGCTCATCAGACTCAATCTAATATTGACTATATATTCATGGCGTAGTCCCAATACAGGCTGCAACATGGACACAACTCATCAGACTTAGTCTAATATTAACTCTGTATATTCATGACGTAGTCCCAATACAGGCTGCAACATGGACACAACTCATCAGACTCAATCTAATATTGACTCTGTATATTCATGACGTAGTCTCAATACAGGCTGCAACATGGACACAACTCATCAGACTCAATCTAATATTGACTCTGTTTATTCATGACGTAGTCCCAATACAGGCTGCAACATGGACACAACTCATCAGACTCAGTCTAATATTGACTCTGTATATTCATGACGTAGTCTCAATACAGGCTGCAACATGGACACAACTCATCAGACTCAATCTAATATTGACTATATATATTCATGGCGTAGTCCCAATACAGGCTGCAACATGGACACAACTCATCAGACTCAGACTAATATTGACTCTGTATATTCATGACGTAGTCTCAATACAGGCTGCAACATGGACACAACTCATCAGACTCAATCTAATATTGACTCTATATATTCATGGCGTAGTCCCAATACAGGCTGCAACATGGACACAACTCATCAGACTTAGTCTAATATTGACTCTGTATATTCATGACGTAGTCTCAATACAGGCTGCAACATGGACACAACTCATCAGACTCAATCTAATATTGACTCTGTATATTCATGACGTAGTCTCAATACAGGCTGCAACATGGACACAACTCATCAGACTCAATCTAATATTGACTCTGTATGTTCATGACGTAGTCTCAATACAGGCTGCATCATGGACACAACTCATCAGACTCAATCTAATATTGACTCTGTATATTCATGACGTAGTCTCAATACAGGCTGCAACATGGACACAACTCATCAGACTCAATCTAATATTGACTCTGTATATTCATGACGTAGTCCCAATACAGGCTGCAACATGGACACAACTCATCAGACTCAGTCTAATATTGACTCTGTATATTCATGACGTAGTCCCAATTCAGGCTGCAACATGGACACAACTCATCAGACTCAATCTAATATTGACTATGTATATTCATGACGTAGTCTCAATACAGGCTGCTACATGGACACAACTCATCAGACTCAATCTAATATTGACTCTGTATATTCATGACGTAGTCTCAATACAGGCTGCAACATGGACACAACTCATCAGACTCAGTCTAACATTGACTCTGTATATTCATGACGTAGTCCCAATACAGGCTGCAACATTGACACAACTCATCAGACTCAGTCTAATATTGACTCTGTATATTCATGACGTAGTCCCAATACAGGCTGCAACATGAACACAACTCATCAGACTCAAACTAATATTGACTCTGTATATTCATGACGTAGTCTCAATACAGGCTGCAACATTGACACAACTCATCAGACTCAATCTAATATTGACTCTGTTTATTCATGACATAGTCCCAATACAGGCTGCAACATGGACACAACTCATCAGACTCAGTCTAATATTGACTCTGTATATTCATGACAGTCCCAATACAGGCTGCAACATGGACACAACTCATCAGACTCAATCTAATATTGACTCTGTATATTCATGACGTAGTCCCAATACAGGCTGCAACACATTTCGGACACATTTCATCAGACTCAATCTAATATTGAAAACGTGGATTTGGTACAACCATTGACTTAATTGGGGCGTTGCTCTGTGTATTCACTCTTGCGCACTTATTTATTTATTTATTTGAAATATATCGTTAACAGGGCAAAGCCCCACCAGTAACGTATAATAAAAATAAAAATCAAGTTCATGTACAACACACATGTACAAGAAATGTGCACAATATCACAAATACACAAATACAAATAGGTACATACAAATTTTACCAAAAACAAACAAAAAACATGACAGTGAAAGTGAAACTGCCAAAGTCAACCTTAAAATTAAAACATAAACACAAACACAAATTAACACACATTCCCCATCACATTCTTGAACGAACTCAATGATATATTAAACGAATCAAGCTCTGAAGGAGCCATATCATTGTAAACTTGCTGAACACGATTCAGGCAAGTGTAGCTTAGTCCGTAGTCATAATTGAATAAGTTAATTTCGTAATTAAAAAAACTTTTATAATCAAAGCTGAGAACGCCGCAAGGCATTTGTTTCACTGCATTTATAATAAGTTGTGTGTACACCCCGAGTCCGACCGCAGATTCCTTGAATTTTTTGGGTCCGAATTACTGTCAAAAAGTAATCAAATATAATCGTTTGTTTGTCGTTTGGACGCCTATTATTTGACTAGATGTTGTGTTTCCAAAAAATGTGCGCATGGTTGAACTTCTCTTATGGCTTCCGGTAATGAATTCGAGGATTTCGTCTCAGTTTGTGCTAGCCAGGTAGTGGGGGTGTACATAATTTGTGAAGTGTCAAGATTGACGAAAGATCGACTGCTTTTCTTGTTCTCAACCACGGACCCGCAGTAATTATATGATTAAATCACTTGTGTGGCAATGCCCTGTTGCTATAGCTGATAGTTCAATTTAATTGAACTTACCATAGATCGGACTACAGTACGTTTTGAATATAATGCGTATAATAATTTATGAAAAGCTCGCTGATATTATTATTATTTTACAGCAAGTTTAATAAGACATTATAAATAATTTTGCACAGTCCATATCACTGCATTGCTATCACATTGTGACCGTTGGTGAACCTGATTTGTAACTGTGCCTAGATCAGCATCATGCTGGTAGGTTACGTTAATGCGACATTCGAAGATCGTCAACGTAATCGTAATCCGGCAATCGTGAAAGAATTAACTACCTTGGTTCTTATGGCGCTGGTCACAACTTAATTGTAATGCGACAATCTGGATTGCAATCGGAAATGTGTTCGTATTTCTACAATTTGCGATGCCGATGATCCCGTACCGTTTCGCCTGAGTAATTTGCGTTGGCTTGTGTCAACGGTATGAACAGTGGCCGCGCCTCGCGCCAGAAGCAGGAGCAAAGCAATATGTTGAGGGGGCAAGACAAAACCTATCACATTATAGGTTGAAACAACTCCCCCCCCCCTTCCTCCCCCCTCCCTACCTACCGCTGGTATACACTTGTAACCCTGGAACCTGACATGGTACAAATTAATTAATATAATTGATTATTTACTCACTGAAAAGTAAAAATCCCAGTAGAAAATACAGACGAGCAGATAAATTGAACGAATGGAGTCCTAAAGTAGATGTATTCGTATGTTGTGAGAAACTGCAAGTCTATCCACTACTTGATTTAAGTCCAAAGATTTAGTTAGTGATTGTTCAATTTTTAGCACAGCCAAATTAGAGAGACGAGTACTGCCCATGTTATTTCGTACATACGAATTTAATTATTTGGCCCAAACTTGAAAATGATCTCGCGCACCTGCATTGCAATCACTGACAGTTTGTAAAGTTCATTAAATTACATTTTGTATTAATTTGTTCTTGACTGTCGAATCAACTTTGGCACAGTCACTGTCTTCCTTTTCAATCCTCTTCAACATTCAACAAAACTGTCTATATCACAGCGACAGTGTTCGGCTAATGGTTTCAACTTATCGAATTTTAAGAAGCCGGCACTTTTTGGATTCATGACACTTTTACCCCGATCAACATGCGACTATTGTAAGTGAACGTTTTTTCAACTCGGTGATCATATACATGGTCCATAACAGAAGTACATATTTTAATCCTGATCTGGTAATCACTTCGAGATAGACTATCTCACATTCACTAGTCAACAGTTTGGTGGTGAAGCAGGTAAATTTATTGGGAAGCTGACGCTTTCGAGTGTTGTGATTCCTCGGCAACCATAACTTTAGTTGTGCAATCATGTAATAAAACTTATCAGGTTCCGATCTCATTTATTCCAGTGTTTCCACCAATGAATCGATAAGAACACATTTGAAGGTAGTCAACATGCATTATTTTCACTCTCGAAGAACATCACAGAACACGTGCAAGCAGAAAAGAAATTTTAAGTCAATTTTGCTCCAAAATACCCCGTTCTTCATAACCATTCATTGATCATATGAAGCAAAGAAATACAATTCACAACAATACACATACCGGTACATGAATACAGTACAGGTTGTGCTTGATTCTACTGAAATGAGCACCGACAAAGTTGATTTGACTGTATCACACGCAGTTATCTGGCAAACCCAGCGTGTTTATAACGGCCGCTTTAATTCAATCACTCGACTTCCCACCTCTATAGCAATGCGACAAATACAGGGTGTACGTTTGACTTAGATACGAAAACGCAATAGTCTTTAGGGTTTGTATGGGCGCTGACGTATTGAAATTTGACGCCACTGAAGTGCTGCTGCTAATTAACAAGGTCTACTTGATCTCTGCCTAGCAGAGGCAAGGTCCACTAGATCACTTGCAGCGACTCCGCTATGAGTAAATCCAGTAGACCTTGTAGCAGAGGCTCGTAAGCGTCGAACTCTCACGACGAGCCTTCGCTAGGCGAAGACCTTGGCTAATTAATTCCACACTATATATAGAAGGCTCTACTATTGTTAAAGGTGACAGATACAACTCCATGGTGACACGGTCAACTATATGACACGAAGAATCCTACCACGGTCCTCTTCATCTCCCAGAGCAGCACTTTAATGGCGGCCATCTTACCTATATACCGCCAACCAACTGGCAACTAACCGTATAATTATTGTATTATAAATCGGGAGACAGAATCGCCCAGCATATTATGCTGATATCAACATGTATACTTCTCGTTTTGCAAAAGTTGCTAATTATTAAAATATTACTTGATTTACTGTTCCTCCGGGTAATTTACCTATTATAAAATTCATAACAACGTATAAATGTATAAATGAATTCATAACAGTTCTATGAGTGTGAAGCAAGCAAGCGGGGGGGGGAGGGGGCAGGCGCAAATTTGGGGGGGGGGAAACATGCCCCCCCGTATAGCCGTCACTGGGTATAAAGCTTGATGCTTGATGCTTGAAGCTCAATTCATGGAGCACTCAATCTTCTTTGTGGAATGCAGCATAGCTAAGCTGATTTTGTAAACGACTGACGAACAGAGGAACGACTGACGAGCAAAGGAACAAATTATGTGTCAAACAATGGCGCGTATTTATTTCGCATTTTATTCCGCGCGCAATGCATTACGGGCGGTGGTTAGCGGTTCAATTGTGGCAATTGTGGTTGAGGCTTTTCGATCAATCGAGGATTTGCGATAACATAATTATTTTTTTTAAACGTCTATAAACTCGATTGGCTAGCATCGTTTGGATGACGCATCTGGCTGGTAGTTCCCCAGCGAAACTATGCGAACACCGAACATCGTCTCGATTGATGTCCCTCTTCAGCTGACTAACTAGGTTGTGATATTTGGAATAGTTGGGAAGGAATGTCCAAGGGCTGTTAGTATGACTCAATCCCAGCATTAAAGGGTTAGTCAGATGAAAAACTAAAAAACTATGATTTGTATATGTCCACCCTCAAATAAGGAAAACATGACTAAATCCTAAACGATACCATACTTTAAAAGCAGGCGGTTAAAAAATTAAAGAAAACGCGATTGTTTGGATTGTTGCTACCAAGTAGCACCTAGCAACTCTTCTCATGGTAATTCCCATTTACAAAAAATGTTGCCTCGAGATAGTAAAACCGCCGCTAAAATAGGGCACTTATCAAAAATCGATCAGGAGGTTTAATGTGCATCGTTTCCCTACCGATACCATGCTTTTTAGTACGAACGTGTACTTCTACAACATGCCCTGCAATTAATTTTCTTGTGACTTGATGTGAAGAAAAGTTGCAATCTGTTTTGAGCGGTACTGTCCGCAGTCGCCGAGTGTTTCGCGGAGCGCTGGCTGGACTTGTATTACACAATGAGTGTCTATCAGGCAGGCGTCAGCGACCTCAGAACCGATACAGCTGTACTACGCTTTAGAAGAAAAATGCAGCAGAGCTTACGAAGTGATTCTTATAGAATAGCTAAATGTTCACTATTTTTTTTCTTGCATTGAAGCAACCTATATCAATTTTATTTTACACAATAACTGAATTTCATGCAGTTATGACTCATTGGTGATTTTTTAGTTTATCATCTGACTAATACCTTAACCTTGTGACTGAGGAAAACCTTGAAAAAAGCCTGCTGTCAGGACTAGACTACGGGTGGCAAGTACGATGTCTCGCACTCAAAATCGTTTCTTTAAACTGCTATGGGTAGGCAATAATTAATACACATTGTTATTTAAACACATATTTACACTCAACACACAATCGTAGGGTATTTTCCTTTTCTTGAACTGAGGCCGAGGGTTAATTAATAAAACAAACAAAATACAAGCTGGTGTTATGATTGAGAAGCGCAAACACATAACAAATGGAAAACATAAAATAAAATAATCGTTAACTTACTACATTTTGGCCATGGTTGAGGCTCGCCTGTACTTGGGTCGTTCTGCACGCTTAGAAGTTGCAGGCAAACTAATCCGCCTTCGTTCCTCACAAAAAGAGTAAAAAAAACAATGATACAGAAACAAACCATGCAAAGAAAATGAAATGTAAAGCTTAAATTATGTATAATGTAATATCACATCATTGCTAATCAGGGTGGTTGTGACAGACTGGCGTAAATATAATAACACCGTTCCCATTCTGCTGTAGGCCTACTGCTTGCTTCATTTGCACCGGCGTAGGTAGCCGCCAGTATTGTAAAAGTTACTATTGTAAAGTAATTCAGTTACACTTACAATTACTTGCCACTGAAAGTAATTCAGTTACAGTTATAGTTACCGTACTTTCTTACCAAAGTAATTGAGTTACAGTTATAGTTACTTTATGAAGTAGGTAATTGAATTAATTTTCAGTACTTCATACAATTTCTCAAAAGTGTAAATAGTCAGCAAAACTAACACAACATGTACTGTTACACATGTATTGTTATCATGTTGACCAAGTCATGTTTGCCTTATTCACGAAAGGATTTTACCACAACTCGCAAATATTTCCTATTCGTTCCACCACACGCTAACAAAAATAATGTTTTTATTTTATTTTTTAGACTGGAAGTGACGTTTTATTATTATTTTGTATTACTGGACGAGCATGGTTTTGAAGTAAAGTAACTGCAAAAAGAAACTGTAAAATGAGTATAATTACTTATGAAAGTACTTCAGTTACAGTTAGCGTTACATTAAAATGGAAGTAATTGAAATAGTTATTGAGTTACTCAAAAAGTAATGAATGACTTTTACTCAATTACTTTGACTCAGTTACTTCACAACACTGGTAGCCGCTAATAATTCTAGAGAAATAACCGTGCACTTTCTGCTGGGTGCATTTACATACAGTCCAACTAGAGACCCAAATATTCACTGATGGGCATTTCAGAAAGTAAACCAATCAAAAGCTCCAACCCTTTAGTGAAGTAGAGACTCTTAACCACAACGGCTAAGAAATCTCCATAAATATACACAATTTATCTGTGAAGCTTTTTACAAAAAGGCAATTTGTCTCATTCGCTTTTGAGCTCATATATGCTGCGGAGAGAACTATGATTAGATTGGAACACATATTTCTAGAAAAATCAAAAATTAATACGATATGTTTTGATATGACGTGATACATTCCAATGGAGGAAGGATTTGGTACAGATAAGGAGACCAATACAATGAAGGGTTGTGTTATGTATTTCAATTGTTACTGGTTATATTCTTGGAATTTAGAAGTTTCAGTGCCCACTTCGTCGGCCACATCTAACAGAATGTGGCCTGTAAGAACTGGTGTGAGGTGTCCCAGCATTGAGTCAGCAAGGAATGAATAACCGACAGGGTTGAGTATTGGGGAGGTGAATTATGTAAGATACTTGGCTTTACCCGTTGGGTACAAACGTATGTGTAACAAAACCATTCAAATACTAGCAACAGTGTGTTGTAATAGAATGCACATAGTTGTTGTGGGTGCCTTACCTCTTGTCCTGGACTTCCGCCTCCGAGTAGCCATTCATCAGCTGGTTGGGTGTCCACTTGATGGTCAGCGACTGAGCAGTCTGATGCAGAGAGAGGTAGCCTGGCATTGGCTCGGCCAGGTCCTTCTGTAAGCACAATACGAGTCTATGTACTTGACCACTTGCAACTACCTCACATGAGATGAGTTATCCCATACGTTTCCTTGTATCTACCCCCATATAAATACTTGAGTACAGGGTACCTTACTTCAAAAGCTGATAGTATAGGTACTTAGAGCTTGCAAAGTATAACTAGAGTGCTCACCGCTAAAAAGGTAAATAATTTGAAATTAATCAGCTATCGACTATGGCCTGGGATTCTGTAAGAATATCAAGACTCTTGTTATGTTATATGTTGTAATCCCAAGCCACGGGATAGCGATTGATATCTTGATAATAGTAGTCTTATTATCCTAAGAATCGCGGCCTTGCATCGTATGAGTCAAATGCATAGTCCATACTGCAGTTGACCATTAGGAAGATCTTGCACGGCATCGAAATCGTTCCGATAGCGTTGGAATTTCCGCCGTACGCACAGAAATCGACACACGTTTCACCATGTATATTGTATAAGCCCCTTGTAGCCTGCTGACGCATGGCATTACCTGTCGCGTCGCGTACCTGCTGAAACTACTATGTTCCGCGTGCCAATACCGATAGCCCGACTACCAACTCAGCCATGAGCGTCTACGGTAAGTTGCAAGGCCTGCCTGTATTGGACCATGGTCCACCCCTAATCTCTCCTGAACTTAGTCTAAAGCTGAACCTCCGATCATAAGAGTAATCCATAAGTTATCTGAGGAGAGGCTGAGTTGGAGAGCACTTGAGTTGGACTAAGCCTTGCAAGCTTATTATACCTGAAACACTTTGAAACTATACTACCGCAAAGATCTTCACTATACCGTTCAACAGGAGATGGTAGTAGTAGTAGTAGCAGAGTGGTTGTATAACAACTCACCGGCAGGACATAGACGTTGTTCTTGCCGTATAGAAGGGTGGCTCGGTTGTTCTGATGAAGAGACTCGACATAGTCCTTGGCGGAGATAGGAAGCTGACGGTGGATTTCCTCGGAGCTGCCAGCGTGTAGACTGCGTCGAAACTAGACACACACAAACACAATGGTACTGTCTACACGTGCGTGCTCGTACCACAGTACCCACGTGAGGGACCATTAGAAACATTGACACGCGTGGAACTAAAACAATCGCTCACTGAGACTATCTATGATCTTGCAAAGAACCAGGCACATTTAAGATAGTTAAATTGTTTATAAATTATTTGAAATTGTAACGTTTTTAAAATAGAAATATGCCTTTTGAGTTTTGACAACACAAAAACAACTAAATAAAAAACGATAGAACGGAATATTTGAAAATATCAATACCAACAAGAGAAATAATTGTCTTCAGTTATTACAATAACGAAGTGCATTTAGCAGTTCTATTTATAGAACTGCGAAGATTTGTCAACTGCATTTTTCATATTTGCTTCCATGAAAAACGTATTTCTTTTCCAGAAATTTACAATTTGCAACATAAAATAGCACATACAGTATCTTAGCAAGATACCACTGGGTATCCATTGCTTTCTGAACAACCTCTAGGTTGGTACTAAAACTCACGTTTAGTTAGGGGCGGCGATAAGTAGGCGGGGTTGCGTGACTATACACATGCAGTAGGGTGGGCGGAACGAGACACGTTTAGTACGGGGTGGCGATAAGTGGGCGGGGCGAGACTTACGTTTAGTGCGGGGCGGCGGCAAGTGGGTGGGGTCGCATAACTACACATGTAGTAGAATGGGCGGGGCGAGACTTACGTTTAGTGCGGAGCGGTGGCAAGTGGGTGGGGTCACATGACTATGCAGTAGAATGGGCGGGGCGAGACTCGTTTAGTGCGGGGCGGCGGCAAGTGGGTGGGGTCGCATGACTACACATGCAGTGAGTATCGGGGGCAAGACACGTTTAGTGCGGGGCAGCGGCAGGTGGGCGGGTCGTGTGTTGACACATGCAGTTGAGTGGGCGGGGCGAGACTTACGTTTAGTGCGGGGCAGTGGCAGGTGGGCGGGTCGTGTGACGACACATGCAGTTGAGTGGGCGGGGCGAGACTTACGTTTAGTGCGGGGCGGCGGCAAGTGGGCGGGTCGTGTGACGACACATGCAGTTGAGTGGGCGGGGCGAGACTTACGTTTAGTGCGGGGCGGCGGCAAGTGGGCGGGTCGTGTCACGACACATGCAGTTGAGTGGGCGGGGCGAGACTTACGTTAAGTGCGGGGCAGTGGCAGGTGGGCGGGTCGTGTGACGACACATGCAGTTGAGTGGGCGGGGCGAGACTTACGTTTAGTGCGGGGCGGCGGCAAGTGGGCGGGGTTGCGTGGCCGCTGGAGATGCGATGTCGCTGTACTAACTCGTCGGCTGGAGGGTCCGTCCAGAAGTGATCCTGTGTCTTAGTCTTGGAATAGTCGAGCGCACAGGGTCCAACTGTAGGTAGACATCACACACGTGTTTTATACAAGTGAGCGTAGAATTTGGACAAAGTGAATTATCTCTGTTTAAGTAGAGTTGATGTATTAGTTCTTTCTTAGCCTTAACCATTTCTTTACCGACCAATCAATGTTAAACTTGTAAAAGAAATTGAATAGAACTCGCTTACCGCTCTGAGTAGATTATGGTGGAACTAAGTTAGTTTCAAATGGAAACCAAACCATTACATTTTGGTCTTTTATTTCTTTGGCGTGAGCAAATAGTTGACCGTGCAGAACTGAGGCACAAATTGTCGTAGGTCCCCGAAACAGGGCTAGTAACAATCGTTCCACTATTATATCTAAGGTTTGGAAAACTATTCCTGTAGAGAGAGATCTTCCTGATCTACTTTGGTTGAGCCAGATGCACAGGCGAGTTAAGTATAGGATTTGTTTGTGGTAGGGTTGCCAACTATTGAATATGAAAATACGGGAATTTTAAAATTGATGTGAAATGTAGAGGGAAAGAGGACGGCGATGTCCCAGTTGCCGAAGGCCAAATCTCCGCAGGCGCAAAAAAATGTTTTCCTATAATAGACGTTAGGTCACAGAAAATGAGTTAAGAGATTTAATATTAACATTGCAGGTGTAATTTTCTCATTCATTTAATGTTTAATTTGGGTGGGTAAACGGAATTAATATGTATCGTTTAAGCTGGTTACCTTCTACATTTTGTCAAGCTTTTTTGCATCATGTAGAAGCTTTATATCCCGTTTTAAACAATTATAAAAATTTTGACACGAAATTGAGAATAAATACCATACAACTTGTAACTCAGCTGGGTGATCTGTTTCTATTGCCTAACCATTTTATGTTCCATTAATATAATGAAATAATTGTCTCAACATTCAAATGCTGATTACTGTGTACTGTTGTTAGTAGGCGGAAGTTTAGGAAATGTGGTTTTTAAAACTAATTGTGAAAATACGGGAAAACTGATTCCCGTGTAGAGTTGATACGGGAAGCGGGAAATCACAGTGAAAAACGGGATTTCCCGGGAAATACGGGAGAGTTGGCAACCCTAGTTTGTGGTAGCTATTTATTTATAATTGTATTGTAATTAAGAATTAAGATAATGTAGGGCATAACACCCTCTTTAGCCTGATGAGTGATGATTGATGAATGATAATGAGGAAGGGAGGAGGGAAAGCCTAGTACCGGCACGTAGCCTACTCCTGTCTAAAAGCACCAAGGGGACCATCAGATCAGCTTTACGTTCCATCCGAAAGGACGGTGTAACTTTGACCAGTCAGATTCCTCCACTAACCTGGACTGCCGAGCAGTTGACGGAAGAACGAAGCTTTTACACAAGCTTTCGAACAGTAGCTAGTATTTCAGAGAAGACTGGTCACCCACCACCTCCTGACCTAGCCCGAGATTGCTTAACTTCGGTGTTTGTAAGGGAAATGGCTAAACGACCGCGGCTAAACCGTTGGCTAATACGGTAGCTATGAAGTTTGCTTTTCTTATGAAAAATAGGATGTATTTAAACAATTCCATGCGTGCTTTGTTGATCCCGAGAGCTATGCCGGCGGAAGCGTATGCTTCTGGTAGGGCCACCCTAGCCGGACTGATCGAGGGGGAGAAGTCAGACGAAGTGCAGTCCACACCCCAATCCCCTTTTCTCCCCTTTCCTCTTTCCTCACGCGCCCTCCTACTTGCCCCTTTCCTCCAAAGAGCCCCCAATTTCATCTTCATTATAACCCACTCATCGTCTTGATTAGCCAAGTTGCAAAAATATAAGACGTTATAAGCCCAAATATCAATAATAATCTTCATCCATGGCATACCATAAACAAATCCCATACTTAAATTGACTGTGCATCTCTCATTGAGGCAGTTGTAGCGGCCGAATGAAAGATTATATTAACAAGATGGTTGGCGCCTTAATAAACGTGCTATTTACGGTAACGTGTTTGAAAGACTTTTATTGGACAAGTGCGATCACAATTAACGCGATATAGCCCGAATCTGTGATTGGCCACATCGGTATAATGACTCAAATTGCTCAGATCATGAATTCGTATAAGCTGTCTACAGTTCTTTTCATACCAAGAGCACAGTTGGCAGCGGAACGCATTGTAATCCTTATATGCATTACGAAGCTGGAATGTAATTTATAGTTCAATCTTCATCCGATATTGGGTGACGTATGACAATATTACCAATAGATGGCTTGATAGGTCAGAAGTAGGGCCAATATTAGATGCTGCCAACTGTTGCTCTTGATATGGAAATAACTATGGGAGATATATTCATAATATTTGTTTTCAGAGCAAAACTACCAGACAGTAAACTAGCAAGTATCGTTACCTAGGAGAGAACTGAGGATGGACCCGTAGTCTTGGTCGGCTACCAGGGAGTCTTTCTCGTAGTACTTACTAAAAACAGAAGTGGAAACAGTCAAAATTAGTTGTACTCTGATCTCTCTCACAGTCATTCAGTCTTGGTGTTCAATATTCTTATGTGTATGCCTATAACAACATGGCTTAGGTCCGTATTCATAGTCGACCTATTATATACCAACACACATATTGCCAGGGATTTTCTTATTTATGTAGATAACATTATGCATAAAACAATTGTATTTCGAATGAGCTGGGGTACTATGAATGCGGGCCTTGTGGGATGACGGCAGAACGTGCAGGAACTATAATATTATGTGCTGTGAGGTGCCGTGACGTGGCGTGAATAGGGAACCCAAGTTTTGAAGGCGGGAAGCAAAATGGTTCTTTCTGGTCTCATGAGCTCAAAGCAATTTACAATGCTGTTGGAAATGTAACTCGCAGTATCTTTTGATACACACAAAAGTTATGAAAACAAGTTATATCATAACATGTGAGAGTGTATACTGCTCACTATGATGTATCAGTTGGTTGCTGATAACGCAGCCCAAATTTAAGTGAGTACGAGATATCTGGGTGATTGTGTCGATAATACCACCAAATTAGGCGGACTCCGCGGCTGTTGACCGAGCGCGGTTGCCACATTGTTTTCACCGGTTGCAATAATCCAATAACATACAATTTTAAACATATTTTGGGCTTTTCCATGAAACATTATTGTACTTAACAATTCAAGGCAACAGTAGGCGCAAGTAGTTGTCACGGGCGTGGGCTATATAAAAACATGCATACGTTTTTTTCTTGAGATTTGTCAACACTGCACTGTACACTCAACGTTCACTTCAACTCTGAAGTATACCTACACATACTTGAGATTAATAAAAGTGTTTTATATCATTGCAAAGAGAAAACTTTATAGTTTCTTTGAATTTGCGTGTGTTTCTTGTAGGCCTACGTTCTCTTTTACAGGCGGTAGCGCTAATGAAACATCTAGTACGGCCAATTTATATAAAGGAGACGCGAGGGCGAGAGAACCAGTCAACGCCCACTTAGGTTCCCTATATCAAGATGGAATCAACCGTTGAAATGCGTTGAGTGTAAGATGCAGTTCTTTTTACCCACTAGGCCAAACATGTGTTATTTGTTCTGCTTACCGACAACTTCATAGAAGAACGTTATGCTACATGTAATAAATTTGAATTATTGCCCTACCAATTTCAATGTGGCTTTTTATACTGGTGATCATCCAATGATGAAAATGGCTATTTCCTGGCATGTTGAGGTCATTTGTTTCTGGAAGAAAGTATACTGTCATCCTACCCGCGGCAAAATCTTCAATCTTGGACTTTAATTACGCTTGAGACTTACTTCGGTATAGAGTAGCTCTGCATGTCGTAAGAGGTGTCAAAGGGACCGAAATCATGGGATCTTCCGGTAAGTAGAACATGTCGTAAAGCAAAAACCAGTATTTCTATATACACCACGAGAGGCGCGGAAGGTTTTTCTTTATTGTGCGTAGACTGAAAAAGACAAATATAAACTCTGAGTACGCACAACTGCAGAATGCGTTCAGTTCATCCCTTAAATGTTCCAGCCACACTCTGACGCAGATTTCAAAATTCTTAGAATAATATGAGGCTAAAATAACACAGGAATTCGATTCTCTATCAAAACAGCGATTGAATAAGCCAGATTTATGTTATGAACTCGTATATTATTTTTAATTTGTGAAAGTAAACTCATGGGCCTCGTGCTTAGCAGTGAAATAAATTCCAGAATCAAAACTTACAAAAATCAATCTTGTATTGCCCTTTTTTATTATGCAGTTAAAAAATAACTTCGTTATAAGATTTCCCTACGAATGTAGAGACTTTAATTATGTATGGCGTCCATCTGTTCTGCTCGGCGTGTGCGTGTGCGTGTGCGTGTGCGTGTGCGTGTGCGTGTGCGTGTGCGTGTGCGTGTGCGTGTGCGTGTGCGTGTGCGTGTGCGTGTGCGTGTGCGTGTGCGTGTGCGTGTGCGTGTGCGTGTGCGTGTGCGTGTGCGTGTGCGTGTGCGTGTGCGTGTCCTTATTGCCAGATTCAGAAGTACGCGTCTCGACGAAATAAGTAGCAATGCAAATGTTTGAAAAATGATAATCAGGTTTTGTTCCCTCACTTGCTCCGAGCACAAACTGAGAACGCGTATATGTGGAGGAGTCTTGGCCATATACTGGTGGGTATACCCACCTTTTTCTCGCTGTTACTTCAAAACTGACACAGCTCTCAGAGAAAGATTTTCTAATTTCGTTCTCAGTGCTTTTGAAATCTTTTCATCTTTTCGTTTAACAAACTGCTCGAGATTTTCGTATTTTCTTCTTAGAAGGTAATTACTAATTACTTTGGAAACATTCCCTTTGAATTATCGTTGGTCGCCCCAAAACTAACTAAGTTTGAGACGGAATTTACATAACGGTGAGAAAATTGTTTCCATGACAACAACGCGCCAGTTCAATAACTTGTGTGATTTGAAGCAGCAGACGGTAGACGACGATAGATCAGTACCACGGTAGACGACGATACATCAGTACCACGGTAGACGACGCACATCAGTACCACGGTAGACGACGATACATCAGTACCACGGTAGACGACGATACACCAGTACCACGGTAGACGACGATACATCAGTACCACGGTAGACGACGATACATCAGTACCACGGTAGACGACGATACATCAGTACCACGGTAGACGACGATACATCAGTACCACGGTAGACGACGATACATCAGTACCACGGTAGACGACGATATATCAGTACCACGGTAGATGACGATATATCAGTACCACGGTAGACGACGATACATCAGTACCACGGTAGACGACGATACATCAGTACCACGATAGACGACGATACATCAGTACCACGGTAGACGACGATACATCAGTACCGCGGTAGACGACGATAGATCAGTACCACGGTAGACGACGATACATCAGTACCACGGTAGAAGACTGTCCGGTGGTTGCTGTTTGACCCTCCGCAAACACATAATTACAATCATTCATACCTCCAAGTATGATTTAAATTATTCTCTCACACCCAGGAGCATCAACTCCTCCAAAAATATATTTCGGTATTAAATGTAAACCAACCTACAATTAAAATTAACAGTAACATTAACAGTAAAGGTAGGTTTTAACCAATAATATTGGCTGATGAGCACCAATGGGCTCTCATCATCCAATACCATTGGTTTAAAACCTTACTGTAACTGTTACTATTAATTTGTATTTTGAATGGTACAGTCAATTATTATTCATGGATTCATTCATTTCTCGATTGTTTGTTACATAATAAAATAAAATGACGTAGATTTTTGTTAACTAACATTTGTATGAATTATTTATAATTCTGAGTTGTGCATTTGTAGCTAATAATTAATGTATATCAATCTCCGAAATCCGATTTGTACAATGTTTGAATCGAGAGATGGATAAAGATCTAAGTTATAAGAGCCTGAATTATGAACTCTGGTTACATATGTAACTTTATTGTTTTATCCACGCCATCCTGGCTTCCCATTGGTTATTGCAATGAACAGTGAAAACAAGTAAGTAGCCGACCAAATATGTTATCCAAAGTTCGTAACACCGGCCAGCCCACCTCCTGTTTTGTGCTATAATTAAAAGTGATAACGGTTCTTGTGCTAGTTGAAACGTGATACTGGTTTGCTTGAAAATAGTGATAAGGTGCTTGAGAATGTTACTATCCTGTGGGGCCTGTTGTACACTAGACGGTGCCTTCATACATGGTTGAGGAAGGTAGTGCTTGTACTTACCAGCTGTTCTGGGCTAGGTGGGATAGTGACTGTCGCTTACTAGAGGGGCCTCTTGTACACTAGACAGTGCCTACATACATGGTTGAGGAAGATAGTGCTTGTACTTACCAGCTGTTCTGGGCTAGGTGGGATAGTGACTGTCGCTATCCTGTGAGGCCTGTTATATACTAGACAGTGCCTACATACATGGTTGAGGAAGATAGTGCTTGTACTTACCAGCTGTTCTGGGCTAGGTGGGATAGTGCCTGTCGCTATCCTGTGAGGCCTGTTATATACTAGACAGTGCCTACATACATGGTTGAGGAAGATAGTGCTTGTACTTACCAGCTGTTCTGGGCTAGGTGGGATAGTGCCTGTCGCTATCCTGTGAGGCCTGTTATATACTAGACAGTGCCTACATACATGGTTGAGGAAGGTAGTGCTTGTACTTACCAGCTGTTCTGTGCTAGGTGGGATAGTGCCTGTCGCTATCCTGTGAGGCCTGTTATATACTAGACAGTGCCTACATACATGGTTGAGGAAGATAGTGCTTGTACTTACCAGCTGTTCTGGGCTAGGTGGGATAGTGCCTGTCGCTATCCTGTGAGGCCTGTTATATACTAGACAGTGCCTACATACATGGTTGAGGAAGGTAGTGCTTGTACTTACCAGCTGTTCTGTGCTAGGTGGGATAGTGACTGTCGCTATCCTGTGAGGCCTGTTATATACTAGACAGTGCCTACATACATGGTTGAGGAAGGTAGTGCTTATACTTACCAGATGTTCTGGGCTAGGTGGGGCAGTGACTGTCGCTATCCTGTGAGGCCTGTTGTACACTAGACAGTGCCTACATACATGGTTGAGGAAGGTAGTGCTTGTACATACCAGCTGTTCTGTGCTAGGTAGGATAGTGACTGTCGCTATCCTGTGAGGCCTGTTATATACTAGACAGTGCCTACATACATGGTTGAGGAAGGTAGTGCTTATACTTACCAGCTGTTCTGTGCTAGGTGGGATAGTGACTGTCGCTATCCTGTGAGGCCTGTTATGTACTTGACAGTGCCTACATACCTGGTTGAGGAAGATAGTGCTTATACTTACCAGCTGTTCTGTGCTAGGTGGGATAGTGACTGTCGCTATCCTGTGAGGCCTGTTATATACTAGACAGTGCCTACATACATGGTTGAGGAAGGTAGTGCTTATACTTACCAGCTGTTCTGTGCTAGGTGGGATAGTGACTGTCGCTATCCTGTGAGGCCTGTTATGTACTAGACAGTGCCTACATACATGGTTGAGGAAGATAGTGCTTATACTTACCAGCTGTTCTGGACGAGGTGGGATAGTGAATGTCGCTATCCTGTGAGGCCTGTTGTACACTAGACAGTGCCTACATACATAGTTGAGGAAGGTAGTGCTTGTACTTACCAGCTGTTCTGGACGAGGTGGGATAGTGAATGTCGCTATCCTGTGAGGCCTGTTATATACTAGACAGTGCCTACATACATGGTTGAGGAAGATAGTGCTTATACTTACCAGCTGTTCTGGACGAGGTGGGATAGTGAATGTCGCTATCCTGTGAGGCCTGTTGTACACTAGACAGTGCCTACATACATAGTTGAGGAAGGTAGTGCTTGTACTTACCAGCTGTTCTGGACGAGGTGGGATAGTGAATGTCGCTATCCTGTGAGGCCTGTTATATACTAGACAGTGCCTACATACATGGTTGAGGAAGATAGTGCTTATACTTACCAGCTGTTCTGGACGAGGTGGGATAGTGAATGTCGCTATCCTGTGAGGCCTGTTGTACACTAGACAGGGCCTACATACATGGTTGAGGAAGATAGTGCTTATACTTACCAGCTGTTCTGGACGAGGTGGGATAGTGAATGTCGCTATCCTGTGAGGCCTGTTGTACACTAGACAGTGCCTACATACATAGTTGAGGAAGGTAGTGCTTGTACTTACCAGCTGTTCTGGACGAGGTGGGATAGTGAATGTCGCTATCCTGTGAGGCCTGTTATGTACTAGACAGTGCCTACATACATGGTTGAGGAAGATAGTGCTTATACTTACCAGCTGTTCTGGACGAGGTGGGATAGTGAATGTCGCTATCCTGTGAGGCCTGTTGTACACTAGACAGTGCCTACATACATAGTTGAGGAAGGTAGTGCTTGTACTTACCAGCTGTTCTGGACGAGGTGGGATAGTGAATGTCGCTATCCTGTGAGGCCTGTTATATACTAGACAGTGCCTACATACATGGTTGAGGAAGATAGTGCTTATACTTACCAGCTGTTCTGGACGAGGTGGGATAGTGAATGTCGCTATCCTGTGAGGCCTGTTGTACACTAGACAGTGCCTACATACATAGTTGAGGAAGGTAGTGCTTGTACTTACCAGCTGTTCTGGACGAGGTGGGATAGTGAATGTCGCTATCCTGTGAGGCCTGTTATATACTAGACAGTGCCTACATACATGGTTGAGGAAGATAGTGCTTATACTTACCAGCTGTTCTGGACGAGGTGGGATAGTGAATGTCGCTATCCTGTGAGGCCTGTTGTACACTAGACAGGGCCTACATACATGGTTGAGGAAGATAGTGCTTATACTTACCAGATGTTCTGGGCTAGGTGGGGCAGTGACTGTCGCTATCCTGTGAGGCCTGTTATATACTAGACAGTGCCTACATACCTGGTTGAGGAAGGTAGTGCTTGTACATACCAGCTGTTCTGGGCTAGGTGGGACAGTGACTGTCGCTATCCTGTGAGGCCTGTTATATACTAGACAGTGCCTACATACATGGTTGAGGAAGATAGTGCTTATACTTACCAGATGTTCTGGGCTAGGTGGGGCAGTGACTGTCGCTATCCTGTGAGGCCTGTTATATACTAGACAGTGCCTACATACCTGGTTGAGGAAGGTAGTGCTTATACTTACCAGCTGTTCTGGGCTAGGTGGGATAGTGCCTGTCGCTATCCTGTGAGGCCTGTTGTACACTAGACAGTGCCTACATACCTGGTTGAGGAAGGTAGTGCTTGTACATACCAGCTGTTTTGTGCTAGGTAGGATAGTGACTGTCGCTATCCTGTGAGGCCTGTTATATACTAGACAGTGCCTACATACATGGTTGAGGAAGGTAGTGCTTATACTTACCAGATGTTCTGGGCTAGGTGGGATAGTGACTGTCGCTATCCTGTGAGGCCTGTTGTACACTAGACAGTGCCTACATACCTGGTTGAGGAAGGTAGTGCTTGTACACACCAGCTGTTTTGTGCTAGGTAGGATAGTGACTGTCGCTATCCTGTGGGGCCTGTTTAACACTAGACGGTGCCTACATACATGGTTGAGGAAGATAGTGCTTTGTACACCAGCTGTTTTGTGCTAGGTGGGATAGTGACTGTCGCTATCCTGTGGGGCCTGTTGTACACTAGACGGTGCCTTCATACATGGTTAAGGAAGGTAGTGCTTTGTACACCAGCTGTTTTGTGCTAGGTAGGATAGTGACTGTCGCTATCCTGTGAGGCCTGTTTAACACTAGACGGTGCCTTCATACATGGTTGAGGAAGATAGTGCTTGTACTTACCAGCTGTTTTGTGCTAGGTAAGATAGTGACTGTCGCTATCCTGTGGGGCCTGTTGTACACTAGACGGTGCCTTCATACATGGTTAAGGAAGGTAGTGCTTTGTACACCAGCTGTTTTGTGCTAGGTAGGATAGTGACTGTCGCTATCCTGTGGGGCCTGTTTAACACTAGACGGTGCCTTCATACATGGTTGAGGAAGAGAGTGCTTTGTACACCAGCTGTTTTGTGCTAGGTGGGATAGTGACTGTCGCTATCCTGTGGGGCCTGTTGTACACTAGACGGTGCCTTCATACATGGTTAAGGAAGGTAGTGCTTTGTACACCAGCTGTTTTGTGCTAGGTAGGATAGTGACTGTCGCTATCCTGTGGGGCCTGTTTAACACTAGACGGTGCCTTCATACATGGTTAAGGAAGGTAGTGCTTTGTACACCAGCTGTTTTGTGCTAGGTAGGATAGTGACTGTCGCTATCCTGTGGGGCCTGTTGTACACTAGACGGTGCCATCATACATAGTTGAGGAAGGTAGTGCTTTGTACACCAGCTGTTTTGTGCTAGGTAGGATAGTGACTGTCGCTATCCTGTGGGGCCTGTTGTACACTAGACAGTGCCTACATACATGGTTGAGGAAGATAGTGCTTTGTACACCAGCTGTTTTGTGCTAGGTAGGATAGTGACTGTCGCTATCCTGTGGGGCCTGTTGTACACTAGACGGTGCCATCATACATAGTTGAGGAAGGTAGTGCTTTGTACACCAGCTGTTTTGTGCTAGGTAGGATAGTGACTGTCGCTATCCTGTGGGGCCTGTTGTACACTAGACGGTGCCATCATACATAGTTGAGGAAGATAGTGCTTGTACTTACCAGATGTTCTGGGCTAGGTGGGATAGTGACTGTCGCTATCTAGAGGGGCCTGTGGTACACTAGACAGTGCCTACATACATGGTTGAGGAAGATAGTGCTTGTGCTTGCCAGCTTTTCTTGGCTAGGTGGGATAGTGACTGTCGCTATCTAGAGAGACCTGTTGTACACTAGACAGTGCCTTCATACATGGTTGAGGAAGGTAGTGCTTGTACTTACCAGATGTTCTGGGCTAGGTGGGATAGTGACTGTCGCTATCTAGAGGGGCCTGTGGTACACTAGACAGTGCCTACATACATGGTTGAGGAAGATAGTGCTTGTGCTTGCCAGCTTTCCTTGGCTAGGTGGGATAGTGACTGTCGCTATCTAGAGAGACCTGTTGTACACTAGACAGTGCCTACATACATGGTTGAGGAAGGTAGTGCTTGTACTTACCAGCTGTTCTGGGCTAGATGGGATAGTGACTGTCGCTATCCTGTGAGGTCTGTTGTACACTAGACAGTGCCTACATACATGGTTAAGGAAGGTAGTGCTTTGTACACCAGCTGTTTTGTGCTAGGTGGGATAGTGACTGTCGCTATCCTGTGGGGCCTGTTTAACACTAGACGGTGCCTTCATACATGGTTGAGGAAGGTAGTGCTTTGTACACCAGCTGTTTTGTGCTAGGTGGGATAGTGACTGTCGCTATCCTGTGGGGCCTGTTTAACACTAGACGGTGCCTTCATACATGGTTAAGGAAGGTAGTGCTTTGTACACCAGCTGTTTTGTGCTAGGTGGGATAGTGACTGTCGCTATCCTGTGGGGCCTGTTGTACACTAGACGGTGCCTTCATACATGGTTGAGGAAGATAGTGCTTGTACTTACCAGCTGTTCTGGGCTAGGTGGGATAGTGACTGTCGCTATCCTGTGGGGCCTGTTGTACACTAGACGGTGCCTTCATACATGGTTAAGGAAGGTAGTGCTTTGTACACCAGCTGTTTTGTGCTAGGTGGGATAGTGACTGTCGCTATCCTGTGAGGCCTGTTTAACACTAGACGGTGCCTTCATACATGGTTGAGGAAGATAGTGCTTGTACTTACCAGCAGTTTTGTGCTAGGTAGGATAGTGACTGTCGCTATCCTGTGGGGCCTGTTTAACACTAGACGGTGCCTTCATACATGGTTAAGGAAGGTAGTGCTTTGTACACCAGCTGTTTTGTGCTAGGTAGGATAGTGACTGTCGCTATCCTGTGGGGCCTGTTTAACACTAGACGGTGCCTTCATACATGGTTGAGGAAGATAGTGCTTTGTACACCAGCTGTTTTGTGCTAGGTAAGATAGTGACTGTCGCTATCCTGTGGGGCCTGTTTAACACTAGACGGTGCCTTCATACATGGTTAAGGAAGGTAGTGCTTTGTACACCAGCTGTTTTGTGCTAGGTAGGATAGTGACTGTCGCTATCCTGTGGGGCCTGTTTAACACTAGACGGTGCCTTCATACATGGTTAAGGAAGATAGTGCTTGTACTTACCAGCTGTGTTGTGCTAGGTAGGATAGTGACTGTCGCTATCCTGTGGGGCCTGTTTAACACTAGACGGTGCCTTCATACATGGTTGAGGAAGGTAGTGCTTTGTACACCAGCTGTTTTGTGCTAGGTAGGATAGTGACTGTCGCTATCCTGTGGGGCCTGTTGTACACTAGACGGTGCCTTCATACATGGTTAAGGAAGGTAGTGCTTTGTTCACCAGCTGTTTTGTGCTAGGTAGGATAGTGACTGTCGCTATCCTGTGGGGCCTGTTGTACACTAGACGGTGCCTTCATACATGGTTAAGGAAGGTAGTGCTTTGTTCACCAGCTGTTTTGTGCTAGGTAGGATAGTGACTGTCGCTATCCTGTGGGGCCTGTTTAACACTAGACGGTGCCTTCATACATGGTTGAGGAAGATAGTGCTTTGTACACCAGCTGTTTTGTGCTAGGTAGGATAGTGACTGTCGCTATCCTGTGGGGCCTGTTTAACACTAGACAGTGCCTTCATACATGGTTGAGGAAGATAGTGCTTTGTACACCAGCTGTTTTGTGCTAGGTAGGATAGTGACTGTCGCTATCCTGTGGGGCCTGTTTAACACTAGACGGTGCCTTCATACATGGTTAAGGAAGGTAGTGCTTTGTACACCAGCTGTTTTGTGCTAGGTGGGATAGTGACTGTCGCTATCCTGTGAGGTCTGTTGTACACTAGACAGTGCCTACATACATGGTTAAGGAAGGTAGTGCTTTGTACACCAGCTGTTTTGTGCTAGGTGGGATAGTGACTGTCGCTATCCTGTGGGGCCTGTTTAACACTAGACGGTGCCTTCATACATGGTTAAGGAAGGTAGTGCTTTGTACACCAGCTGTTTTGTGCTAGGTAAGATAGTGACTGTCGCTATCCTGTGGGGCCTGTTTAACACTAGACGGTGCCTTCATACATGGTTAAGGAAGGTAGTGCTTTGTACACCAGCTGTTTTGTGCTAGGTAGGATAGTGACTGTCGCTATCCTGTGAGGCCTGTTTAACACTAGACGGTGCCTACATACATGGTTGAGGAGGATAGTGCTTTGTACACCAGCTGTTTTGTGCTAGGTAAGATAGTGACTGTCGCTATCCTGTGGGGCCTGTTTAACACTAGACGGTGCCTTCATACATGGTTAAGGAAGGTAGTGCTTTGTACACCAGCTGTTTTGTGCTAGGTAGGATAGTGAGTGTCGCTATCCTGTGGGGCCTGTTTAACACTAGACGGTGCCTACATACATGGTTGAGGAGGATAGTGCTTTGTACACCAGCTGTTTTGTGCTAGGTAGGATAGTGACTGTCGCTATCCTGTGGGGCCTGTTTAACACTAGACGGTGCCTTCATACATGGTTGAGGAACATAGTGCTTTGTACACCAGCTGTTTTGTGCTAGGTAGGATAGTGACTGTCGCTATCCTGTGGGGCCTGTTTAACACTAGACGGTGCCTTCATACATGGTTGAGGAAGATAGTGCTTGTACTTACCAGCTGTTTTGTGCTAGGTGGGATAGTGACTGTCGCTATCTAGAGAGACCTGTTGTACACTAGACAGTGCCTACATACATGGTTGAGGAAGATAGTGCTTGTGCTTGCCAGCTTTCCTTGGCTAGGTGGGATAGTGACTGTCGCTATCTAGAGAGACCTGTTGTACACTAGACAGTGCCTACATACATGGTTGAGGAAGGTAGTGCTTGTACTTACCAGCTGTTCTGGGCTAGATGGGATAGTGACTGTCGCTATCCTGTGAGGTCTGTTGTACACTAGACAGTGCCTACATACATGGTTGAGGGATATAGTGCTTGTACTTGCCAGCTGTTCTGGGCAAGGTGGGATAGTGCCTGTCGCTATCTAGAGGGGCCTGTGGTACACTAGACAGTGCCTACATACAAGGTTGAGGAAGGTAGTGCTTGTACTTACCAGCTGTTCTGGGCTAGGTGGGATAGTGCCTGTCGCTATCCTGTGAGGCCTGTGGTACACTATAGACAGTGCCTACATTCATGATTGAGTAAGGTAGTGCTTGTACTTACCAGCTGTTTTGTGCTAGATGGGATAGTGATTGTCGCTATCTAGAGGGGCCTGTTGTACACGAGACAGTGCCTACATACATGGTTGAGGAAGGTAGTGCTTGTACTTACCAGCTGTTTTGTGCTAGATGGGATAGTGATTGTCGCTATCTAGAGGGGCCTGTTGTACACGAGACAGTGCCTACATACATGGTTGAGGAAGGTAGTGCTTGTACTTACCAGCTGTTCTGGGCTAGGTGGGATGGTGACTGTCGCTATCCTGTGAGGCCTGTTGTACACTAGACAGTGCCTACATACATGGTTGAGGAAGATAGTGTTTGTACTTACCAGCTGTTCTGGGCTAGGTGGTCTATGATTCTCGCCAGGTGTTTCTCGAACAGCGCCAGCCTAATCCACAGGTATCGAGGCCCCGGCACAGACCCTGTAGAGTTTTTCTTCTGCAGTGGGGGTTTGTTCGGGGGGCGGTTGGTGCTGTCCCCGCTGGAAGAAGATCGCCTGTAAGGACACGTCTGTTTGTCTTAGTGATCATAGCCAGACGTGACGTTCCACGATAAGTTACTAAGCTGTCCCCGCTGGAAGAAGATCGCCTGTAAGGACACGTCTGTTCAGTCCTAGTGATCATAGCCAGACGTGACGTTCCACGATAAGTTACTAAGCTGTCCCTGCTGGAAGAAGATCGCCTGTAAGGACACGTCTGTTCAGTCCTAGTGATCATAGCCAGACGTGACGTTCCACGATAAGTTACTAAGCTGTCCCTGCTGGAAGAAGATCGCCTGTAAGGACACGTCTGTTCAGTCCTAGTGATCATAGCCAGACGTGACGTTCCACGATAAGTTACTAAGCTGTCCCCGCTGGAAGAAGATCGCCTGTAAGGACACGTCTGTTTGTCTTAGTGATCATAGGATCATAGCTAGACGTGACGTTCCACGATAAGTTACTAAGCTATCCCTATACCAGCGGTCTTCAAACATTTTCATCATGTCCCAATTGATATTCCTGGAAATCTGTCTAAACTACCCCCCCCTCCTCCCCTACCTCCACCACGCCACCAATATGTGTTATGACTTATGAGTCATACATTTTATCAAGTTTTACTTTTTTAATATGTATGTGTAGCCTATATAGTTACATAAATGTTTAACGTTTTTAAACTTGCCTTCGATGGAAGAACATATTTAAAGCTAGGTTTTAAAAATAATATTTAAATGAATATTTTATATAAAATCAATTTCGTAAGCGACTCAAATGAAAATCCCCATGTTCCAAGTTTTGGACTCAACCCGTAATTTAAAACCACTATCCTTCACGTAACCTAACCAAAGCTACAATAGCTCTCGCTTAATTGTAGAATGACTCGTTATCTGTTCGAAATGGTGAAGGTAATGACCGCCATAGAAAATCGAGTATTCTGATTGTCACTCTCGCAAATTTGACACAATGATTTAAACGTTGTGAATATCCTTGGAATAACATAAAATATAGCGGTATCTAAATTTCCATTCAATGACGTTTAAACTTTGACTTATGAGTGAAATAAGATAAGGGTAATTTAATAATAACTATCAGAGAATGAAGGGTGATGAGATCATCGTAGACACATGACTCAACTCATATCGTGAATAACGGCTACGTCATAGTTGCTCGAAATCCCAAATAATCGACGAACTAAATGGTCGACACTTCGGTCATTTGAGGTGTCGGATATTCGGGACGTCGATCAAATGGGACATCGGGCATCTGAACACTTAGCGAACTTGCCGGTCAAACGAGGTGTTGGATACTCGGGACGTTGATCCAATGGGACATCGGGCATCTGAACACCTAAGCGAACTGGCCGGTCAAACGAGGTGTCGGATATTCGGGACGTCGATCAAATGGGACATCGGGCATCTGAAACACTTAGCGAACTTGCCGGTCAAACGAGGTGTCGGATATTCGGGACGTCGATCAAATGGGACATCGGGCATCTGAACACTTAGCGAACTTGCCGGTCAAACGAGGTGTTGGATACTCGGGACGTTGATCCAATGGGACATCGGGCATCTGAACACCTAAGCGAACTGGCCGGTCAAACGAGGTGTCGGATATTCGGGACGTCGATCAAATGGGACATCGGGCATCTGAAACACTTAGCGAACTTGCCGGTCAAACGAGGTGTCGGATATTCGGGACGTCGATCAAATGGGACATCGGGCATCTGAAACACTTAGCGAACTTGCCGGTCAAACGAGGTGTCGGATATTCGGGACGTCGATCAAATGGGACATCGGGCATCTGAAACACTTAGCGAACTTGCCGGTCAAACGAGGTGTCGGATATTCGGGACGTCGATCAAATGGGACATCGGGCATCTGAAACACTTAGCGAACTTGCCGGTCAAACGAGGTGTCGGATATTCGGGACGTCGATCAAATGGGACATCGGGCATCTGAAACACTTAGCGAACTTGCCGGTCAAACTAGGTGTCGGACATTCGGGACGTCGATCAAATTGGACATCGGGCATCTGAACACGTTGGCGAACTGGCCGGTCAAACGAGGTGTCGGATATTCGGGACGTCGATCAAATGGGACATCGGGCATCTGAACACCTTGGCGAACTGGCCGGTCAAACGAGGTGTCGGATATTCGGGACGTCGATCAAATGGGACATCGGACATCTGAACACCTTGGCGAACTTGCCGGTCAGACGAGGTGTCGGATATTCGGGACGTCGATCAAATGGGACATCGGGCATCTGAACACGTTGGCGAACTGGCCGGTCAAACGAGGTGTCGGATATTCGGGACGTCGATCAAATGGGACATCGGACATCTGAACACCTTGGCGAACTTGCCGGTCAGACGAGGTGTCGGACATTCGCGACGTCGATCAAATGGGACATCGGACATCTGAACACCTTGGCGAACTTGCCGGTCAAACGAGGTGTCGGACATTCGCGACGTCGATCAAATGGGACATCGGGCATCTGAACACCTTAGCGAACTTGCCGGTCAAACGAGGTGTCGGATATTTAGGATTTCGATCAAAACAGATGTGTATCAGTTTGGAGTGTCGGACATTTGGGCTGCTCCCGTGCATAACGTAGTGAATAGAAATTAATGTGATTAGAAATATTGAACATAATGTGTACATGCTCCATGATTGTACATTTGGACTTGCGTTAAAAGAGAAAGCTAAATTTGAGAGAAGATTCAATTATTTCTTCTCACGACTTACACGCTTGGTTTCATCTCGGCCCAACTTTCTAGCGCAACTCAAGGGCTGGACAATTCGTCCCCTAAGAACCGGTTCCCATGCCAGAGCCGTGCCCAGTCGTAGTGATATTCATAATAATGATTAGAGGTAGTGAAAAATTGTGATAACGAAATTCGGGAATTTTTTTAAATTTACGTTTTTTCGCCTAAAATGTACTATTGTTGATAATTTACAACATTTAGATATAGAAAAATCACATAAAAATCCTGAATTTTGCGTAATCTCACCTATAGCGCGCAATCGCGAACGAAATTTACCTTTTAGGGCGTGTTTTATTCTTTTCCTCACACAACTGCAGAAAGCAGTCAGTTATTACCACAGTAAAGTTGTTGATTACGTTAAAAATGTAAAGCATTGTAATTACATAATAATTAAAGTTGACTGTTCATAACATATAACCTTATTTTGAAAATATTACTTCATAACTCACCCCATTTTTTTTTTTGTAGCGTTTTTAGCCATTCTTTTTTTTGATTTTTTTTTGATTTTTCAAAACAAAATTTGGGTTTTTATAACACCATTTCTCAATATCTCTAATAACGAGATACATACAGACTTGAAACCTGACACCATGAGTTCGTATTGACTATAAAGCCTATCCACAATTATCGGTATCGGGACCGCAATCGCCGTACATGGTTCTTATGGCGCTGTTCAAAACTAAATCGCAATGTCATAATAATTACCATGGAAAAATGTACGATTGCGATCTCGATCACGATGTCGACAATTGTGGTTCGAGCTTCGAGCAATTAACAACGCTGTAATTTAACAGTGTGTGAAGAACACGTGCCATTTTCTCACCAAAATGTTCCTGTGTAAAAAGATGTTTTCAAAGAATGTATTCTGTTGAAATACAAACCCTATGATTTCATGCTCAAGTACTTGATTGATGTCACACAATAAAAATAGCATCGCTGTCATAAATATATAAGTTTGTCTTGGTTATATTTTATAGGAATTCCGGAATAATTGCATCTGTATAAAGTGCGGTATATAACAGTATTGATTGACGTCACGACAATATCTCCGACTTTCAGGTTTCGTCGTCATATTTGTTCGTTGTGCCATAAACCGTTGCAAATATTACAGCCTAGTTCGCACCTCGGGCCGAGATCCTTCGCAGCGTCTATTGCTCTGATCTCTCACGGGGAGCGCCAGTGGGGTTATAGCGTCGGTTTTATGACGTCATCAAAACTCGCACGACTTAGCCAAGCGCTGGAAGAAGTAAAGGCGCTTTCATAGCAACACGGCAACACGTTTTTTCCGGACCGGCAGGCCACGTGAACCAATCAGAAGCCTGCCGTGCCTACCGGTCCGGCACGGCCGTCTCACATAACCGAACTTCATCTTTTGACGTCCTCCGTGTCTGCCGTGTGTGACGTATACTCACACGTGACACTAGGCAGCCAATCACGTCCTCGCTCATTCCTCCACGGCCTGAACCCACGAAAAAGGAGCTCGTTGTTTGTGTTTGTAAATAGTTCGTTTGTCACACGTGCATAATGAAAACTGATACACTAATAACGTTAGTTTACGAAAGACCCCTTTTATATAATGTTAAGCACAGAGATTATATAAGGAAAAGCCTATCAAAGAGAAGAGTTGGATGGAAATTGGATTTGCCATGGGTCTGACTGGTACAAAACATGCCAGACAAAAACCAGACTAAAAAAGCCGAAATTTCATTTGAAGTACAAAATATTTAATTCATGTGTATTACAAGACGTGCAAACACTTAAGATTATAAGAGCGAAAAAGAAACGGATATGGTGGGTATCGAACCCGGGATTGTTTGGTGCAAGGCGCGGACTGACTCGCCGAGCCACGGCTGCAGCTGAAAATTTGCAATCTTTATTGTAAACTGATTTGGCCGTTTGTAGGCCTAGGGCTCCAGGCCTACTAAAAATTGAATTATTGCTTTTTAATGGTTTATTGTACTTCACTCATCCATAACTTAATTTAATTAATAACATTTATCCTGAATATACCTAGTTAATACGATCTTTAAGCCCTGACATTCTTCGAGGCGTCCGTTTTCCATGTTCATCCGTTCCGAGAAGAGATAGCGCTCGAGTAGCTTTGCCGTGCTGACGTGCACCTATGAAGAACTATAATAATTGCCAGACTACCGTGTCACCTTATACGGACGCACGGCACGTTAGCCGTGTTGCTATGAACTAGGCTTAACGTTCTGGTGTTGGCGACATTGTTGGCTGTGCGAAGGGCGGTTGGACGCCTGGGGCCCGGCCCCTGGACGGTGTAGGTGGTCGACAGTTCTCAACTTGTTATTGTTGCTGTCAGCTGGCTTTTTGGTTTGTTGGTTTGGTGTCAACCATCTTTGTTTGCTTTACTAAACTCTGCGCATGCGTAGGACACCGTCTCGGAAACGGTAACGTAAACACCAAAGTTGGGACTTGGCGAACTTTACCGTTCACGTTGCCGTCTCGCATCGCAGCCCGTCAATCATAAACGCTCGGCCGTGATGGCTATCTCGCAACTTTCACAATTACCTATCCCAATTCCGTTTCCGTCAATCATAAACCGGCCATAATACGACCTATCCCATTCGCCATAATGCGAGGGCTGAGACTGAGTCCAATGAGGTAAAAACTACCTCGTTGGACTGAGTCATACGAACAGCTCTGCGACCATTCTTCCAAACTGTCCAAATACCACAATACCCAACCATGTTGCCAGCATAATGCGAGTGCTGAGACTGAGTCAGACTAACAGCTCTGCGACCATTCTTCCCAACTGTCCAAATACCACAACACCCAACCATGTTGGCAGCATAATGCGAGTGCTGAGACTGAGTCATACAGCTCTGCGACCATCCTTCCCAACTGTCTAAATATCACAATAATACCCAACCATGTTGCCAGCATAATGCGAGTTCTGAGACTGACCAAAGTTAACAGCTCTGCGACCATTCTTCCCAACTGTCCAAATACCACAATACCCAACCATGTTGCCAGCATAATGCGAGTTCTGAGACTGTGTCACACTAACAGCTCTGCGACCATCCTTCCTAACTGTCCAAATACCACAATACCCAACCATGTTGCCAGCATAATGCGAGTTCTGAGACTGTGTCACACTGACAGCTCTGCGACCATTCTTCCTAACTGTCCTTATACCACAATACCCAACCATGTTGCCAGCATAATGCGAGTGCTAAGACTGTGTCACACTGACAGCTCTGCGACCATTCTTCCAAACTGTCCAAATACCACAATACCCAACCATGTTGCCAGCATAATGCGAGTGCTGAGACTGAGTCAGACTAACAGCTCTGCGACCATTCTTCCCAACTGTCCAAATACCACAACACCCAACCATGTTGGCAGCATAATGCGAGTGCTGAGACTGAGTCATACAGCTCTGCGACCATTCTTCCCAACTGTCTAAATATCACAATAATACCCAACCATGTTGCCAGCATAATGCGAGTTCTGAGACTGACCAAAGTTAACAGCTCTGCGACCATTCTTCCCAACTGTCCAAATACCACAATACCCAACCATGTTGCCAGTATAATGCGAGTTCTGAGACTGTGTCACACTAACAGCTCTGCGACCATCCTTCCTAACTGTCCAAATACCACAATACCCAACCATGTTGCCAGCATAATGCGAGTTCTGAGACTGTGTCACACTGACAGCTCTGCGACCATTCTTCCTAACTGTCTTTATACCACAATACCCAACCATGTTGCCAGCATAATGCGAGTGCTGAGACTGAGTCACACTAACAGCTCTGCGACCATTCTTCCTAACTGTCCAAATACCACAATACCCAACCATGTAGGCAGCATAATGCGAGTTCTGAGACTGTGTCACACTGACAGCTCTGCGACCATTCTTCCTAACTGTCCTTATACCACAATACCCAACCATGTTGCCAGCATAATGCGAGTGCTGAGACTGAGTCACACTAACAGCTCTGCGACCATTCTTCCTAACTGTCCTTATACCACAATACCCAACCATGTTGCCAGCATAATGCGAGTGCTGAGACTGAGTCACACTAACAGCTCTGTGACCATTCTTCCCAACTGTCTAAATACCACAATAATACCCAACCATGTTGGCAGCATAATGCGAGTGCTGAGACTGAGTCATACAGCTCTGCGACCATTCTTCCCAACTGTCCAAATACCACAAAAATACCCAACCATGTTGGCAGCATAATGCGAGTGCTGAGACTGTGTCACACTAACAGCTCGGCGACCATTCTTCCCAACTGTCTAAATACCACAATAATACCCAACCATGTTGGCATCATAATGCGAGTGCTGAGACTGTGTCACACTAACAACTCTGCGACCATTCTTCCCAACTGTCTAAATACCACAATACCCAACCATGTTGCCAGCATAATGCGAGTGCTGAGACTGTGTCACACTAACAGCTCTGCGACCATTCTTCCCAACTGTCTAAATACCACAATAATACCCAACCATGTTGGCAGGTAAATGCGAGTGCTGAGACTGTGTCACACTAACAGCTCTGCGACCATTCTTCCCAACTGTCTAAATACCACAATAATACCCAACCATGTTGGCAGCATAATGCGAGTGCTGAGACTGTGTCACACTAACAGCTCTGCGACCATTCTTCCCAACTGTCTAAATACCACAATAATACCCAACCATGTTGGCAGCATAATGCGAGTGCTGAGACTGTGTCACACTAACAGCTCTGCGACCATTCTTCCCAACTGTCTAAATACCACAATAATACCCAACCATGTTGGCAGGTAAATGCGAGTGCTGAGACTGTGTCACACTAACAGCTCTGCGACCATTCTTCCCAACTGTCTAAATACCACAATAATACCCAACCGTGTTGGCAGTTAGTACCTGAAGAGAGGCGTAAGTTCTATGTAATGAATTATGTGAAAGAAATAATATAATTTAATATTTTTGCAACTCTGGTTCCAAGTTGAAATTACTTTGAAGATTTCAATTGAGACAACTTATTTATAAAACGATAATTGGCAGCTTAAGAGCTTTCCTATTGTTGGCGAGGACCCCGTTGTACCCGCTGCTACATTCCATCGTTCGCAAACTGTGGCTATACATTTCACTCTGTTACTAACCAGATATCTCATTTCGAACCCACTCCTATAAAACTTAATTAAATTTTATGATTGTATTAACAATTAAATCAGGAACTTCGCGAGGGAGAGAGGAGGGTTGTTGACACTTTTGGGACTTGAGCTACTATAACTACAGTGTATTTTATCTTCACTTTGCAGCACTGTCATGCATAACCCCCACTATCGGGTCGCGCTGTCAGTGCAGAGGTGGCTCATAAACACCATAGGGGAGGAATTTTAGGTTTTAACCCGGACAAAATTAGGAGAAAGCTGATTTTTTCAGGGTCGCTTACAAATTTTATTTTATATAACATACTTCGGGTCCGCCAAAATCCGCCTTGTGCGTTAGCCGCCATCTTGGAAAATGTCGGCGATTACAGTATTCCATTAAATCACTTGTTGTGAGTGCTCTATGTAACATAAAATTACGTGAGTGGTGTCAAATGAAAGATAATATTATGATCAATAATAAAAATGTATGTGATTTTAGTTATTTATCATATTACAATAGAAGGAAGTAATTAAGTGATCCACCGCATAAGTGGATATTTGTATTTTGATGATTTGCGATCAAAGTTATAACGTATCCATAACTTGTGCTCATACAAAACATTAAGCTTATTATGTCTAGAACACACGTGCCAAGTCTTATTTACATAACTTTAAAAATGAATGAGATACGAGCTATTGTATATCTGCATGTGTCGTGGCCGCCATCGCCCCGGACAGAGCAAAACTCATTACCTTAGCCCATCGGTCAGTAACAACACATTAAAAGAAAATTGTTTTTACATGATGACTAAAGAATGTAATTGAGCTTCACTTAGACCACAGTCACATACGTGCTTTAGTCGCCATTTTAAAAAATGGCGACGGTTACAGTTTTTTCTTCAAACATGCTTTGTGAAGGCTACATATAGCATAAAATAACATGAAGAATCTTAATTGGAAGTTATGATTGGGAACTTTTATAAACAGGGGAAAAATTGTAAGTAATTAGATGAGCGTAGCGAATGTATCAATCAATTCAAATGGTTCATTCTCTCCATGCGCGAATTTTGTTCATCGCACACCGGTCAAACGGTTCGACGGATTTGACCAAAATTTTAAACCAACACTCTTTAATACTCAAATTGACGATGTCAAGATGAACATAAAAATCCGTCAAGATGAAAACCTACAAAAAATTATTACCGAAAACATTTAAGTTTTAATTTCTGTTAATTGAAACTTACGGATGGATTTAAAATGTTTTGGGTTCGTGGTAGAATGGCCCATTCTAAGTAACCCATGGTAAGTTTGAAAAAGGAGACCCTGTCCCTCCCCCCCCCTCCCCTTCTCCTCTGTCCCACTTAGAAATGGCGACGGTTACAGTTTTGTCTTCAAACATGCTTTGTGAAGGCTACATATAACATAAAATAACATGAAGAATCTTAATTGAAAGTTATGATTGGGAACTTTTATAAACAGGTGAACAATTTGTTAGTAATTAGATGAGCGTAGCGAATGTATCAATCAATTCAAATGGTTCATTCTCTCCATGCGCGAATTTTGTTCGTCGCACACCGGTCAAACGGTTCGACGGATTTGACCAAAATTTTAAACCAACACTCTTTAATACTCAAATTGACGATGTCAAGATGAACATAAAATCCGTCAAGATGAAAACCTACAAAAAATTAATTACCGAAACATTTAAGTTTTAATTTCTGTTAATTGAAACTTAAGGACGGATTTAAAATGTTTTGGGTTCGTGGTAGAATGGCCCATTCTAAGTAACCCATGGTAAGTCTGAAAAAGGACACCCTCCCCCCCCCCCCCCCCCCCCCCTTCTCCACTGTCCCACTTAAGATTCCTTCTTCTGCAATTTGCCCTTCTTCTGCTGGACTCTCCTTATGACGACCCCCATGATGGTTAACAGTCAAATGCGATAGAGCAACTCTTGTCTGTTATTAATCACCATCACTATTTGATGATAACGGTATGATAAGTAGAACGAAACATTTTGAACAGGCTATTGCATCAATCAACGGTTACTTGCACCCACAAACTGAGATATGCAGAGTACCAACATAATAGTTGGGGGGGTTGGGGGGGGGGTCCTTCTCCATCGCGTACATGGCCTCGACCACCGCACACGAAATTGTCTTTGGAGATTCGCTCATGCATTGCATATTACTAGGCGTACTAAGCTTACGTCAGCGGCCGCATTCCTGGGAATTGGCAGAATAAAGCCCGCGGCTTATTTAAAAGTTGCAAGAACTGCTGCATGCACTGTAATAGTGGAGACAACATTAAACTTGGCAGAGAGTGGTCCCCCAGTTGCAGAACTTGGTAATGATACAGATTACTAGTTATCTTAATTGGTCAAAATTCTCAAGACGTTGTCATTTTAATGGTATCGACAGGATCTGCCAACACAGTCATTAAAGGAAATAATATTTCTCGGTTTCAGAGCAAGCTAGCACAAATTGAAAAATTGCAGTGGGTTTTTATGTACTGACATGATGTGAGTGACGCGACGGGGCGCCTGAATAGCGCCGAATGGAATAGGATTATACTTGAAAGTGCAGTTTACACGATAGATTAGCCGTTGTTCCATTCGGCGTTATTCAGCGTCCCCCAACAGAATACTGCTAGCCACAGTGTTGGAGCGATGTTCAATTTGTATAATTGGACCCCTAAACAAGTGAGAGTGATAGACAACATTTACTATGTGATGTGAATAATTATAAATGCGGCAGTGTTTGGGAACATTGCCGTAAATATGAACTAAAAATGCGCTTAGAAAATGACGGTAACAGTTACAACGTTAAACAAACTTTGGCCAAGACAGTGGCAATACCTTTGTTGTGGATATAAATAAATATAAAACATTGTTATTATTTTGGCATTTAGTGACTTACGCGACAGCTTAGGCCACATGGCGTCTTCCGAATCAGATCCATTTTTCTTATATCGTGGGGGTCGTCATAAGGAGAGTCCAGAAGCTAGGAAGGGCAGGGCAAATTGCAGAAGAAGGAATCTTAAGTGGGACAGAGGAGAAGGGGGGGGGGGGGAGAGAACAGGGTCTCATTTTTCAGACTAACCATGGGCCCATTCTACCACGAGCTCAAAACATTACTTAAATCCGTCCGTAGGTTTCAATTAACAGAAATTAAAACTTAAATGTTTTCGGTAATTTATTTTTTTGTATGTTGTCATCTTGGCGGATTTTTCTGTTCATCTTGACATCGTCAATGGTTTAAAATGTTGGTCAAATCCGTCGAACCGTTTGACCGGTGTGCGACGAACAAAATTCGCGCATTTAGATAATGAACCATTTGAATTGATTGATACATTCGCTACGCTCATCTAATTACTTACAATTTTTTCCCCTGTTTATAAAAGTTCTCAATTAAATCTTTGAATTAAGATTCTTCATGTTATTTTATGTTATATGTAGCCTTCACAAAGCATGTTTGAAGACAAAACTGTAACAGTCGCCATTTTTCAAAATGGCGTCTAAAGCCTATATGTGACTTTGGTCTAAGTGAAGCTCAATTACATTCTTTAGTCATCATGTAAAAAACAGGTTTCTTTTAAAGTGTTGTTACTGACCGATGGGCTAAGGTAATGAGTTTTGCTCTGTCCGGGGCGATGGCGGCCACGACACATGCAGACATACAATAGCTCGTATCTTAAACATTTTAAAAGTTATGTAAATAAGACTTGGTACGTGTGTTCTAGACATAATTAGCTTAATGTTTTGTATGAACACAAGTTATGGATACGTTATTACTTTTATCGCAAATCATCAAAATACAAATATCCACTAATGCGGTGGATCACTTAATTACTTCCTTCTACTGTAATATGATAAATAACTAAAATCACATACATTTTTATTATTGATCATAATATTATCTTTCATTTGACACCACTCACGTAATTATATGTTACATAGAGCACTCACAACAAGTGATTTAGTGTAATACCGTAATCGCCGACATTTTCCAAGATGGCGGCTAACGCACAAGGCGGATTTTGGCGGACCCGAAGTATGTTATATAAAATGATATTTGTAAGCGACCCTGAAAAAATCAGCTTTCTCCTAATTTTGTCCGGGTCGGTATAGGAAATTGGGCTAAAGTAACCCCACTACCAGTCATTCTTCAGTAACACATTCAAAATTCACTGAATCTGTAATTCACAACATTTAACAAATCATTTGGAATGTTGAGCAGTTGAGTCTAGGGATTTTTAATGCGTCGATTAGGACACATATTGACATGTATAATTTATGAGCAACCGGCACTAATGCACTTACCGCGCGGCCGGATGGTGAGGGTAAAATCTTAACGGCACTGCCAGGTTAGCATGAAATACACTGTATAACTGATTCAGTCAAAGCAATTGCAAATTATAGAAGACGTGATAGATGGAGCTTTGTTTTCAGCTGCCAGAATGTCGCGTTTAGTAAAGCGACTAAGTTCCGCGCTGAAATAATGAACAGTCTAGCCCGGTTTTCATTTAAATCCCTTTTAACTATTTTTCTTCTCAATTTGCTGTATCGCTCCAGTTAAGTCAGTATCAATTTTCTAAGACCCACTCACATTCTCGTGACCTACATCTTAAAACTTATACCTCTTCCTCTAACGAACTCTTTCTCTGACGACAAAAGAAACAACCCTTCCCGTTACAGTAATTACGTTGCAAGCTCAAATCGCATGCAATCAGTCACAACAACTGCGAAGCCCTGTCAGTGTAATTGAATGTAATGTCAGTGTTGCTTGCGTCGTGTGAACAGTGCGTCATACGCTCGAGAGAAACATGTCAGCTTGCTTTGTGGCGGGGGCGCATTGACCTGTTGTTGTGAACAACGCGTCATACGCTCGAGAGAAACATGTCAGCTTGCTTTGTGCCGGGGGGCGCATTGACCTGTTGTTGTGAACAACGCGTCATTCGCTCGAGAGAAACATGTCAGCTTGCTTTGTGCCGGGGGGCGCATTGACCTGTTGTTGTGAACAACGCGTCATACGCTCGAGAGAAACATGTCAGCTTGCTTTGTGGCGGGGGCGCATTGACCTGTTGTTGTGAACAACGCGTCATACGCTCGAGAGAAACATGTCAGCTTGCTTTGTGCCGGGGGGCGCATTGACCTGTTGTTGTGAACAACGCGTCATACGCTCGAGAGAAACATGTCAGCTTGCTTTGTGCCGGGGGGCGCATTGACCTGTTGTTGTGAACAACGCGTCATACGCTCGAGAGAAACATGTCAGCTTGCTGTGTGCCGGGGGGGGCACATTGACCTGTTGTTGTGAACAACGCGTCATACGCTCGAGAGAAACATGTCAGCTTGCTTTGTGCCGGGGGGCGCATTGACCTGTTGTTGTGAACAACGCGTCATACGCTCGAGAGAAACATGTCAGCTTGCTTTGTGCCGGGGGGGCGCATTGACCTGTTGTTGTGAACAACGCGTCATACGCTCGAGAGAAACATGTCAGCTTGCTTTGTGCCGGGGGGCGCATTGACCTGTTGTTGTGAACAACGCGTCATACGCTCGAGAGAAACATGTCAGCTTGCTTTGTGCCGGGGGGCGCATTGACCTGTTGTTGTGAACAACGCGTCATACGCTCGAGAGAAACATGTCAGCTTGCTTTGTGCCGGGGGGCGCATTGACCTGTTGTTGTGAACAACGCGTCATACGCTCGCGAGAAACATGTCAGCTTGCTTTGTGCCGGGGGCGCATTGACCTGTTGTTGTGAACAACGCGTCATACGCTCGAGAGAAACATGTCAGCATGCTTTGTGCCGGGGGGCGCATTGACCTGTTGTTGTGAACAACGCGTCATACGCTCGAGAGAAACATGTCAGCTTGCTTTGTGCCGGGGGCGCATTGACCTATTGTTGTGAACAACGCGTCATACGCTCGAGAGAAACATGTCAGCTTGCTGTGTGCGGGGGGCGCATGGACCTGTTGTTGTGAACAACGCGTCATACGCTCGAGAGAAACATGTCAGCTTGCTGTGTGCGGGGGGCGCATTGACCTGTTGTTGTGTCAACGCGTCATACGCTCGAGAGAAACATGTCAGCTTGCTGTGTGCGGGGGGCGCATGGACCTGTTGTTGTGAACAACGCGTCATACGCTCGAGAGAAACATGTCAGCTTGCTGTGTGCGGGGGGCGCATGGACCTGTTGTTGTGAACAACGCGTCATACGCTCGAGAGAAACATGTCAGCTTGCTGTGTGGCGGGGGGCGCATGGACCTGTTGTTGTGAACAACGCGTCATACGCTCGAGAGAAACATGTCAGCTTGCTGTGTGCCGGGGGGCGCATTGACCTGTTGTTGTGAACAACGCGTCATACGCTCGAGAGAAACATGTCAGCTTGCTTTGTGCCGGGGGCGCATTGACCTGTTGTTGTGAACAACGCGTCATACGCTCGAGAGAAACATGTCAGCTTGCTTTGTGCCGGGGGGTCGCATTGACCTGTTGTTGTGAACAACGCGTCATACGCTCGAGAGAAACATGTCAGCTTGCTTTGTGCCGGGGGGCGCATTGACCTGTTGTTGTGAACAACGCGTCATACGCTCGAGAGAAACATGTCAGCTTGCTTTGTGCCGGGGGCGCATTGACCTGTTGTTGTGAACAACGCGTCATACGCTCGAGAGAAACATGTCAGCTTGCTTTGTGCCGAGGGGCGCATTGACCTGTTGTTGTGAACAACGCGTCATACGCTCGAGAGAAACATGTCAGCTTGCTTTGTGCCGGGGGGCGCATTGACCTGTTGTTGTGAACAACGCGTCATACGCTCGAGAGAAACATGTTAGCTTGCTTTGTGCCGGGGGCGCATTGACCTGTTGTTGTGAACAACGCGTCATACGCTCGAGAGAAACATGTCAGCTTGCTTTGTGCCGGGGGGCGCATTGACCTGTTGTTGTGAACAACGCGTCATACGCTCGAGAGAAACATGTCAGCTTGCTTTGTGCCGGGGGCGCATTGACCTGTTGTTGTGAACAACGCGTCATACGCTCGAGAGAAACATGTCAGCATGCTTTGTGCCGGGGGGCGCATTGACCTGTTGTTGTGAACAATGCGTCATACGCTCGAGAGAAACATGTCAGCTTGCTTTGTGCCGGGGGGCGCATTGACCTGTTGTGGTGAACAACGCGTCATACGCTCGAGAGAAACATGTCAGCTTGCTTTGTGCCGGGGGGCGCATTGACCTGTTGTTGTGAACAACGCGTCATACGCTCGAGAGAAACATGTCAGCTTGCTGTGTGCCGGGGGGGGGCGCATTGACCTGTTGTTGTGAACAACGCGTCATACGCTCGAGAGAAACATGTCAGCTTGCTGTGTGCCGGGGGGGGGGGCGCATTGACCTGTTGTTGTGAACAACGCGTCATACGCTCGAGAGAAACATGTCAGCTTGCTGTGTGCCGGGGGTGGGCGCATTGACCTGTTGTTGTGAACAACGCGTCATACGCTCGAGAGAAACATGTCAGCTTGCTGTGTTCCGGGGGCGCATTGACCTGTTGTTGTGAAAAACGCGTCATACGCTCGAGAGAAACATGTCAGCTTGCTTTGTGCCGGCAGGCGCATTGACCTGTTGTTGTGAACAACGCGTCATACGCTCGAGAGAAACATGTCAGCTTGCTTTGTGCCGGGGGCGCATTGACCTGTTGTTGTGAACAACGCGTCATACGCTCGAGAGAAACATGTCAGCTTGCTTTGTGCCGGGGGGCGCATTGACCTGTTGTTGTGAACAACGCGTCATACGCTCGAGAGAAACATGTCAGCTTGCTTTGTGCCGGGGGGCGCACTGACCTGTTGTTGTGAACAACGCGTCTTACGCTCGAGAGAAACATGTCAGCTTGCTTTGTGCCGGGGGGCGCATTGACCTGTTGTTGTGAACAACGCGTCATACGCTCGAGAGAAACATGTCAGCTTGCTTTGTGCCGGTGGGCGCATTGCCCTGTGGTTGTGAACAACGCGTCATACGCTCGAGAGAAACATGTCAGCTTGCTTTGTGCCGGGGGGCGCATTGACCTGTTGTTGTGAACAACGCGTCATACGCTCGAGAGAAACATGTCAGCTTGCTTTGTGTGGGGGGCGCATTGACCTGTTGTTGTGAACAACGCGTCATACGCTCGAGAGAAACATGTCAGCTTGCTTTGTGCCGGTGGGCGCATTGCCCTGTGGTTGTGAACAACGCGTCATACGCTCGAGAGAAACATGTCAGCTTGCTTTGTGCCGGGGGGCGCATTGACCTGTTGTTGTGAACAACGCGTCATACGCTCGAGAGAAACATGTCAGCTTGCTTTGTGCCGGGGGGCGCATTGACCTGTTGTTGTGAACAACGCGTCATACGCTCGAGAGAAACATGTCAGCTTGCTTTGTGCCGGGGGGCGCATTGACCTGTTGTTGTGAACAACGCGTCATACGCTCGAGAGAAACATGTCAGCTTGCTTTGTGCCGGGAAGCGCATTGACCTGTTGTTGTGAACAACGCGTCATACGCTCGAGAGAAACATGTCAGCTTGCTTTGTGCCGGGGGGCGCATTGACCTGTTGTTGTGAACAACGCGTCATACGCTCGAGAGAAACATGTCAGCTTGCTTTGTGCCGGGGGGCGCATTGACCTGTTGTTGTGAACAACGCGTCATACGCTCGAGAGAAACATGTCAGCTTGCTTTGTGCCGGGGGGCGCATTGACCTGTTGTTGTGAACAACGCGTCATACGCTCGAGAGAAACCTGTCATGTTGCTTTGTGCCGGGGGGCGCATTGACCTGTTGTTGTGAACAACGCGTCATACGCTCGAGAGAAACATGTCAGCTTGCTTTGTGCCGGGGGGGGGGGGGGCGCATTGACCTGTTGTTGTGAACAACGCGTCATACGCTCCAGAGAAACATGTCAGCTTGCTTTGTGCCGGGGGGCGCATTGACCTGTTGTTGTGAACAACGCGTCATACGCTCGAGAGAAACATGTCAGCTTGCTTTGTGCCGGGGGGCGCATTGACCTGTTGTTGTGAACAACGCGTCATACGCTCGAGAGAAACATGTCAGCTTGCTTTGTGCCGGGGGGCGCATTGACCTGTTGTTGTGAACAACGCGTCATACGCTCGAGAGAAACATGTCAGCTTGCTTTGTGCCGGGGGGCGCATTGACCTGTTGTTGTGAACAACGCGTCATACGCTCGAGAGAAACATGTTAGCTTGCTTTGTGCCGGGGGGGGGGGGCGCATTGACCTGTTGTTGTGAACAACGCGTCATACGCTCGAGAGAAACATGTCAGCTTGCTTTGTGCCGGGGGCGCATTGACCTGTTGTTGTGAACAACGCGTCATACGCTCGAGAGAAACATGTCAGCTTGCTTTGTGCCGTGGGCGCATTGACCTGTTGTTGTGAACAACGCGTCATACGCTCTAGAGAAACATGTCAGCTTGCTTTGTGCCGGGGGGCGCATTGACCTGTTGTTGTGAACAACGCGTCATACGCTCTAGAGAAACATGTCAGCTTGCTTTGTGCCGGGGGGCGCATTGACCTGTTGTTGTGAACAACGCGTCATACGCTCGAGAGAAACATGTCAGCTTGCTTTGTGCCGGGGGAGCATTGACCTGTTGTTGTGAACAACGCGTCATACGCTCGACATAAACATGTCAGCTTGCTTTGTGCTGGGGGGCGCATTGACCTGTTGTTGTGAACAACGCGTCATAGGCTCGAGAGAAACATGTCAGCTTGCTTTGTGCCGGGGGGCGCATTGACCTGTTGTTGTGAACAACGCGTCATACGCTCGAGAGAAACATGTCAGCTTGCTTTGTGCCGGGGGGCGCATTGACCTGTTGTTGTGAACAACGCGTCATACGCTCGAGAGAAACATGTCAGCTTGCTTTGTGCCGGGGGGCGCATTGACCTGTTGTTGTGAACAACGCGTCATACGCTCGAGAGAAACATGTCAGCTTGCTTTGTGCCGGGGGGCGCATTGACCTGTTGTTGTGAACAACGCGTCATACGCTCGAGAGAAACATGTCAGCTTGCTTTGTGCCGGGGGGCGCATTGACCTGTTGTTGTGAACAACGCGTCATACGCTCGAGAGAAACATGTCAGCTTGCTTTGTGCCGGGGGGCGCATTGACCTGTTGTTGTGAACAACGCGTCATACGCTCGAGAGAAACATGTCAGCTTGCTTTGTGCCGGGGGGCGCATTGACCTGTTGTTGTGAACAACGCGTCATACGCTAGAGAGAAACATGTCAGCTTGCTTTGTGCGGGGGGCGCATTGACCTGTTGTTGTGAACAACGCGTCATACGCTCGAGAGAAACATGTCAGCTTGCTTTGTGCGGGGGGGCGCATTGACCTGTTGTTGTGAACAACGCGTCATACGCTCGAGAGAAACATGTCAGCTTGCTTTGTGCGGGGGGCGCATTGACCTGTTGTTGTGAACAACGCGTCATACGCTCGAGAGAAACATGTCAGCTTGCTTTGTGCCGGGGGGCGCATTGACCTGTTGTTGTGAACAACGCGTCATACGCTAGAGAGAAACATGTCAGCTTGCTTTGTGCGGGGGGCGCATTGACCTGTTGTTGTGAACAACGCGTCATACGCTCGAGAGAAACATGTCAGCTTGCTTTGTGCGGGGGGGCGCATTGACCTGTTGTTGTGAACAACGCGTCATACACTCGAGAGAAACATGTCAGCTTGCTTTGTGCCGGGGGGCGCATTGACCTGTTGTTGTGAACAACGCGTCATACGCTCGAGAGAAACATGTCAGCTTGCTTTGTGCCGGGGGGCGCATTGACCTGTTGTTGTGAACAACGCGTCATGCGCTCGAGAGAAACATGTCAGCTTGCTTTGTGCCGGGGGGCGCATTGACCTGTTGTTGTAAACAACGCGTCATGCGCTCGAGAGAAACATGTCAGCTTGCTTTGTGCGGGGGGCGCATTGACCTGTTGTTGTGAACAACGCGTCATACGCTCGAGAGAAACATGTCAGCTTGCTTTGTGCGGGGGGGCGCATTGACCTGTTGTTGTGAACAACGCGTCATACGTTCGAGAGAAACATGTCAGCTTGCTTTGTGCGGGGGGGCGCATTGACCTGTTGTTGTGAACAACGCGTCATACGCTCGAGAGAAACATGTCAGCTTGCTTTGTGCCGGGGGGCGCATTGACCTGTTGTTGTGAACAACGCGTCATACGCTCGAGAGAAACATGTCAGCTTGCTTTGTGCCGGGGGGCGCATTGACCTGTTGTTGTGAACAACGCGTCATACGCTCGAGAGAAACATGTCAGCTTGCTTTGTGCCGGGGGGCGCATTGACCTGTTGTTGTGAACAACGCGTCATGCGCTCGAGAGAAACATGTCAGCTTGCTTTGTGCGGGGGGGCGCATGAACCTGTTCATGGGGTGGGGGGGGGGGGCACTTGATTTGTTGTTGTTACGTGACGTGTTAGTCTTACCTACTGAAATGAGGATGTTGATGATATTTAGGGTTTAACGTCTTTTTTTTGCTATTAGGCTACTCGAGACGATTAGTGGGGGAGTTTGAGGATGAAAAAACGCCACACGACAACTATGCCCAAGCCTGGACCCGAACCTGCAACGCAGAGACCGGGGTTACTAAACGCATCGCCTAATCGACCTCGGCCAACTGTGCCGGTGATGAAGTCGAAGAAAATCCGACTGAAAATCGGTTCTTATAAATGAGTGATAGACTCGACTATACAAATAAGTAAAGTCTTAGAATCACATATAAAGAAGAAGAAGAAATGAGTGTGTTTATGCTAATCAGCATATTAACAGTAAATAAACGCTTTAATTTTCAAAGTTTGCGAAATTCTCAACGTAACAAATCAAAAATAAATACGCACATGTAGCTTCAATAGTGCAACAATGATGTTTTTCTCGTTCGTATCTTCAAAATGACATAGTGGAACGCACGGTCGAGTTAAGTATGTGTCTTGTTTATGCTTGCTATGGAGTGTTTTTCTTATAGCATGTATTAAATTGTTCCATTCCTGTACTTCGTGACACCTGACTGACATGGTCCGGGGCTAACATTATCAGGGTCTACATATTAACTTAAAAAAAAAGATAAAAGTTGTGTCTGCTTCGATATAATTAGTCAATTTTATTTATTATTATAATCGTCTGATTTTATTCAAACTCAATTCCTCACCCCCTTTTAAAATTAACTATAGATAATATCGACATCTAATCACGCATAATACCAATTGTGATATTGGATGCCATTTTAAAGATAGGAAGATAAAACATAAAATTCTTCCTCCTTCCAAGCTATTTGTATCGAGCAGAACCGAGCTCTTTGCAGTTCCATACTTGCGCAGAACGTTGAGGGTTGTTCGTGCGATGAGGCTGATCCTCGACATGAGAGCAATATGACTCAACAGTCGCTAAATAAACACCACGCTAATCGATCACGGCCGTGACACCAGCAGTCTTCCTTTAATTGGATTCTTCTGATCAGTTCGCCTCATCTTTGCGACCCTCCCACCTACCTCCCCTCATCCGCTTTCGCACTTGGGGTCTATCCCCTAGAGCGTTTATGAAGAAGATTTCGGGATATATTAAAATTTACTAAAGCAATTGCGGATACCGTTATCATTGATGCAAAGAGAACATTTGCAAATAAAACTAATGTTGGCTTTACTTATAGTCTTTTCCGAATCAAGAAGCACACGGCACGCCGGTAAAATTCAAACTTGAAGAAAGTTGTTAGTATTGTTAGAGAGCATCATAATAAATCATGTCTTCTGCAAGAAGTCAGCTCCAATCCAAATCGGCCGACACCAACTGAGTCAAAATTGTCTCCAAGCAACATGAACCGATACTTCTACACATACTTGAAGCACAACGTAAACACTAAAAAATGTTAGTGATTCTAAAATTCACTATACATAATGTTTTTTGTTTATAATCATTTCGAGCACAAAATAATCAGAGGTCACCTTGTTTTTGGAAGTTATGTCTACCTTTCTGGTCCGAGAACCTGTCAACATGATGATCAACGTTTACAATCTTGTACAAAGCAGTCGTGTTTTGAAGCCAAATTTATCCGTCGTGCTTCTTAATTTGGAAATAACTATTCATAGGTTGCACGTACGTCACATCTTTGCGCGTGGCGGCCACATTTGTGATCAACCTTTGACGTTACCATGGAGAAACAATTGAAGGCTGTTATCATAGAACACAGAAATTCTAAGTTCTTTAAAATTTAGCGTGTTTTTTACTAAAATTGGTATTTGTCGTAATTTTTAGTTTTTTTTTTTACTTATGTTTTCTTTTTAAACTCTAAATTACGCTTATTTATCGAATTTGAATAGTATTTACCATGATCTAGGATTGGTCCTCATCAATTGTGTCGCAAACATGGCCGCTGTGACGTCACGTGGGAACTATTATTGGGGCAACAGGTGTGATCGATCGTACCTGTTTGGGTCCGAGTTCTCTATTTCCTGGACCTTCCTGGAGATGATCGACGCCGGCTCAAAGGTCTTGCCGACCTTGTGTAACAGCGCGGTCGTGGAGCTGGTCTTGAATAGACCCAGGGCGCGACGCCGTAGACCCTGGTTGAGGCACGCCTCCACAGCCCCTGAAACCAGACAACAATCGTTGCTAACAACCACATGGTATAGTTGTGGAGCTGGTCTTGAATAGACCCAGGGCGCGACGCCGTAGACCCTGGTTGAGGCACGCCTCCACAGCCCCTGAAACCAGACAACAATCGTAGCCAACAACCACATGGTATAGTCGTGGAGCTGGTCTTGAATAGACCCAGGGCGCGACGCCGTAGACCCTGGTTGAGGCACGCCTCCACAGCCCCTGAAACCAGACAACAATCGTTGCTAACAACCACATGGTATAGTCGTGGAGCTGGTCTTGAATAGACCCAGGGCGTGACGCCGTAGACCCTGGTTGAGGCACGCCTCCACAGCCCCTGAAACCAGACAACAATCGTTGCTAACAACCACATGGTATAGTTGTGGAGCTGGTCTTGAATAGACCCAGGGCGCGACGCCGTAGACCCTGGTTGAGGCACGCCTCCACAGCCCCTGAAACCAGACAACAATCGTAGCCAACAACCACATGGTATAGTCGTGGAGCTGGTCTTGAATAGACCCAGGGCGCGACGCCGTAGACCCTGGTTGAGGCACGCCTCCACAGCCCCTGAAACCAGACAACAATCGTTGCTAACAACCACATGGTATAGTCGTGGAGCTGGTCTTGAATAGACCCAGGGCGCGACGCCGTAGACCCTGGTTGAGGCACGCCTCCACAGCCCCTGAAACCAGACAACAATCGTTGCTAACAACCACATGGTATAGTTGTGGAGCTGGTCTTGAATAGACCCCGGGCGCGACGCCGTAGACCCTGGTTGAGGCACGCCTCCACAGCCCCTGAAACCAGACAACAATCGTTGCTAACAACCACATGGTATAGTCGTGGAGCTGGTCTTGAATAGACCCAGGGCGCGACGCCGTAGACCCTGGTTGAGGCACGCCTCCACAGCCCCTGAAACCAGACAACAATCGTTGCTAACAACCACACGGTATAGTTGTGGAGCTGGTCTTGAATAGACCCAGGGCGCGACGCCGTAGACCCTGGTTGAGGCACGCCTCCACAGCCCCTGAAACCAGACAACAATCGTTGCTAACAACCACATGGTATAATGTGGAGCTGGTCTTGAATAGACCCAGGGCGCGACGCCGTAGACCCTGGTTGAGGCACGCCTCCACAGCCCCTGAAACCAGACAACAATCGTAGCCAACAACCACATGGTATAGTTGTGGAGCTGGTCTTGAATAGACCCAGGGCGCGACGCCGTAGACCCTGGTTGAGGCACGCCTCCACAGCCCCTGAAACCAGACAACAATCGTTGCTAACAACCACATGGTATAATGTGGAGCTGGTCTTGAATAGACCCAGGGCGCGACGCCGTAGACCCTGGTTGAGGCACGCCTCCACAGCCCCTGAAACCAGACAACAATCGTTGCTAACAACCACACGGTATAGTTGTGGCTATAATTTAGTGGAGCGCCGGCTTTTTCTTTCTACCCATCATGAAAGTGTTCAGAAATCTGTATGTACCTGTCATCAAGTCCTCAAGTCAATAACGCTCTGATTGCTCACAGTCGAAAATACAGGATACTATTAACAAAGCAGATGTTTACCTACAAAATGAAAATAATGGCCCATACCAGTGGATTTGTCTTGTGTTCAGTATTACGTTAATTATGGTAAATGTTGTGGTGGTTGCTGGGTGTATGTGGGAGAAACTGCATTTGAGGCTATGGTGCAGTGTCTGGCTGTGCAATAATAACCCCTTTCAACATATTTTGTTGAGCGTGTAATATCTCGACAATCACGGCGAAGAAACCGCTCTACGAAATGGCAACGAGTGGGCTATCTGATAGAAAAAACCATTCGCGAATCAACCAACCAATCAGGGTGAAATCCTGCATCTGTCTTCAGAAGTTCAGTTTATGGTGTAATTGTAAATTAAGTTACTGCCTTCTATAGTTGGCCAAGGAATATAATGGCCGGTCTTATGTGGTTACGAGTTCCAACTTAATATTTTGGGTGTCAGTCAGCTGACTTAATTTCAAAGCTTCCAAAAGTGATTTCCATAGTGATAACAAGATAGATAAGACCGGGCATAACACTGCTAAACGACTAATTTATTACTTTCACTACTGATTTTACTACTAATTACTACAAATATTTACTAATAATATTTACTTATAACTTGACTTTAAAGTAATTATAACTATCCGCTAAAGCAAAATTGACCATAGACACCAGATCATAAACTTTGTAATCAGGTTATCTCACGTTCCCAAATATTCAGTTGGAAGTCATAAGACAAGACCGGCCACTAACGCGTGTAATATGATTACAATTATAGCTAGGAACGTGCGTGTAGTATGATTACAATGATAGCTAGGAACGTGCGTGTATTGCTAGGGACGCGCGTGTAATATGATTACACTGATTGCTAGGGACGCGCGTGTAGTATGATTACACTGATTGCTAGGGACACGCGTGTAATATGATTACACTGATTGCTATAGGGACGCGCGTGTAGTATGATTACACTGATTGCTAGGGACACGCGTGTAGTATGATTACACTGATTGCTAGGAACGCGCGTGTAGTATATGATTACACTGATTGCTAGAAACGCGCGTGTAGTATGATTACAATGATTGCTAGGGACGCGGGTGAAGTATGATTACACTAATAGCTAGGGGCGCGCGTGCAGGCGATGATTTGAACACAGCCACGCAAGCCACTAAGGATTATTTGCTCACGTGGAGCGCCAATCTATTGACTACCTGTTGCATGCGCCAGTCGAGTGGGGAACTGTTTTATCGACCTTGCCAATGTCAAATGAAGGGTGAGATTTAGATGAATTTGAAATAGAATTGAATTTGATCCCAACTTGCGTTTTCTTTTCATAGAGTTCGATTAATGGTCGTTCCCAATCCCATACTAGGTACAACTCTGTGGTTGATTTCGGAAATCTAATTATAGGATCCGGGCCTTGGGATTACAATCCCGGCTATGTTTGATTCTGTTTACAATATGACGAGATCCTCCTGTGGGATTGAATTCTTCGTTCTAGTCCAGCATTTTGTGGGAGTGAATTAAGCGGATCCGATCCTTGTTCGAAAGTGATTTTACGAGAAATACACTGTATTGGATTCCCCATATAAACGGGGCAAACAAAGTGTGTCAGGTCAAGCAGTTGATTCTTCGTTCTCTTGATTGATTAAGCGAGCGTCTTCCTTTAGACCTTTATGGCACTTTATTCTGTTTTTTTTTTTTATTTTTTTATGTCTGTCGATAGCGGTCGAACGGAAAGTCCCATCAACTTGAAATTTGGAACTTCCACAAGCCTCAAGGGTGTATAGTTTTGAGACAAAATCGTTTGAAAAGTTACAAAGTTACACCATATTTACTGCAAAATATTTTTCTGAAACAAAATATGTGAAATAGCCATATTTTTATAAAGATATTTTCGGTCTCGAATGTGTTTGTGTTATAGCGACCTAATAAGTATTGGCAAAGTTACACAAAAGTTACTCGAAAATATTTTTCGCAAACACAGTAACGGCATGCAAAATATGAGGTGGCTATCTAATAGCAAATTTTCGTCGAATATACTAATTTAAACACGATCCGATACGTATTATAGGCAGAAATTAGATTTCTATTGCTGTCAATAAGTGTAAGTAACGGTGGCGGACCGTGTTGAAAACACGACAACAAAAATTCTTAGCAACGCACATTGCACTGCATTCAACAATGTCGGAAAGTATAAAAGCTATGGAAATTAGAAAAAATTTTGCAATGCGCCTTCTTGAACTGTTGTTAATTGTGGTTTTTATTAGCATTGAAAACTTTTCGCCACAAAGTTCGTAGATATGGACGCGCTCGCTTATCAACGCGTCAAACAGAGCGTTTTCCTAGTTTATATATATAAAGTAAGAAAACATTTTTCGGTTTAACCAATCCAAATTGTATTTAAAATAAATCAACGTTTCAACGACTTTAGCGTCGTCTTTTTCAAGACACACAAACATACAAAAACAAATAAAAAACCACAACAACCAAAAAAACACTTGCATATAAAATCGAAAACACTTTTATATGCAAGTGTTTTTTGGTTGTTGTGTGTATATATATATATGTCGCTTGCAGTATCACACCCGAGATTCCATGAATGCTGCTACCACAGATAGGTGAATGCGACCAATGCCGCTGGCTGAATGTTTGGCACTGATAGTTTCTGCAGTCGAGGAGGGCGTTGTGGTTGTGGCATGAATGTTATTTCACCGCATGTGATCGTTAATCCGCCATCTTATAAAGACATTCGGTGAATGTTTATTACTATTCGGACTATAAACACGGGTTTTGATGGATTTGGCAGTTATCAGACCATCCTCAAATGTGAATAAAAAACCAGGTAGTGTTGGTTTATAGCTCAATCACAAAATGTCCTCCAAACAGCCTCAATAGAAGATTGTGAGAAGATGGTGTTACATAAACTGGTTAAAAGTACGGGTGAACTATGTGCGGTGGATTTGATTTAGTAACGGTGGTTTATTGAGAATACCAACCGTGAGTGATAAGGTCAACAGATTGACGCCAGGAGGGGTTGAGCCTGATTGCACCTCTGCGATAGTTGAGCAAGGATTACGATGACCAGAGTGTATATATATATATTGTTGGTGTGGTCAGAGGTGAAACGTGTGCAATGCATTCAAGGGCTGCACATAATAACTTGGTAACTGACTTGAACGCGGCTGTGATGCAAACCCAATTGCCGACTGTCATTTACAACATAAGCCGCGTTTATTTGATGTGCGTACTTGGGAAAAGCAAATCAACTAACGTAACAATACATGGTTTTTGCGATCTTCGAAAAACAACAACTCATACTATTCTAAGTTAAGTCCAGTCAACACACCGTAATAAGGTTTAAGGTTTAAGGTTTAACGAAGTTGAATCAAGCCATTAGCATCATGGCGTTCACATAACTTCCTAAGATTTAAAGGCTAGGACAAAAGTTGAAACTATTCCAACTTTTTAGCCCTTATCCCTTAAATTCTTAGCCCAGCCAATGAGAGGTGACTTTTAATAAATCCGGCCAATGGTAGCGATCCTAGTAAATCAGTGAAGAAAATATTGTCCTAGGAACACAATATTAAATCTTAAACCATAAACCTTATTACTGTTTGTAAACCCAGCAGAACTAGAATGGATATGGTGGGTAGGGCTCATTATACAATAATATTACTGCATGGGTTGGGCTTGTCAACGCGGTTCGTTAAAAATACGATCCACTTGGGGTGGTTTTATTATCTGCACGTGCCGATTGAAAAGGATCATGGGTTAAGGGGGGTAACACAGAAGTTATTGACAGGAACTGACCAGCCAATAAAAAGCTCAAGCTGCAACAGTTTGTTCCTTGGAAGCGACATTTCCGGGGACCTCAAAACTCGTATCCTTTACTTTACCGTTACGGTTGGTAGACCTGATAACACTTAGGGCGGGTTTCAAGTCGCGTGCCTTGGACAGTAACCTCCTCCACAATAACTGATTCAGCTCCTACAAAAGGTTCAACACGAACTACGACGTTCCCAAATATAAACATTATGTTCCAGATGAAGTTCTAACGTCTTAGGCTGCAATAATTTTAAAACATTAAGAACTGCATCGGTGAGGCGTCAACATTTGAAGCATTTGGATATGATGAGGGTGGAGCAAACACGTCTGAGAGGCACTGCTACTTGCTTAGCAGGGCCCGTCAATTACAATTAAAGGAGTCACCAAGCTTAGAAGTATGTGGTCCGAGGCGACCCAATGATAAATATTACATCTCCTCTCCTGAACAAATTTCCAAACATCAGGATTTCTAATGAAAAATTATAATATTACAAACAATTACCAACGAGCTTAGGTCAAAATTCAACTCACCCACAACAACCCATACGCGAAATAACCAAACTCACAATTTCTGTAGGAATAAGCGTTAGCATACGTAATAATGTTTTAAAGTCACGTTCTTGATATTTGGCTTACTCTACAATGAGACAGCGCTCTTTCACAATACAAAAAGATAAAGGTACCTATGCGGTCTAATTTTTGCACAATTTTGAAGTGAAAACATTTCAAAATCCCTATCATTTTACATTGGAAAGGAGAGAAATCATACATTTTATTACCTTCACATAGCTTTAAAGGAGCCACGAATACTTGCCACGTGAACCAAATTTAGTATCAAAATGAAGCTAAGTTGTCAAAGAATATACGCTTATATTAAAAAATTAAAACATTTTTTCATTTCATTGTTAAGCTGACTTTGATCATTAGCTGTAAAGGAAGAATGAACATTCAAGTTGAAGCTCACTTGTTTGCGAGCCACTCTCACCCCCCCCCCCCCCCCCCCGAACACAAGCGCGCAACTCCGCCCAACTCGATCACGTTAAACCAACCATCGGCCAGACATTTAATCGGTTTATTAGCGCTCGCCTCATAATTAAGGCAGATGGTTAATCTCATTTTAATTTAATTTCAGATATTATTAACTTTTTAGTAGTGTAATACCCAGCCCAGAAGGGGTGATTGCAGTAATTCCTGCCGTAGGGTAGCTTAAAACGAGTCACAAATTGCAATTAGTCGACTATCAAAGCTTATTTTACCAAGCACGAAAGCTTCATTCCGAAATTAAGTTCTTATTCTGACGTCGATCGTCTGTCGTCAACGTTGGCGCTTTTAATTCAATAATCATGATCACAGGGGTAGACCAGCTTTTTACTAGTAACAAAAGATAATATTTTGTTGTTAAATAGCTTTATCCGTTGTATTTTGTAATATTTCCGTTGTTAAAATGCTAAGAGCTACACCATATCAAGGTATTTTAATTTCATACACACTGTTACGTACGTTTATAATTGTATATCATTTTAATAAATTGTTCCTCTAGAGTCTAGACCATCCATTACAGCGGGTTTGAGAGTTATTAATGGGCATAAATAGTACATCATACGACAAACTTTGTTCATGTTCTTGACTAGTACAGCAGTTTTCACTAAACTCATTTTAGCACAATCATTTGGCAGAAGCCCTACATGTAAGAAGAATAAAGTTTACTTATCCACGAGAAATATTGTTAGATCATGTCCCCAGTCCACTCGATATGTTACAGTTGTGTTATTATCCCTTACCCATCAACATAGAGAAGTTATTAAGCCATACTAGGTTATTTTGTTTCCCTTCGTTTTAACGGCTGAAGATTCAACAAGCTGCTTACAAGGTTGATAACTATACAAAGGCTCGTATACCTAACTGACAAACCCTTTGGTGTATAGTGGAACCATTTCTTTCTGGTAGGCTACTGTTCTTGCAAATGCGGGCCTAAAGATTTCAATCTCTAGTTTAAATACTCAAGACAAGAAAAACCATGGGAACTCTCTAACTAACGTTGCTAAAGAAGAGAGTATGTCTCGCAAACACCCTGTATACCCACTGCCGTCTCAACTCCCACGCGCCCCCCACCCCCCTCGCTCAACCATACACACCCCCCGAGCGCAGTTATATCTATAACGTGTTATTACATGCGGCCTGATAAAACACGTATGTACGATGGATAATATTGCTCGTCTTTGTGCTACTGTGTACAAAGATGACTCTTATCTGCTAACTCATATTAGACTGAGTTTGAGAGACGCTATGCTATTTAACCCTGCCAATATAGCCTACACAATTTACAACGAACGTTTGTATTCGAATACTGATCTCAGATCTTTATCTCTTTTGATCGCGCTAGTTCCACGAAAATCAACAAGTTCCATGGAATTCTTTCAACGATTCGTAAATTCAGTCTTCCGCCGAGTATAGATTGTATACCAGTTGTAACTAAAGGAAAGTCGTAAATTACCCTAATGGATCTGTTTCAGTTATGGTATAAAAAACTGAGAGTAAGAAATACAGTTGGCACCATTGGACTTCACTATGTTGCAGGCCTAAACATGAAAATACTTTGGTTGAACCAACTCTAAGATCGCTTGTCATTTTGCTGCAGCGAAGATTAGTTTGATCTCCGGCTTAGACGTAGTTTGAGAGACTGGAACAAACAGCGCTAATATACCAGAGTAAATATCCGTTGGGCGCGCGTATAAACGATCAGCTTCGCCGCGGGTATGCGCTGCTTGTCTGCGGTTATATGTCTGCGGGGACAATGATACTTGCTGCGGGCACAGAGCTACTTGCTGCGAGCACAGAGCTACTTGCTGCGAGCACAGAGCTACTTGCTGCGGGCACAGAGCTACTTGCTGCGAGCACAGAGCTACTTGCTGCGGGCACAGAGCTACTTGCTGCGAGCACAGAGCTACTTGCTACGGGCACTGAGCTACTTGCTGCGAGCACAGAGCTACTTGCTACGGGCACAGAGCTACTTGCTGCGGGCACAGAGCTACTTGCTGCGGGCACAGACCTACTTGCTGCGGGCACAGAGCTACGTGCTGCGGGCACAGAGCTGCTTGCTGCGGGCACAGAGCTACTTGCTGCGGGCACAGAGCTGCTTGCTGCGGGCACAGAGCTACTTGCTGCGAGCACAGAGCTACTTGCTACGGGCACAGAGCTACTTGCTGCGAGCACAGAGCTACTTGCTACGGGCACAGAGCTACTTGCTGCGGGCACAGAGCTACTTGCTGCGGGCACAGAGCTACTTGCTGCGAGCACAGAGCTACTTACTGCGGGCATAGAGCTACTTGCTGCGGGCACAGAGCTACTTGCTGTGGGCACAGAGCTACTTGCTGCGGGCACAGGGCTACTTGCTGCGGGCACAGAGCTACTTGCTGCGGGCACAGAGCTACTTACTGCGGGCACAGAGCTACTTACTGCGGGCACAGAGCTACTTACTGCGGGCACAGAGCTACTTACTGCGAGCACAGAGCTACTTACTGCGGGCACAGAGCTACTTACTGCGGGCACAGAGCTACTTACTGCGGGCACAGAGCTACTTACTGCGGGCACAGAGCTACTTACTGCGGGCACATAGCTACTTGCTGCGGGCACATAGCTACTTGCTGCGAGCACAGAGCTACTTGCTGCGGGCACAGAGCTACTTACTGCGGGCACAGAGCTACTTACTGCGGGCACAGAGCTACTTACTGCGAGCACAGAGCTACTTACTGCGGGCACAGAGCTACTTGCTGCGGGCACAGAGCTACTTGCTGCGGGCACAGAGCTACTTGCTGCGGGCACAGGGCTTCTTGCTGCGAGCACAGAGCTACTTACACAAGTCTACTAATTATATTTTGCTACCCGGCACCTCCACCAAACGTTCTCATTTTTTTTATACAAAACTGATTTCTGAAGGACAATACATAAAACTATACCATAAATAATGATGCAATGTGAACAACACCAAAGAAAATATAAAAGATAAAGATAAAATAATAACAGATCAAGATCAATAAAAGTGTATTGAAGATAAAATCAAAAAGAGAAAAACATGTTGATGTATATAAATTATAAAGACAAAAAGGGACATATTATATTGGCACAAAACAGAAATAAACAGGGAGAGTGTAAAAAGAAAAGTAAATTTTTATACAGTAAAAGATAAGAATGAGTGGGGAGGGAGAGAGGAAAAAAAGAGTACCAGTAAATGTTCAAAATTTAAAAAAAAGAACTGATATATTAAACGGATAGTCAGGTGAGAAACTAACAAATCAACAATGAGTCAGTCACAGGTGCATGAAATTCAGTAATGTGATAAATAAAATTGATATAGGTTGCTTCAATGCAAGAAAAAAATAGTGAACATTTAGCTATTCTACTAGATTGCCTTCGCCAGCTCTGCTGCATTTTTCTTCTTAGGCGTAGTACAGCTGTATCGGTTCTGAGCTCGCTAGCGCCTTCCCGATAGACAGAGCACTCATTGTGTAATAGGAATCCAGCCACAAACTCGGCGACTGCGGACAGAGCCGCTCAAAACAGATTGCCACTTTTCTACACATCAAGACACACAAAAATGAATTGCAGGGCATTTTGTAGAAATACATGTTCTTACTAAGAAGCATGTTATCGGTAGAAAAACGATGCACTTTAAACCTATTGATCAATTTTTGATAAGTGCCCTATTTAAGCGGTGGTTTTACTATCTGGAAACAACATTTTTTTGTATGGCAATTACCATGAGAAAAGTTGCTCGGTGCTACTTGGTAGCAACAAGCCAAAATATCGTGTTTTCTTTAATTTTTTAACCACCTGCTTTTAAAGTATGGTATCTTTTAGTCGTGTTTTCCATATTTGAGGGTGGACATTTATACAAATGGTAGTTTTTTAGTTTATCGCCTGACTATCCCTTTAAACGATCCCAACCCAAACGAATAAAGGAGTTGCAAACGTTAAGAAAATGTAATACGGGTTAGAAATCAAATCTCAATAAAAAGCACCTCGACAAGACGTACCTGAGTTTTCCATCATTCTTCCCCACTCTACTCTACGTTGCTAGGGTTTACGTCATTGATCTATGTGGAATCAAATACCCGGCACCTCCACCAACACGGTACTTGTAAGGCCTTACAATGGCCGCTTACGGCTGCTTTCTCTGATTAGAACCAGATACTCCGACGCGTGCGCACCCATCTCGGACTCATCCATTGCAGTGACCCGATCACTTCAAACCCGATCCGCTCGCCGAGTAGGGTAAGTAAGATAGATGAGGCATTTTGACGGTAAATATGTAAGTATGTGATTGATTGATATGTAGTATTTATCATTAATCATGAAGTTACGACAAGGGATTTATTTTAGAACTGTCAACTAAATATGTAAGCCACTATTTATCAGTGACAAAACTATTTACATGATGAGTGTATCCGCTAGAGCCTAATGTGATTCCTTATAGTGTTTACACAATGACTGATGCCGAAACTGCTTCTCTTAAACCAGTAGTTTACAAACACTGGTCAGCGGATTCCTGGGGATCCATGGATAGGTCTCAGGGGGCCCACGAAATTCACTTTCAATTGATTATTAAAAAATCATTTGCAGAGTATGTTTTATGAATGAGCTTCAGTCACACATAGGAAAGAGTATATAATTAAATTGTGTTGGACAGGATTTACAAGGAGGCAGTAGGGGGTGGGAGGGAGGGAGGGGGGGGGGGGCGGTAAAGAGGTTATTACATTTTTCAATCGTGCAGATGTCCACTGAATGTGTTGGAAAACGCTATCACAGAAGTTTGGGAACCCCTTCTAAAGCCCATCCATCTAGTGAGCGTCCAACGACAGCTGTGTCGTGATTCTAAGGTTTAATTTCCTCGTTTAAGAGTTTGTCTTGATGGGGGCTATAAATCGCGGCGGACACTGATTGACCGCGGCAGCCTAGAGCGGCCGTGGCGCTGTGGTGCTGTGGTGCTGTGGTGCTATGGTGCTGTGGTGCTATGGTGCTGTGGTGCTGTGGCGCTGTGGCCGGCCTGCTTGGGGAGATTAATGTGCTGCGCGCAAGACAATCATGCTGAGACCGCAATGATCAAGCTGCTGATTGACCGCGGCAGCCTAGAGCGCTGTGGCCGGCCAGCCCGGGGAGATTAATGTGCTGCGCGCAAGACAATCATGCTGAGACCGCAATGATCAAGCTGCTGATTGACCGCGGCAGCCTAGAGCGCTGTGGCCGGCCGGCCCGGGGAGATTAATGTGCTGCGCGCAAGACAATCTTGCTGAGACCGCAATGATCAAGCTGCTGATTGACCGCGGCAGCCTAGAGCGCTGTGGCCGGCCTGTCCGGGGAGATTAATGTGCTGCGTGCAAGACAATCATGCTGAGACCGCAATGATCAAGCTGCTGATTGACCGCGGCAGCCTAGAGCGCTGTGGCCGGCCGGCCCGGGGAGATTAATGTGCTGCGCGCAAGACAATCATGCTGAGACCGCAATGATCAAGCTGCTGATTGACCGCGGCAGCCTAGAGCGCTGTGGCCGGCCCGGGGAGATTAATGTGCTGCGCGCAAGACAATCATGCTGAGACCGCAATGATCAAGCTGCTGATTGACCGCGGCAGCCTAGAGCGCTGTGGCCGGCCTGCCCGGGGAGATTAATGTGCTGCGCGCAAGACAATCATGCTGAGACCGCAATGATCAAGCTGCTGATTGGCCGCGGCAGCCTAGAGCGCTGTGGCCGGCCTGCCCGGGGAGATTAATGTGCTGCGCGCAAGACAATCATGCTGAGACCGCAATGATCAAGCTGCTGATTGACCGCGGCAGCCTAGAGCGCTGTGGCCGGCCTGCCCGGGGAGATTAATGTGCTGCGCGCAAGACAATCATGCTGAGACCGCAATGATCAAGCTGCTGATTGACCGCGGCAGCCTAGAGCGCTGTGGCCGGCCTGCCCGGGGAGATTAATGTGCTGCGCGCAAGACAATCATGCTGAGACCGCAATGATCAAGCTGCTGATTGACCGCGGCAGCCTAGAGCGCTGTGGCCGGCCGGCCCGGGGAGATTAATGTGCTGCGCGCAAGACAATCATGCTGAGACCGCAATGATCAAGCTGCTGATTGACCGCGGCAGCCTAGAGCGCTGTGGCCGGCCTGCCCGGGGAGATTAATGTGCTGCGCGCAAGACAATCATGCTGAGACCGCAATGATCAAGCTGCTGATTGACCGCGGCAGCCTAGAGCGCTGTGGCCGGCCGGCCCGGGGAGATCAATGTGCTGCGCGCAAGACAATCATGCTGAGACCGCAATGATCAAGCTGCTGATTGACCGCGGCATCCTAGAGCGCTGTGGCCGGCCTGCCCGGGGAGATTAATGTGCTGCGCGCAAGACAATCATGCTGAGACCGCAATGATCAAGCTGCTGATTGACCGCGGCAGCCTAGAGTGCTGTGGCCGGTCGGCCTGTCCGGGGAGATTAATGTGCTGCGAGTAAGACAATCATGCTGAGACCGCAATGATCAAGCTGCTGATTGACCGCGGCAGCCTAGAGCGCTGTGGCCGGCCGGCCCGGGGAGATTAATGTGCTGCGCGCAAGACAATCATGCTGAGACCGCAATGATCAAGCTGCTGATTGACCGCGGCAGCCTAGAGCGCTGTGGCCGGCCCGGGGAGATTAATGTGCTGCGCGCAAGACAATCATGCTGAGACCGCAATGATCAAGCTGCTGATTGACCGCGGCAGCCTAGAGCGCTGTGGCCGGCCCGGGGAGATTAATGTGCTGCGCGCAAGACAATCATGCTGAGACCGCAATGATAAAGCTGCTGATTGACCGCGGCAGCCTAGAGCGCTGTGGCCGGCCGGCCCGGGGAGATAAATGTGCTGCGCTCAAGACAATCATGCTGAGACCGCAATGATCAAGCTGCTGATTGACCGCGGCAGCCTAGAGCGCTGTGGCCGGCCGGCCGGGGAGATTAATGTGCTGCGCGCAAGACAATCATGCTGAGACCGCAATGATCAAGCTGCTGATTGACCGCGGCAGCCTAGAGTGCTGTGGCCGGTCGGCCTGTCCGGGGAGATTAATGTGCTGCGAGTAAGACAATCATGCTGAGACCGCAATGATCAAGCTGCTGATTGACCGCGGCAGCCTAGAGTGCTGTGGCCGGTCGGCCTGTCCGGGGAGATTAATGTGCTGCGAGTAAGACAATCATGCTGAGACCGCAATGATCAAGCTGCTGATTGACCGCGGCAGCCTAGAGCGCTGTGGCCGGCCGGCCGGGGAGATTAATGTGCTGCGCGCAAGACAATCATGCTGAGACCGCAATGATCAAGCTGCTGATTGACCGCGGCAGCCTAGAGCGCTGTGGCCGGCCTGTCCGGGGAGATTAATGTGCTGCGCGCAAGACAATCATGCTGAGACCGCAATGATCAAGCTGCTGATTGACCGCGGCAGCCTAGAGCGCTGTGGCCGGCCTGCCCGGGGAGATTAATGTGCTGCGCGCAAGACAATCATGCTGAGACCGCAATGATCAAGCTGCTGATTGACCGCGGCAGCCTAGAGCGCTGTGGCCGGCCTGCCCGGGGAGATTAATGTGCTGCGCGCAAGACAATCATGCTGCCCATACAGCACAACCATATTCATAGAATATGCTATACATATTGGCCCTGGATATTTCAAATATTCACACAATGTTCAAAAATATTGAGAGATATTCAATGCATATTGTAGGAATATCCCAATGTCACCAAATTTATCATTCAATGAATGCTCACAGAATATCATTTTATGACCAAGTGAATCTTAAAATAACATTTATACAACATTACTATATGAACATTGTTAGAATATGAAATGAACATTCACAGAATGTTAAATAAATATTCATATTACTGCAATAAATATTCAAATTATGTTCTTCGAACATTAAATAAATGTACATTTTACTAGGACTAAATATTTAAAGAATGTTTATTGAACATTCAAAAACAGGATGGATATGGATATAGTATATTCATTAAAGCTAGACCACATGGAGCTGCTGCATTTATTGAATATGCTATTCTTAGGTAAACTGGATATGGACAGTCCAATTTCCATTAAACCTAAAATGGACTACGCACACAGCAGAACAAATCATTATAAAGGCAAATGACAAAATGTAGCAGCTCAAATCTAGTTTTAAAGAATTACCAGGTCATAAAATCAGTTGGATAAGAATGATTAAATGATTGCTTCAAATTAAATTGTTATCAAAAGTTTAATTTGTCCAATGATATACATACACAATAATTAAAAGGCTATGCACTCAACACGTTTCAAATAACATATAATCGTTACGGTTGCCATTTATACCCCGTTTCCACAAGTCATTGCAATAGCAATAGACAACATGGGTTGTGGTACTATAGACAATTGATTAACAATGGTTTTCCTTATTTCAAATTATTTCACATTACGAGTTACGACCAACCAATCAGATTGTTTAAACACCTACATGTAATAACAGACAAATCACACACTGTGCATGTGGTAAGGGATTCGCGCTGTCTACGACCTAGAATGCATCCCTGTGAATCTATACTTCAACAGTTAGACCTATAGGCGTGCTCTAGGCGCCAAGTTGTCGATGGCATGTCCCGAAGGGAATAGGCCCAATCTATAATATCAATGTTAATTTACTGGCCAAGCTTTTATCCTAGCTAGGCCTAGTAATCTTGTTTCACTCTTAACACATATTATCCTTCCTTGGGCTAGATCACTTTAAATGTGTAGATATTAATAATTACAACTGTACTTACCATTATTTGACGCTGAGATATAAAGCCATCACTTCACTTCAACACCGCTAGCCTAACTGAGCTTGTTGAAACTTGTTGAGTCGAGAGACGCGTCGGTTGTTTGCGCAGGCATGAGCGCAATGTTTAAATAATAGTTTCTACGTATATTCATAGAATATATAAATACAATATTCATAAAATATTGTTAGTTAAATGTTCTATGAAAATGCCAAATCGAGTGTCGAATGAATATTTTACAACGAATGATCTCAGAACGTTTTATGAATATTTATCTTTTAATGTTAATTCAGAAATATTCTGTTAACGTTCATACAATGCAAATATCGTAATATTAACATTGTGTACTTGAAATGAATATTAAGAGAATATTTTGTGCTGTATGGGTGAGACCGCAATGATCAAGCTGCTGATTGACCGCGGCAGCCTAGAGCGCTGTGGCCGGCCTGGGGAGATTAATGTGCTGCGCGCAAGACAATCATGCTGAGACCGCAATGATCAAGCTGCTGATTGACCGCGGCAGCCTAGAGCGCTGTGGCCGGCCCGGGGAGATTAATGTGCTGCACGCAAGACAATCATGCTGAGACCGCAATGATCAAGCTGCTGATTGACCGCGGCAGCCTAGAGCGCTGTGGCCGGCCGGCCCGGGGAGATTAATGTGCTGCGCGCAAGACAATCATGCTGAGACCGCAATGATCAAGCTGCTGATTGACCGCGGCAGCCTAGAGCGCTGTGGCCGGCCGGCCCGGGGAGATTAATGTGCTGCGTGCAAGACAATCATGCTGAGACCGCAATGATCAAGCTGCTGATTGACCGCGGCAGCCTAGAGCGCTGTGGCCGGCCCGGAGAGATTAATGTGCTGCACGCAAGACAATCATGCTGAGACCGCAATGATCAAGCTGCTGATTGACCGCGGCAGCCTAGAGCGCTGTGGCCGGCCGGCCCGGGGAGATTAATGTGCTGCGTGCAAGACAATCATGCTGAGACCGCAATGATCAAGCTGCTGATTGACCGCGGCAGCCTAGAGCGCTGTGGCCGGCCCGGAGAGATTAATGTGCTGCACGCAAGACAATCATGCTGAGACCGCAATGATCAAGCTGCTGATTGACCGCGGCAGCCTAGAGCGCTGTGGCCGGCCGGCCCGGGGAGATCAATGTGCTGCGCGCAAGACAATCATGCTGAGACCGCAATGATCAAGCTGCTGATTGACCGCGGCAGCCTAGAGTGCTGGAGCCGGCCTGCCCGGGGAGATTAATGTGCTGCGCGCAAGACAATCATGCTGAGACCGCAATGATCAAGCTGCTGATTGACCGCGGCAGCCTAGAGCGCTGTGGCCGGCCGGCCCGGGGAGATTAATGTGCTGCGCGCAAGACAATCATGCTGAGACCGCAATGATCAAGCTGCTGATTGACCGCGGCAGCCTAGAGCGCTGTGGCCGGCCGGCCCGGGGAGATTAATGTGCTGCGAGTAAGACAATCATGCTGAGACCGCAATGATCAAGCTGCTGATTGACCGCGGCAGCCTAGAGCGCTGTGGCCGGCCGGCCCGGGGAGATTAATGTGCTGCGAGTAAGACAATCATGCTGAGACCGCAATGATCAAGCTGCTGATTGACCGCGGCAGCCTAGAGCGCTGTGGCCGGCCCGGGGAGATTAATGTGCTGCGCGCAAGACAATCATGCTGAGACCGCAATGATCAAGCTGCTGATTGACCGCGGCAGCCTAGAGCGCTGTGGCCGGCCGGCCCGGAGAGATTAATGTGCTGCACGCAAGACAATCATGCTGAGACCGCAATGATCAAGCTGCTGATTGACCGCGGCAGCCTAGAGCCCTGTGGCCGGCCGGCCCGTGGAGATTAATGTGCTGCGCGCCAGACAATCATGCTGAGACCGCAATGATCAAGCTGCTGATTGACCGCGGCAGCCTAGAGCGCTGTGGCCGGCCGGCCCGGGGAGATTAATGTGCTGCGCGCAAGACAATCATGCTGAGACCGCAATGATCAAGCTGCTGATTGACCGCGGCAGCCTAGAGCGCTGTGGCCGGCCTGCCCGGGGAGATTAATGTGCTGCACGCAAGACAATCATGCTGAGACCGCAATGATCAAGCTGCTGATTGACCGCGGCAGCCTAGAGCGCTGTGGCCGGCCGGCCCGGGGAGATTAATGTGCTGCACGCAAGACAATCATGCTGAGACCGCAATGATCAAGCTGCTGATTGACCGCGGCAGCCTAGAGCGCTGTGGCCGGCCGGCCCGGGGAGATTAATGTGCTGCACGCAAGACAATCATGCTGAGACCGCAATGATCAAGCTGCTGATTGACCGCGGCAGCCTAGAGCGCTGTGGCCGGCCGGCCCGGGGAGATTAATGTGCTGCACGCAAGACAATCATGCTGAGACCGCAATGATCAAGCTGCTGATTGACCGCGGCAGCCTAGAGCGCTGTGGCCGGCCGGCCCGGGGAGATTAATGTGCTGCGCGCAAGACAATCTTGCTGAGACCGCAATGATCAAGCTGCTGATTGACCGCGGCAGCCTAGAGCGCTGTGGCCGGCCGGCCCGGGGAGATTAATGTGCTGCGCGCAAGACAATCATGCTGAGACCGCAATGATCAAGCTGCTGATTGACCGCGGCAGCCTAGAGCGCTGTGGCCGGCCTGCCCGGGGAGATTAATGTGCTGCGCGCAAGACAATCATGCTGAGACCGCAATGATCAAGCTGCTGATTGACCGCGGCAGCCTAGAGCGCTGTGGCCGGCCTGCCCGGGGAGATTAATGTGCTGCACGCAAGACAATCATGCTGAGACCGCAATGATCAAGCTGCTGATTGACCGCGGCAGCCTAGAGCGCTGTGGCCGGCCGGCCCGGGGAGATTAATGTGCTGCGCGCAAGACAATCATGCTGAGACCGCAATGATCAAGCTGCTGATTGACCGCGGCAGCCTAGAGCGCTGTGGCCGGCCTGCCCGGGGAGATTAATGTGCTGCGCGCAAGACAATCATGCTGAGACCGCAATGATCAAGCTGCTGATTGACCGCGGCAGCCTAGAGCGCTGTGGCCGGCCGGCCCGGGGAGATTAATGTGCTGCGCGCAAGACAATCATGCTGAGACCGCAATGATCAAGCTGCTGATTGACCGCGGCAGCCTAGAGCGCTGTGGCCGGCCCGGGGAGATTAATGTGCTGCGCGCAAGACAATCATGCTGAGACCGCAATGATCAAGCTGCTGATTGACCGCGGCAGCCTAGAGCGCTGTGGCCGGCCTGCCCGGGGAGATTAATGTGCTGCGCGCAAGACAATCATGCTGAGACCGCAATGATCAAGCTGCTGATTGACCGCGGCAGCCTAGAGCGCTGTGGCCGGCCTGCCCGGGGAGATTAATGTGCTGCGCGCAAGACAATCATGCTGAGACCGCAATGATCAAGCTGCTGATTGACCGCGGCAGCCTAGAGTGCTGTGGCCGGTCGGCCTGTCCGGGGAGATTAATGTGCTGCGAGTAAGACAATCATGCTGAGACCGCAATGATTAAGTTGTTTAGTTAGCAAAGTTACACAAGAATTTGGCACATCGTTTGGCTTGAAAAACAATTGTACGACGATAAAAGTTTATTTGATAAATCGACGAACAGTGGAAAAGTTGTTTATAGTGTCAGGTCATTTCCAAATAATGGTTTTTAGCTTGAACCAAAATTACCTTCGAGATTAAGCTTATTGCTCGTTCGCAATGAATTACATAATGATACCTACAACATATAAAGAGTTGTAGAGAACTTCCAATGTAAATAGAGTGTAAGCCTACTTATGCATTGGAAGCTATCTACATAATTTCAGCTAATTAAATAGGTAATTTTTAATATACGGATAGAAGGTAGCGTATGCATCTAAAAGCTAAAACTATGTTAATTATGTTTGAAGAAGTAAAATATATAACATAACATGTATTTAAGGTTAACATACATGCAGAACGAAAAAATAATTTATATAATTCTCCTATCAGTTATAATAACTGAATACGATAGACATAAAATAAATAAATAAATAACCTAATAGAACAGTAATTTCATGTATAGGACAAGATATAACTAAGAATATCAGCCTCAAATAGTAATTTGTATAACATCATTGATTAAACACTTTTTCTCATAGTTTGTTTAATGCTTATTATACCCAGCCGTATCCTAATTTTGTTTTCGTACGAGTTAATAGCGAATGCCATAAGTAGTGAGCGTAAGCTTGTTTAAATAAATAAACTAGGAAAACGCTCTGTTTGAGACGTTGATAAGCGAGCGCGTCCATATCTACGAACGTTCTGGCGAAAAGATCTCAAAGCTAGTAAAAACAACAATAAACAACATTTCAAGAATGCGCATTGCAAAAGTTTTTCTAATTTCCATAGCTATTATACTTCCCGACATTGTTGAATGCAGTGGAATGTGCGTTGCTAAGAATTTTCGTTGTCATGTTTTCGCCACGGTCCGCCACCGTTACTAACAGTTATTGACAGCAATAGAAATGTAATTAATGGCTCTAATACGTATCCGATCGCGTTTAAATTAGTATATTCGTGACCGGACAAAAATTGACTATACGATAGTCACCTCACATTTTGCTGTTACTGTGTTTCAGAAAAATATTTTTGAGTAACTTTTGTTTAACTTTGCCAATATTTATCAAATTGCCATACAATGAACATTTCCGTGACCGGAAAAAGCAATAAAAAATATGGCTATCTCACATTTTTGCCGCCATTTTGTTTCAGAAAAATATTTCGCAGTAGCTATGGTGTAACTTTGTAACTTTTCAAACGATTTTGCCTCAAAACTATACACCTTCAATCTACATCGAGGCTTGTTTATGGTTCAAATTTCAAGTTGTCGGACTTTCCGTTCGACCGCTATCGACAGACATAAAAACAAAAAAAATAAAAAAACAAAAAAATCAGAACGAATTGCCATAAGAGTCTTGTGGAGACGACCGCTTCGCTCGCTTAACTAGGAAAACGCTCTGTTTGACGCGTTGAAAAGCGAGCGCGTCCATTTCTACGAACGTTCTGGCGAAAAGGTTCCAAAGCCAATAAAAACAACAATTAACAACAAATCAAGAATGTGCATTTCAAATTTTTTTTCTTATTTCCATAGCTATTATACTTCCCGATATTGTTGAATGCATTGCAATGTGCGTTGCTAAGAATTTTTCTTGCCATTCTGTCTAGTGTTTTCGCCGCGGTCCGCCACCGTTACTAACAGTTATTGAGTGTAACTTTGTAACTTTTCGAACGATTTTGTCTGAAAACTATACACCTTCAATCCACATCGAGGCTTGTGGATGGTCCAAATTTCAAGTTGATCGGACTTTCCGTTCGACCGCTATCGACAGACATAAAAACAAAACAAAAAACAAACAGCATGAAGTGCCATAAGAGTCTAGTACAAAAAAACAAACAAAAACAGAACGAAGTGCCATAAGAGTCTCGTGAAGACGCTCGCTTCGCTCGCTTAATTAAATTCCTATAAAATGCTTCGTATGCACTTTGAGGGCATATGTAATTCCACAATTGAGAAGGATGTGTATATATTGTCGAAATGTCAAGTTTGTTGCAAACATCAGTCAATGGGTGTGTTGTATGTATAGATTCGGCAGTCATTCCAAAAGCCAGTCTCTACTCCAAACTTCAGTCGCCTTCTTCACGGCGTTTTGTAATTTAAACTTAAAAAGTACATGATAATGAGATGCTACTTTGTTATAGTTAATTTCTAATAAAAACCCCTTCCAAGTCAATAAAAAGACACTTTCTTAAGTCTTAGAGATTGGAAATACTTGAAGCAGCGTGATGGGAAATCTCTGAGGAATACTCCGAGGGCGAATCTCTACACATTTAGAACCCAAACAGCCCCAAGGTCAGACATGGTAACAATATTGCGCCGCAATATACGGCACCTCTCATTGGCTACTCGTAATAAAAGAGTTCGTAAAAGCGCGAGACAATCTGTGTGTATCAACAAGTGAAGCTCGTGGGGAGTGGTGCGTGACCTTGAGATAAAGTAAACAAGCTGATGTAGTTCTCAGTTGTCTATTTCTTTTTTAAATGCTTTATTTAGTTCATTTTTATACAATGCATTCTTGCTTACGTTATATTTTATTAACAATTCATTAATAAAATCCTTTAAACTTACTTAGGTTTACGTATTTATGTATACTCTATAATTTCATACACCTCTATCAAATAATATCCTATTACTAAACGCCCTTGAGCTTCCGTCTGGTGTACGAAGATTATGATAATCTGCAATATTATAATGAACTGTCTCAGACAGCCTGACCCACACGCTAGTCCGGTGGTGATTTTATAAATGAAAATCTTGATGATATTTCAACAGCCTCGTTTACACTCATCAAACAACCGATGCATCTCTTTGTACATCCCGTTCTTATTAGTTCGTTGCTTGTTGTTTGTTTCTTCAAAATAGTACCAAAGTAAAACAAAATACTTCATCACCTTCAGAACTTAGTAATCTTCGTTATGAATGTGTCTTTGATCCAATTTCCCTGTTACGAAATGTTCTTATTTTATGGGAAGGTGTATTACAAGAACACATAAATAAGAGCATTTGAGGACGGAAATTACTGGAACAAAGAGCATTCATAAGAAATAACACTCACTTCTATAGAAGATTGTTTTGGTTTATATTGTGACTATTTTGAAGCAACTATTTTAAAGCGGGTGTTCGGCTGGGTAGGTGGCCATACTGCCTTAAATGAGTGGGGATGGCTTGAGTTATTGAAGCAATTACTCTTATATGTCATAGGGACTAGGGAGGTACCACGCAATGGGAGGTACAGCCCATTTCTTAGCTAAAGATGCTCCAGCTATACCGAGGTCAATGTATGGCGATACCCCCCCCCCCCCCCCCCCCCGCCCGATTTATGTTGCTTTAAAATGCATCAAAATATGTCATCCCCTAGAGAGTTCAGTGGTCTTTCTTTGTTCTTTTCTGTTCTAATAAAGATTTCCTGTTATCAAATTAACTTATTCAATTGTCAAATATGAGTTTCAACAATAGGGCTTGTATTTTCTTCGGACACCTACGGCAATAAAATTATTGAATACCCCCTTACGCATTAATCACACTCTTTTCAAGATTGCCAACAATGCCTTAGTTGATTAACCAGCCCCAGTAAATTAAAGTTTAATTAATTAATTTTACAAACGTACATATTTAGGGGCCTATTGTAACAAACACTCATGAGACTCTAGAGGAAGATGTATTTTGATTGCCTTTTGGGTTTTTATGTCAACTCGAACAGCCAGTAATCGGGTGCTTCGCAGGGTATGTACATCAAGTACATCCCTGATTTCGTTGCCTCTCTTCTTCGATATAAACCATCCTTGGCTGAGGAAACAAGTCTCAAGTTTTCCCAAGAGTCGCGCGGAACAAAGGCGGAACATTGCTTCATCTCCCGTGAACTCAACCCGCGCGCGTATAGATGCATGGTTGTCACTTTGTCTCTCCCACTCATTTCCTCGACGAGTTTCTTGTGAGTGGACGCGCTTGCTGAACAATTCTAGCATTCTCTTTTGATGGAAGTTTGTTCAATATTGGTCGTCCCAGTTATTTGATAAAGAGAGATCGCTGTGTAGAGTGTAGATATTTTTAGATTGACATAGTTTAAAGCACCACGCCCTTGAATGTGACCACCGTCCAGCATAACATACATGACTGGTTATAAATAACATAATAATAATAATATATTAATAAATATGATATATTGTCGGGTTGTCACAGAGGTAAGAGTTGGTCACATAGTAATGGAGGGGAACAACAGGGGAGCGTCAACCTATAAAATCTCAAGTCTACTTATGTTTTCTTCTGTTTCGGCTCCAAGAGTACCGTTCACGATATAGACATACCACATTAACCCCCCCCCGTCCCCCCCCTCCCCCTCACTACTGACAGATATTGCATGCTCACTTGGTCAACATAATAATATCGTCAATAATCGAGACACTGTATGCGTTGAACAAGCAGAACTGGGATACGAGTCACGTTTGTGTCAACCATACCATACAAGGCTAACAGAATAACGATACCAACCGACGTAAGCGATATAACCAATCTTTAAGCCATGTTCAGCAGTAGGTACTTAATAAACTTGCACTAATTGAGTATTGAAACGATTTTTTATCATGAAATAGTTCTATTTACTTGTTTAAAGAAACAAAATTAACGTTGCCTAAACGTAGGTATTATATCATATTTACGTAATAGATGTGTCAAAAGTGTTCAGTTTCTCTGCAAATTCCTAACACAGCTATAGCGTGACTAGTCAGTAACCAGGATAAAACTGTACAGTACACGCTCGACAAAACAGAAGTACGAATTTTACTTTACTTTACTTTTTTTTACTTTACGAATTTTACTTTACGAATGTGTGAAAGAACGTCAGGTTCGTTGAAACAGCGTGCATAACAAAGACCGTAGATAAGGTCTGAGGTCGGTATGAGACTAGTTGAACGTTGGGACTATAGTTGTTCCAAGACTACCTTACACATGCTTTCGTCACAGGCGACGGGTTCGTAGCCAATCAGCGTTCGATGTGTCTTGGGCGGTTCGCTGATTGGCTACGAGTGTACCCGCCTGCGACGAAAGCATATGCAAGGTAATCTTGTCTTGGGCCAAGTATAATACACTACATGTATAATATAACCCTTGATGTGGCCTCCGTTGGTTCATGGAACGACTACATATTAGTATTACTGAACGCTCTTGTATTCAATAGGTCTAGTATAGTCCTCCCAACGAATCTATTCTCATGCTTTCATCACAGGCCATGTCCAGAATGGCAACTTAACTTGTCATTCCTCCGTGTGCTTGATGGAAGATTGCGTCCGATTGTCTCAGTTCGTGAGTTGGCCAACTTGTCCGACGTTGATAAATGGTAATCCTCTCATTTGTGTAGGTTGCTATTAATAATATTACACGACGAATATTTTTAAAAATTAAATACAAATATAAGTTTGTAGTAACAAAACCAATAAATCCTGTGTGGAGAGAAGTGATAATTGAAAATAGATCACGGGAACCCAGCCATTCACAGCTTTCGATACCAAGAAATGGCGGAAACGCCGATGTTTAAACAACTTATTTCATAAAACTAAAGTAGGACGGACTATACCTTTACAGTTTAGACCTACCTCTAGAACACAGTGGAATATTAGAATAAATACTTGCTGCGAGTAGTAACTTTATGGATCTACTCAGTAAAGTGTGAATTTTGATACATTTTGACAGGCTTTCAATAAAAACAAAAGACTGCCAATGTTGCTCACAGCTTGCTGGATTTTGATAGTTCCTGTGAACTTTTTCGAATTCTCCAACCCTCATTGGCTACACAACAAGGTCTACTAAATCTCCTCCTAGCGGAGGCTCGTCGAACTCCCGAGTTCGACAAGCCTCCGCCAGGAAAGTTACGTGATTGCAGTGCAGGAGCTGCTAATTTCGTCGAGCGCCATCTTAGTATTCGGCAATAGTGCGCGCATGAACACAGGCAGTAAACCGTCCGCGGAAGTTTATTTCGAGGCCTCAGGGGTTATGACGAAAGCATGAGAATAGATTCGTTGGGAGGATAACATTATCGGCATTGATGTGGCTCCTCTCGACCATACATCTGTGCATCACACACTGGAGCCGCCACTGGGGTAATCCCCCCCTTCACCGCTCCACCGCTCCACCGCATGTCATGCATCCGATTAGTTCGGATTGGTTCGATTGTTCAGCCGAATGAGTTGCCTGCATGCGTGCGGTAGTGGTCGAGATTGGAAATCACTCGCAGAACCGTACGCATCCTTTGTTTGACAGAAGCCGTCCATAAACCTATCAATGTATGGATCGTTGTTTGTAAGTCTACGCTCTGTGCAGATTGTAACTCATGTCTATAGCAGTGCATTGGTTCAATGTATATAGCGGCGTTTAGTTGGCAGGATTGTTATATGTGTACCTACGCTCTGTGCAGATTGTAACAAATGTCTGCAGCAGTGCATTGGTTCAATGTCTATAGCGGCGTTTAGTTGGCAGGATTGTTATATGTGTACCTACGCTCTGTGCAGATTGTAACACATGTCTGTAGCACTGCATTGGTTCAATGTCTATAGCGGCGTTTAGTTGGCAGGATTGTTATATGGGTACCTACGCTCTGTGCAGATTGTAACACATGTCTGCAGCAGTGCATTGGTTCAATGTCTATAGCGGCGTTTAGTTGGCAGGATTGTTATATGGGTACCTACGCTCTGTGCAGATTGTAACAAATGTCTGTAGCAGTTCAATGGTTCAATGTCTATAGCGGCGTTTAGTTGGCAGGATTGTTATATGTGTACCTACGCTCTGTGCAGATTGTAACACATGTCTGTAGCAGTTCAATGGTTCAATGTCTATAGCGGCGTTTAGTTGGCAGGATTGTTATATGTGTACCTACGCTCTGTGCAGATTGTAACAGCGTGTCCATATTTACGAACTTTCTGGCGAAAAGTTTCAAAGCTTATTGGAGACTCAAACTAACACATAGATAGCGCTGCTAAGCAACACCCTCATCTGCGCCATTGATGATTTAACAATAAAGCAACAATGAACAATTGACAGATAAACTCATCCTTATAGTAGTTTATTTTCCTGCCACCAGAATGCGTCTAGTCTATTTTGAGGGGCCAATAAAAACAAAAATAAACAACAATTCAAGAATGCGCATTGCAAACATGTTTCTAATTTTCATAGATATTCTACTTCCCGACATTGTCGAATGCATTGCAATGTGCTTTGCTAAGAATTTTCGTTGTCATTTCGTATAGTTTTTTAACACAGTCCGCCACCGTTACTTTTGGCAGCAATAAAAATGTAATTTCTGCCTCTTATACGTATCAGATGGTGTTTCAATTGGTATATTTGTGAACGGAAAAAATTGGCTATAATATAGAGGACTCAAAACTTACATAGATAGCGCTGCTAAGCAACCTCCTTTCAGCGCCATTGATGAATAATAACAATAAAACAACAATGAAAAATGACAGCTAAACCACTCCTAATAGAAGTTTATTTTCTTGCCACCAGAATGCGTCTAGTCTATTTTGAGTGCTCTATATAGCCACCTCACATTTTGCCGTTACTGTGTGTCAGATAAATATTTCCGATTAACTTTTATGTAACTTTGCCAATACTTCAGATCGCCATAGTATGAACATATTCGTGTTCGGAAAAAATCTTCTATAAATATTAACAATCTCACAATTTACCGCCATTTTGTTTCAGAAAAATAAATATTTTACAGGTAGGCCTACTACGGGTAACTTTTTTAACTTTGGAACGATTTTGCCACAAACCCACACACCTTCAATCCACATCGAGATTTATAGATGGTCCAAATTTCAAGTTGATCGGACTTTCCGTTCGACCGCTATCGACAGACATATAAAATAAAGAGCGAGTGCCATATAAAACTCTATTGGAGACGCTCGCACAGCTCGCTTTATTATTGTGATTTCACAATCATACGTATTGTAAGTCGTGTTAGCATACACAGATAGAAGTAAACCTAATGTATTACAATGCAATGAATGCATATCCATACAGACATTGTTTTGTACAAATATAAAAATTGCTGAGCGCTAAACTACCGCAATAATGGAGCTCTATATAGTTCATTTTAAATCAGTGTCCTGTGAATGATTTTATCCGAGCCGAATTAGCACATCCATCACCCAGTATTACTTCTATAACAAAGGTCTGCGTATAAATATTATATAATGTTAATAATTGGATTATCACGGACACGATCGTATATAATGGGTAGAGTGGATAGAGAGACACAATTCATTAGTCTCACGCGTGAAACACAACTCCGACTTCCGAGGCTGTCGAGGCCCGGCCGATGTTAATGTTGTAGCCGAGCGGCAAGACAACCCGACATTTTATTTAAACACGCTTTGGGTATATTCCGAAACTAGCTGAATATGCCATTTCCGTGCTGAGGCCGTTCCGTAACCTCCTGAATATCATGGGCTGGGCGTTCCGTAACTTCCTGCGCCAGCATATTCAGCATCATGAAAACGCCAGCCGGTTTGAGCGAGGGCATCTACCAGCATTCACAAATCATGGCGGCGTTTTCAAAATGCAATAATTTAAAAGCTAGTCAAATAGTCAGGAATTATATAATTCGACCGTTATTGATACCATGCGTTGTAGTATTTTATTATCTTTCATGTCGTATTTGTTATTATCGGGAAACGATTAGAATATTGTTTTTTTAATTTCATTGCAAATTTTTAGCGCACATTTCCTCCATCTTTTCGCTTGTTGGCGTTCCGAGACACTTGACAAAATGTGACACTGGGACGTGCTAGCTGATGCTGGAACCCCATCATTTTCTGGAGGTTTCGGAATGTACCCAATGTATGTTTTTTAACGTATTCGCAGACAGCATCCCACAAACAAAAAACTGCTACTTATTATTTTCTCATAGCGTACTGTCATTCTATAATTAAGCTTATACCTCCAACTGACAATTAACTGACAACGATAATAATAATAAAAATAATAATGTCTTTATTTACAACAGAATATAAATTATTCCACCAGTGTAAATATAATAAAACCTGAAAATAAGTACATGTCATTAGTTTAAAAAGTTAAGTTTATAAAAGATAAGTTTTCTGTTGCTTTTCCGTAACGGATGAAAGACGCAAACCCTATACAAGTGCCTAAGGCTGAAGTGAATATTATAATATCTTTGCTGAGGAGGGTCTAGCAGCCCTGCAGTAGCCTTCCATATCCGTTCGGGTATGGTAAACCACAATAAATACGTAAGTGCCTAAGTGATATTTTTTGACAAACTGATTTAAGACCGCCAATTTATTCTACATACATAGCGGATTAATAGAAGAAACACCCAAGTGCACTAGACCACATTTTAGAAGGTCTTGAAAACCGCGCTCAAGTCAATAACTGACGAAGTACAATCATATCACTTGGTAATTTCTTGCCTTGAGGTTGGCGATCGTGTACGGCGCTTTTCACATTACATATTAACAATTTAAATTTATTAAAGCATTATGCCCACCAAAAAAATAATTTGGTTGCCATCAAATTTTATTCAACATACAAATTAAAAATATTTAATCCTTTCACCTCAAATGTTGTATTTACCAAAGCGGTTAGGCATGGAGTAGGCCTACGTAACAAAACATTGACAATGTAAAAATTATAAACAAAAAAGTTGTCTTTCGATTCATGGGGGACGGGAGGGAAATTTTAAAGTAAGATGCAGTTAGTTGTCATGCAACCACAGTTAGATGTCATGCAACCACAGATAGATGTCCTGCAACCACAGATTGATGTCATGCAACCACAGATAGATGTCGTGCAACCACAGATAGATGTCGTGCAACCACAGATAGATGTCATGCAACCACAGATAGATGTCGTGCAACCACAGATAGATGTCGTGCAACCACAGATAGATGTCATGCAACCACAGATAGATGTCATGCAACCACAGATTGATGTCGTGCAACCACAGATAGATGTCGTGCAACCACAGATAGATGTCGTGCAATCACAGATAGATGTCATGCAACCACAGATAGATGTCGTGCAACCACAGATAGATGTCGTGCAACCACAGATAGATGTCATGCAACCACAGATTGATGTCGTGCAACCACAGATAGATGTCGTGCAACCACAGATAGATGTCATGCAACCACAGATTGATGTCATGCAACCACAGATAGATGTCATGCAACCACAGATAGATGTCATGCTATCACATATAGATGTCGTGCAACCACAGATAGATGTCATGCAACCACAGATAGATGTCGTGCAACCACAGATAGATGTCATGCAACCACAGATAGATGTCATGCAACCACAGATTGATGTCGTGCAACCACAGATAAATGTCATGCAACCACAGATAGATGTCGTGCAATCACAGATTGATGTCATGCAACCACAGATAGATGTCGTGCAACCACAGATAGATGTCATGCAACCACAGATAGATGTCGTGCAATCACAGATAGATGTCGTGCAACCACAGATAGATGTCGTGCAATCACAGATAGATGTCATGCAACCACAGATAGATGTCGTGCAATCACAGATAGATGTCATGCAACCACAGATAGATGTCGTGCAACCACAGATAGATGTCGTGCAACCACAGATAGATGTCGTGCAACCACAGATAGATGTCGTGCAACCACAGATAGATGTCGTGCAACCACAGATAGATGTCGTGCAATCACAGATAGATGTCATGCAACCACAGATAGATGTCATGCAACCACAGTTATTGATTAACAAAAATGTTACAATTTTTAAGAAGTTAGCTCAAGAAATGCCCAAGTGAGAACATCAAGTCAATAACTGACCTCGTACGCAAAACTATAATTTACAAATAAAATAAAGTAAGCCGTTACCAGAAGCCAAACAGCGATGTCGACGTGTTGGATACACAGATATGTATCAGTGTAGAAACATTCAATAACTTAGTCAATACATTGGCTGAGTGTGGTTTTGTTTTTAGTTGACTCAAAGTGTGGAATTTCTTACTTGGTCAGATTGACTTGATCTATTCATTTGGACCTGTTCTTATCGCCTTTCAAGAATAATTACGAAATCATGCGCATGCTCGTTGTAAAGAATTGAGTTTCCCCGAATGTCAGAGGTTATTATTATAACTATATAAATTAATAATAATACATTTTCGTAGGAGTACCTGTTATAGGGTGCACACTAGCTTAACCTGATGTTTCCCTCTTCAAGTGATTAACTAGGTTTATTAGGTTGTTTGAATAGTTGAGAAGGAATATCCGAGGGCTGTTAGTAGGAATTAATCCCAGAATTGAGGAAAAATTCAGAAAAAAAATTCACTAAGGGTTGACGGGGGTTGGAATCAAACCGGCGACCTCCTGAACTATAGTCTCGCGTCTTACCGCTGAGCTACCTCTATTAGTAATTACGCATACGTAATTATATTTATATTTAGATTGGTTTTAAAATTAATATTGAAGAATCGAAGCCAGTCGAATCGACCTTAGGAAGATATAACAAATATATCGTATCCTCATTTTATTTAATACTCTACTTTTAGAAATAAGACGATTATAATATAAGATTCCAAATAACGTATCATGTAGAGCCAAATCCAATATACCATCGTATCAGCAGCGGGTACATATTGCATGGGGGCAAACTATTTTAATTTAGTTTCGGAATTCTCGAGCGAAGAGACAGTTTATAAAATAAATCAACTTCTCTCCGGTATGTCACTCATCTCCGATATATTGGAAATATCTAGAATATTTCATAGAAATGTTCTATTGAAAGGAAACATCTCTCTCAATATCCCTTTGTCAGATGTGTATTTTAATATCGCTGCGTTCAAAGGATATTTCTCCCTTTTCCCTTTGTGAAGCAGACGCAAGCGAATAAAATAGAGCCTAGATTAGACTTTCAACGCGGACTTGTGAACAAGTTCTTCTCCATCAAGCTCAAGGGGTGAAGCTAATACTGTGATAGCAATGAGACACGCACAAGAAATGTGAGTAGCTTGATCGGATGTCTGTTCCACGCGAGACTGATTGAAGTGGATTCAATGAACACAGGAGGCTGGAGGCTGAAGACTGCCCGATACAAGCCTCATTGGGCGGGGAGATTGGATTTTCAACCTTTAACAATTGATTTCACTCAAATTTTAACATTGTATTTGTATTTCATATTTATTTGTGTTATTTTTCTTGAAACAAGTTGTTAAGAAAAGTTCAAAAGGATGCAAAAACGGGTAATTTGAATAATGTGTGTCGTTTGGAGCATGGTACCCACTTCTAGAAATAAGGAAATATGAGCCTATTTGGAAATTATTTATCACTAAGGTTGATTGATTGCATTTTCTTAAAACACATCCACATCGTTTTTTTATGAACATTATTCGTCAAGCATCTATAAAATATTGGCTGAGACACAGATGAGTGGGTCAGAATAAAACCCTACCGCCTCCAATTGAAAAATAATTTAAAATATATATCCATTTAGGTGGCTTGCATCGTTGCATGTCTGCCAGCCGCTGTGGAATGACGAGGCTATAGTAAATTTAGAGGAAACAGAATAATCAGCTGTTACAAGAATTTCATTAAACCGTGATGGACATTTTACATTTTCCAATTCCTCCACCTGGATAAAAATAAAAGTATTGAATCCCGACTATCCGGTGAAATTCAGGACAGTTGGAAAACCTACCTGAGACTAGAGGAATATCGTCGACAGACAGACAAACAGACAGACAGACAGACAGACCGGCAGACAGACAGACAGAGTAGTACTCACCACACAGTGACGTCACCGAGCTACTCTCCTCGTGCACGAACTTCCTCGTCACGGCTTCCTCCATTATCTGCTTCACCTGCGAACAAGACATCAAACGAGCCGTGAAGTTGAAACATGACCAAACGGGCCGTGAAGTTGGACCACCGCCGCTTCAAACGGGCCGTGAAGTGTTTTGCGCATTTGTTGTGTTTCGGGCACATTGCCGTTTTTTGTTAACATCCCATTATAGTTTGATGTAGGCTACATTTTTGTAATCAATATAAAAATATTAATAATAATAATAATAATAATAATAATAATAATAATAATAATAATAATAATAATAATAATAATAATAATAATAATAATAGTAATAATGATAATAATAATAACAATAATAATAATAATAATAATAATAATAATTTTTTTTTTTTTTTATAATAATAATTTTTTATTTTTTATTATAACAGTTATCATATAAACAAAAGCACACAACATTTTAACATCTTTATAAAATCCACAAAGCCCTTAAAAGGGCTTATCTGTGGCATAAACAAGAAAAGTATACAACAAATGATTAAACCGTAATGGCAGATAACCAAAAAGTCAAATAATATACAAAAAAACAACTGAACGACAAAAAACTGAAAAAACAAACATATATAAAGAGAAAAAAAAATGAGATGGGTACAATATAAATAAAAACACAGAATAAATTAGTTGGAACAAGCAATACAAATACCCAATTACTCTAACGTTAAATTTAACAAAATCCACTCTTTTAATGCAAACTTAACTAAACTAAGGCTATTTAAATCACTTAAATTTGATGGCAACTTGTTAAATTCATAAGGGATTATAAATTTTAAAGTTCTCATTCCGTACTTGTTTATATAGGAGGGCAATAAATATCTATTTCTATGACGGAGATTCACACTACTGATATCATTTATAACTTTATATTTATCATTGAAATAATAAGCAAGCAACAATCTAAAAGTAAGTACAAACGAGATTGGGAGCACACTAGAAAGTTGATAACACTGTATAATAGAAAGGCTTTGATTGGGTGTTATAGATTTAACAATTCGATTCTGCAATGCCATTAGAGATTTTAAATGGCATTTTGATGCACGCCCCCATAAAAATAGACCATACAACAAAAGCGATTCTACTATTGCACAGTAAACTGTCTTCAAAATACTAAAGGGTAGCAGATATTTTAAATTAAAAAGTTGAAATGCTGCAGAACGCAACCTCCTACAGAGGCTTTTATTAATAATAATAATTATAATAATAATAATAATAATAATAATAATAATAATAATAATAATAATAATAATAATAATAATATTAATAGTTATATTAATAATAATAATCATAATCATAATAATAATAATAATAATAATAATAATAATAATAATAATAATAATAATAATAATAATAATAATAATAATAATAATAATAATAATAATAATAAATAATAAAAATAATAATAATAATAATAATAATAATTCTATATGGACGATCTCAAGTTATATGCTTTAAATGCGACACACATGACGAATCTTCTTAACTCAACGTTAGAATTCAGTAGAGATATATGTATGGATTTTGGAATTGATAAATGTAAGTCACTTCATGTCATCAAAGGAAAGATTACGAAATTAGAAGAGTTTGAAATTGACGAAGACAACCGGATTGGAGTAATGGACGAAGAAGATATATACAAATATCTAGGATTTGCGCAGGCTAAACGAATTGATCATAAACTGATGAAAAGTAAACTAATTTCTGCATACAAGAAACGAATAGGATCCATTTTAAAAACACAATTGAATGGTAAAAACAAGATCAAAGCAATTAACACTTATGCTATACCGGTACTAACATATTCATTTGGAATTATTAACTGGACACAGACAGAACTTCATGCCCTAGAAATTCTCACCCGCACAACATTCACCAAATACAGAAGTCATCACCCTAAGTCAGCAATAGAACGAGTGACTCTACCTAGAGAAAAAGGGGGAAGAGGCTTGATTGATTTAAACAATTTATATTATGAACAAATTGAAATTCTGAGAAAGTACTTTTATACAAAATGCCCACATTCACAACTTCATAGAGCTATAGTATCGGCAGACAAGTCGCTTTCACCCCTCAATTTAAATGACGGAAATTTAAACTTGCTTCAAAAACTAAATTCTGACACAGCAAAAGAGATCAGAATGTCAGGAAAGACGTTACATAGCAGACATTATAAAGAACTTCTTAAGGATAGCGTCGATAGGGTAGCATCGAACAAATGGTTAACGTCCGGGGACATTTTCAGCGAAACAGAGGGATTTATGATCGCTATTCAAGATAAAGTAATAAAGACTAACAATTACAAAAAATACATACTGAAAGACGTCACAGTGGAAGATAAATGTAGAAAATGTAATTTGAACGGCGAAACAATTGAACATATCGTATCTGGGTGCAAAATGCTTTGTCAAACAGATTATCTTCATAGGCATAACCAAGTTGCAAACATTGTACATCAAAAATTAGCCATGAAGTATAAACTTATAAACACAACCACTGCATATTACAAATACAAGCCTGAAAAGGTATTAGATATAGTAAAGACTACAAATTATATTACGACCGGGCAGTTATTACAGACCAAACCATACATCACAATAGACCGGATATTATATTTATTGACAAGAAGAAACAAGAAACGATTTTAATTGATGTTGCCGTCCCTTTATGCCACAATGTAGAGACAACTTGGCGGGAAAAGATAAACAGATATAAGGAATTATCTATTGAAATAAAAAGGTTGTGGAAGCAGAATAATGTAACTGTTATACCGTTAATTATATCAGCAAATGGCATTGTTCCACGTAAACTCCATGACAGTATTAAACTAATTGGTCTCCAACCGAACATATACATCGAGATGCAAAAAGCAATTATTTTGAACACGTGTAGGATAGTGCGAAAATTTTTGAACTAAGAAGAATGAAGACTTCAAGAAGTTCTCCATCCCGATGGTGGTTTTCGTGGTTTCCACCGTACAAAGAGCGAATGCTGGGATGAGTACAAATCGGCCACGACCGTACATAGCATCCACAGTTCGGTTTGGAAAAAATAATGTGGACAATGATATATTAAGTAGTATAGCCAAATGTGGGCATTTGAGAAGCAGAAGAAGAAGAAGAAGAAGAAGAAGAAGAAGAAGAAGGAGAAGAAGAAGAAGAAGAAGAAGAAGAAGATATATTAAGTAGTTCTAAGTAGATTTTCATAAGGTAAACACATGGAAATACTTGACATTTGTGTCCGTACAACATGTTTATGCCGGTTCTGACCGAGTTTGTATGTATTGCAACAATAAAATAATAATAATAATAATTGATGATAATGGTGCAATAGTTGGTGGAGGTGCCGGGTCGAAATAATAAAACTGACTACATAGTCCTGCTCTGTCGACGTCAAGGCGCACACAACCAGGTCATGGGATAATATGTCACGCTTTTTAATTATCTTCTTTCAATGAAACTGTGTTACAACAGATTCTCTAACATGTTTTTACATTTCATGGAACTCGAGATTTGAGATTACTTCCATCTTCTGTTAGCAAAAGAAAATTGAGTTTTGTATAGATGGGCGTCTTGATTGAAGGAAATTAAACCCAGCGTGCACGACTGAAAGTCATTTTACATTTAAGGGAGAGAAATACTGTTTCCGGGCGTAGGCGAATTGTTTGAAAAGCGCTAAAAAGTTAACGTTTTCATACAATAAAGACTTCAAAACGAATCACCTTGTTTCTTTTTCCCGTCTACAGACAGCGGCTTTTGTAATTTGTAGAATATTAAGCACAGTCCAACATTAACAGATTATTTCTCACAAATTGTTTTGATTGTTGGTTTCCATGCAGTGACTGTGTGGCTGAAGTTTTCGACTATCCAATTTAAAGTTGTCGTGTTATACGATCGTATTCTCGACAATGAGTTAGTTCTTGGAACCCAAACTTTGTCTTTGATTGGGCCGCTTAAGTCGTAACTATTGAAGTTGTGCGACTGTTCCTTGGCCTTGGCGATAACTGAGGGGTTGCATCTGAGGGTGTTGAGTTCTACCGGAAACTAGAACCATAGCTACAGGACAGCCAATGTTGAACTATATCTTGGTAAAATATTGAGATCTTAACTCAGTCTCTGAGTGAACGTTTAACAACCAGTGGCACGCGGCCCTAAAAGGAAGCAACTCTAAGTCTTAATTGTAAACACAGCTTGATTCATCATAGTTGTTAAAATAAACATTCCTTTTGATTGTTCCCTGCCTGGGCCCAGGGTAGAATTTAACCCACATGTTACCGATCGCGAGAAAATTAGGCACCCGCCTTTACCTATTCCCTTTTTTCATTCCCTTTTGAATATTAGTCCTACTCGTCCTCCTACTTGACCCTTCACTCTAGTCACCCCTCGACGTCATACGACCTAGTTGTCGAGTACAACGCTAAACATCAAATAATCAATTTGGTTGTCGTAGGTTTGTGGGAGAGATAAACAATTACTACTTTATCAATATGTGAATTAGTTTGAAAATGCCTCCATAATTTTCTGTTTTCTGCCAGTCCTTTTTTGCCTTATAGAATCCAGACATTCATAACGATGCATATTACGGATTATACATACTATCTATTACAATCTTTGTCTGCCACTACCATGTTTCCCTTCTTGAAGTCCTTCGATTATATTCTACCTATTCCAATCTTTGTCTGCCACTACCATGTTCCCCTTCTTGAAGTCCTTCGATTATATTCTACCTATTCCAATCTTTGTCTGTCACTACCATGTTCCCCTTCTTGAAGTCCTTCGATTATATTCTACCTATTCCAATCTTTGTCTGCCACTACCATGTTTCCCTTCTTGAAGTCCTTCGATTATATTCTACCTATTCCAATCTTTGTCTGCCACTACCATGTTCCCCTTCTTGAAGTCCTTCGATTATATTCTACCTATTCCAATCTTTGTCTGCCACTACCATGTTCCCCTTCTTGAAGTCCTTCGATTATATTCTACCTATTCCAATCTTTGTCTGCCACTACCATGTTCCCCTTCTTGAAGTCCTTCGATTATATTCTACCTATTCCAATCTTTGTCTGCCACAACCATGTTCCCCTTCTTGAAGTCCTTCGATTATATTCTACCTATTCCAATCTTTGTCTGCCACTACTATGTTCCCCTTCTTGAAGTCCTTCGATTATATTCTACCTATTCCAATCTTTGTCTGTCACTACCATGTTCCCCTTCTTGAAGTCCTTCGATTATATTCTACCTATTCGAATCTTTGTCTGCCACTACCATGTTTCCCTTCTTGAAGTCCTTCGATTATATTCTACCTATTCCAATCTTTGTCTGCCACTACCATGTTCCCCTTCTTGAAGTCCTTCGATTATATTCTACCTATTCCAATCTTTGTCTGCCACTACCATGTTCCCCTTCTTGAAGTCCTTCGATTATATTCTACCTATTCCAATCTTTGCCTGCCACTTCTTTGTTCCCCTTCTTGAAGTCCTTCGATTATATTCTACCTATTCCAATCTTTGTCTGCCACTACCATGTTCCCCTTCTTGAAGTCCTTCGATTATATTTTACCTATTCCAATCTTTGTCTGCCACTTCCATGTTCCCCTTCTTGAAGTCCTTCGATTATATTCTACCTATTCTAATCTTTGTCTGCACTAATATGTTCCCCTTCTTGAAGTCCTTCGATTATATTCTACCTATTCCAATCTTTGTCTGCCACTAACATGTTCCCCTTCTTGAAGTCCCTGCCCAGGGACTGCTACCTTATCGTGGTGGGCAGGTTTGCGTGCTTTGTTGATCCCGAGAGCTATGCCGGTGGAAGCATATGCTTCTGGTAGGGCCACCCTAGCCGGACTGGTCGAGGAGAAGTCAGACGAAGTGCAGTCCACACTTAAATCCCTTTTCCTCCCTTTTCCCCTTTCCTCACGCGCCCTCCTACTTGCCCATTTCCTCCAAATAGCCCCCAATTCGATCTTCATTATCACCCACTCATCGTCTTGATTAACCTTGTTGTAAAAATATAAGACGTTAAGCCCAAATACCAATCAATTCTTGATGTCCTTCGATTATATTCTACCTATTCCGATCTGTGTCTGCCACTACCGTGTTCCCCTTCTTGAAGTCCTTCAGTTATATTCTACCTATTCCAATCTTTGGCTGCCACTACTATGTTCCCCTTTTTGAAGTCTAAAGGCGGATTCACAATTGAAATAAGAGTTGAAATAGTGAAATAGCAATAAGGTTTAAGCGAATTGAAACATACAATATCAATGCTGTGGTTCACAATTGTCACAGTGGATTGAAATAGTCATAAGAAAGAATCATTCCATTTCTTATTTCAACCTTATTTCAACTTCTTATGACGAACCAATCAGAGGTCGAGAAGAGAAGGCCTTCTCCAGTCGAAACGGATATTGTCGTTGTTGTTGTTGCTGTTGTTGTTGTTGTTGTTAATGTCGTCGTCGTAGGCTTCTTGCAAGCTTGCTTTACAACAATGAAACAAATGAAATGAATCGATTGACAAACATCAAGCTGTCAAACAATAAAATATTCTGATTTTGAAAACAAATCTTCAAAAGAAACAAGAGACATACAAAACTTTCACAACTTGGTTGCCCATCATTAAACGTTTTAACTGGTGAGCAGTTACTATCGCCATACCTCGTTTTCTTCATAATGTTGCAATTTTATTATTTTGACAGCTCGTTGTTTGTCATCAGTTCGAGGGCCGGGTCGGGCTGGCGCTGCGCCTTCTATAGGTTTGGAGTAGGCAGTGACTATGGCGTCAGATCCGGTCGAGAAGTGCTCGATTGTAACGCTCTCCTATGTTGAAATAAGGTACTACGGGTCTGTTGTGAACCAGTTCGTTGTTATTTCACTATTTCACGGATTCTTATTTCAACCCTTATTTCAATTGTGGATCGGCCTTTATATAATATATAATAATATACAACCTGTAACTGTATACACATTATGTGTCCTAAAAAATAAAAAAATAAAAATTGCTGTATAAGGAAGTTTGTCTTCAGTGTAAAACACAAATATAATTGTTCTTTCACATGCTATTCTTTAAGGTCGCAATCAAATTTTATCATATATTCTTAATTATTAGTATATTAATTAGAAAAATATAGAAATAAAGTTTTGTGTTTGTGTTTAATTCACATGATACATAAATGAATATAGCAATTATATGTAAGACAACATTGCCAGAGTATAATACTCTTAAGATTATACAACAACAATTCATTCATTGAAATCAAAGATATAATAAAATTAGTTTTTGAAAATACAAACATTTTCATACAGTGTGCCAACAAAGGTTGGGGACGAAGATAGATTCAACGAGACAGTAGGGTAGCTTGCTTTTAATAAATAATTAATTTGAGTCAAGTTACTTCACCGGTAATGGAAAACTGAAAGCTAATTCTGTCGTCGAGCTTCAAATATGCTATGCCAGATTGACGTTTTAATTAAATGCTACGAGGAAGATTAAATGTGAATCATCTTTCGTATTGAGCAAGACACACGGGACATGGCAAGCACTGAGACACACGGGACATAGCGAGAACTGAGACACACGGGACATGGCAAGCACTGAGACACACGGGACATGGCGAGCACTGAGACACACGGGACATGGCGAGCACTGAGACACACGGGACATGGCGAGCACTGAGACACACGGGACATAGCGAGCACTGAGACACACGGGACATGGCGAGCACTGAGACACACGGGACATGGCGAGCACTGAGACACACGGGACATAGCGAGCACTGAGACACACGGGACATAGCGAGTACTGAGACACGCGGGACATGGCGAGCACTGAGACACACGGGACATAGCGAGCACTGAGACACACGCGACATGACGAGCACTGAGACACACGGGACATAGCGAGCACTGATGCTTGGATGCTATGTATGACGCGTTGTGGCGCCATCATATTCACGTGCATATCTGATGATCAACTGGGCCCGTGTGAGCTACCTCTAAGCAACGTGCCGCCGTGTAAATAATATAGTGAAGTGAACAAGACACAAGTGTGGTGGCAGATGCTATGAGTCTATGACGCGTTGTGGCGCCATCATGTTCACATGCATATCTGATGATCAACTGGGCCCGTGTAACGCCCTGATCGCGTGTTTACTGTACACACAGGTGGGTTCTCGTTCAAAGGTTACAGGAAATAACATTTTGTCGATACTTTTTTATATGCCCAATATTGTAGAACTATTTCTGTTTGCATTCCTTATCAGTTTGGTTTGGATCTCTTTTTCTCAGTTCTGCAAGCTCACATATAAATTAATGATCATTTCAACAATAATTTAGATTTTCCTGAACAAAAATATTTATTTATAACTGGAATTCTTATAAGATTTCAATTGTCATCAAAACGTTTTCCCAGCTCGTTGATCGATGTGGTTTTTTCATACTGAAGGCTTGGCATAGAAGTTAGGCAAACATTACTGGTTTTTCATTTTAAATTTTTTAACTTTGATGTTTAACAGTTTAAAGGTTTAAGTTCTTTAATCGTGCTTACCAGATCGTTACTTGTTGGCACTTGCACGGGTCAAGTATACAACAACTTGATGTATGTGGACACGACATACAACGTGCAGCGTTGTGAGCCATGGTATTACCGGTCCCATGATCCAACTATGGTAAGGAGAGATATTGTTGGATCATGTACTAGTCCCATACAGACAACAGAAGCTTCTCTACCGCCCCTTTCATGCACGCTGTTTCGACGAACATCAATAGATTACTGGTGTTCTTGCACACGTTCGCAAAGACCGTCGTCCGCTGAGTAGAGAACACAAGTTTTAAGTGATATCTTTAGGTTCTTATTACTGTTTTATGGGCTGGCGGTCACTCTTTGTGTTTGGAGATCTACACTACTCTGTTCAAGTTCAGTCTTGTAAATAAATAATATATATATTGAATTAATAAATAGCCATGGCCACTGTTTAAGGAATTTACAGTATTCAAAACAAGGTTGTACATTATTTTAATGGACCTGTTTCAAGTAGATGATATAGGAACAAGAGAAATAGACACATAGTTGGTAGTTGGTCAAGGAAGATATCGTTAGACCATGGCTATAACCTACGTGCGGTCAACTTTTACACTAGAAATGGCATAGTTTCCTGTATTAATAGTTCCCGTCTGGACTTGGGGAAAGAATTTCTCCATGGTAGCCCTGCCTGTCGAAAGAGTTGACAGAAGGCTCTGCTTCTCTGACTAACGCGTGACGTTTGGGTCGGTAAACACATTGAACGAACGACAGGACTCAGAACTTATTGATACTCGTGTTTACTCACTCAATCTTTGATGTGTCCCGTGTTTGCTCTGTAAATACACATCCTACGCAACGACGTCTTGGGACGGTAGAATAGGCCTACGCATGTTTACTTTTAAAATCGGTTTCGGAATAGAGTTTTAATAAATGTTTTCATAGGCTATAAGCATAAGTGGAAACTGTTGACGATTGACGAAGTGTGTGTGTGTGTGTGTGTTGAAGCAGTGTGGAGTACGAACACAAGAAGATTATTGCGGAGATATAAATATTGTAATGAAGCAATCAGTAATACGATATTTTTATAAATAGATGCTAAATCAATAAATTATATCGATTGTTGACAGTGAAAAGTGACAAATTAGGAATATATATGCTATAAATACTCACAAAACCTTTAATACATATTCGATGTTTTGACTTATTTCAGCAAAATACGAATAAAGAAAACTGATTTCGGTTGGATTGTGAAAATATAAATTCCAATCTTTTATGGCTCTAAAAGTTTGTCACAATTTTAAAATGTTTGGAAAATTTCAATTGCAAAATAAATAGATTTAACAAAGTGTTAAATATCCAAATTGTACGCAATATTATAATTATGTCACTCATATGGACAGTTAGTCAAGACCCCCCCCCCCCCCCCCCCGTCTCCTACATCCCTCACTCGAAAGATGCAGGTTGGTTCTCCACCACTGGCAATACTGACTTGAGGGTATTCCTCATGTCAATCACTGGGGCAAGTCTGTAGAAACCCTTGGACCTTGGACAATCCGTATCCCAGCTGTATTACCGATGTTTTTGTCATAGACGGGCGAGTGATTTGTGGCCATGCAACCAGCGAGCCTTAAGAGGAAGGACTACTAGCCAAAATTAAAACCCGCGAAATTAACGTATTTTTGTCATATCTCAATAACGCCACACAATATCAAAACAGTGACACCTACGCACATTGTGCATTCGTGAGAGCTCAATACCAAATGAAAAAGATTTATTAGTTTGCAGTAATTATAATTATTATTTGTAATTTAACTAATTTACAAGTTAATTACAAATTACAACTATAATTACTACAATCTATGAAATCTTTTTCATTTGGTATTGAGCTCTCACGAATTCACAATGTGCGTAGGTGTCACTGTTTTGATATTGTGTGGCGTTATTGAGATATGACGAAAATACGTTAATTTCGCGGGTTTTAATATTGGCTAGTAGTCCTTCCTCTTAACCGCTGGTTGGCCAATAACTCCGCAACCACTGACCTATCATGGGAGCCCGTTGATTGCCAATATACACTGTTAACGAGACAGGATAGTAACTGGGCAACATTAAACTTAGTTTAGTCACGACATTGTAAAATTATTGAACTACAATAGATATATCTTTCTACATTGTATATCTTTCCGTTATGTATTTCGGTTACTATTTTATTACAATTCCTCAATTAGTCGTGGAAATAACAACCATACCGGTATGATTTAAAAAGTTATTTTACATTTTCTCAATGAAGTGTATCGTCTGATATTCTGTTATTCAAATTCAGAAGGTCCACGGTTTGCTTCCCGGCTTGGACTAAGGTTTTATCTATGATACCATGACATATACGTGAACGGTGTCTATGAAGCGGTCATGGTATAACGAACCACTAATAAAAGATACATTGGTCTCCACTGAAGATCAGTTCATATAACTGAGTGTTTGAACAACAAATACGAATGGATTTTTGTCCGTATACTATAACACATCCAACCTCGCTGCCTGTCAGCCGACTGTCAGCCCCAGTTCTTATTTACCGTAGATGTAAAATGCGTCAAAAATTTAGTTCTCCCGGAATGTTCGGAATTTGGAGATTCAGTCACGTTTTAAACTGTATTCCATTGTTTGAGAGCAAACGGAGCAATACGGAGTTTAAAAACACCCACAAACATCATCAAGCATGACTGCGTACCGGTTTGTTATCTACGGATTACTATTATAGATCGGTGCGGTCAGTCCAAAAGTCTGCCCTACTTCCAGGGTAATGAAATGAAATGAAATGAAATCTTCTTTATTGACACAGGTTGAATCTTGAGTTTAGAAAACTCTTTACAGATTCCTTAACTTACATTTACAATCAAGAATTGGAATTATGTCTTATATACTAACTTATATACTAACTGAGTACTAATAAATAATGAAAACACAATTGGAAGAAACATGATAACATACATGATATGGTACATGATAGTACAACATAGAAACGTGTTGATAAAGAGTTGTTTGAGCAAGATATTACATCATTTAGATTACGTATAAATATAATATGAAAAGTAGAATACATACAGAATACTAATAAACAGCACTAGTGATACCAGGAACATAAAAAAGTAAGATTATAATAACAATGTCAATAGTAGCCTGATTGTACTTATTGTAGAAATAATAAGTGGCAAAGACAAAAAAAGGAGAACATGAAAGTAAAGATGTTTGATTATATTTTAATAACTTGAGGTTATGACTATGAAGCAAAATACCCCTAACATATTATCATAAAGAGAAGGGGAATAAATGAAGCAGGCTTATATAATGACATATGCTAATAATAGCATCATTTCGATACTATGACTTAAGGAAAGAACAGACAAAGTAGAGAAGTTAAGTAACACCATTATAATAATATGTAAACAATTAAATAAATAATAAATTTAAATAAACTTGCAAGGTAGATCAATGGAAAAAAAGAAGAAAAAGAAGAAGAACACAAGCCATATGTTAATGGCGAGGAGCTTAGAACAGAGTCTCTAACTTAGTATGTAAATATTCCTTTAAGGCAGCTTTAAATTGGTGCTTCTTCAGTGTTTTCAGAGAGTGCGGTAGATTGTTGTACAGTATTAGGCCGCTGTGCATTATGTTATCCTTGCCTCTTTGAGTGGTATTGATAGTGTGAAGGTGAAGGTAATGCTTGGTTCGAGTATTATGCTTATGATAGTTATGGTTGAATGTGAGGTTCAAGTTAGATATAGTTTCATTAATTATAACATTGTGAATAAAAAGGCAGGTTTGGTACTCATTAATAAGTGGGAAAGGTATGATGTTAGTAGCTTTAAACAAGGCTAGTCTGTGAGTTCTAAAAGGTAAGTTAAATATGTTTTTAATGGCTCTGTGTTACCGGTGGGCCTATAATGTACGACATGCTCGTATGAATGCATGTGTGATTACTATTATGTATTGTACCATTATGCAGCAATATTTGCATGCGAGCAGTGTGGTTCGTTGGACGTGAATGTGTTATCACAGCGTGGGTCCTCCCTTATCAATACGCCAATGAATAGCGGGAGTCGGGACTAAGCCAGTCCATGCGTCCGTTACACAGCTATTACTGTATCCACATAATGCGCATGCCGGCCATATTGTGTGTCAACACGGCATGTTGTCTAGCTGCGACTGGCAAGTCATTGGTGAAATGTTGCAGATGGGGTTTGTTTGAAGCTCTACTGCCTGACATTGAATGATGTTACTTCTAAAAGCAACATAAAGCAACCAAATACTGTAATATACATAAGCAACTCTCATGCCTCGGCCGCTTTTCTTGCGGTTTACAGTGGTACTTCTAGCCATGTTCGTAAACTTTGCTGAGGGCTACACGTGTAAGTAGAGTGCGCGTTGTTGCTCATATTTCCTGGTAATTGATTTAAAACAATAATTTTTCGTAGGAATTCCTCCCTGCTGAAAAATCTGCTTAGATCTTTCTAAATCTACCAAGGGGTTTAAACAGATCCAAGCAGACGCTTGGAGCTTCTTAGAGCTGACTTAACTAATCAGAATAAACAAGTCACCAAAATTTCAAAAAAGAAGAATATATCAGCATCAATAAGAAACAAGCAGTACACAAGAAATGTCAGTTCTAAGAAGTATTGAGAAGAAGTAGATGCAAGAAGAAATAAGAAGAATCAGTAAGATACTACTATTTAAGTGGACGCTAGTAGAAATAGTAAGTAGTGGATGTAAGAAGACATGAGCAGAATCAACAAGTACCACACTGTTATCAGATCCTAGTAGATAAAGTCAGAAGTGGATGTAAGAAGACATGAGCAGAATCAACAAGTACCACTCTGTAATCAGATCCTAGAAGATACAATCAGAAGTGGATGTAAGAAGACATGAGCAGAATCAACCAGTACCACTGTGTAATCAGAACATAGTAGATACAATCAGAAGTGGATGTAAGAAGACATGAGCAGAATCAACCAGTACCACTGTGTAATCAGAACATAGTAGATAAAGTCAGAAGTGGATGTAAGAAGACATGAGCACAATCAACAAGTACCACTCTGTAATCAGATCCTAGTAGATACAATCAGAAGTGGATGTAAGAAGACATGAGCAGAATCAACCAGTACCACTGTGTAATCAGATCCTAGTAGATATAATAAGAAGTGGATGTATGAAGACATGAGCAGAATCAATAAGTACCACTCTGTAATCAGATCTTAGTAGATACAATAAGAAGTGGATGTAAGAAGACTTGAGCAGAATCAACAAGTACCACTCTGTAATCAGATCTTAGACGATACAATAAGAAGTGGTTGTAAGAAGATATGAGCAGAATCAACAAGTACCACTCTCTAATCAGATCCTAGTAGATACAATAAGAAGTGGATATAAGAAGACTTGAGCAGAATCAAGAAGTACCACTGTGTTATCAGATCCTAGTAGATACAATAAGAAATGGATGTAAGAAGACTTGAGCAGAATCAACAAGTACCACTCTGTAATCAGTTTCTAGTAGATACAATAAGAAGTGGATGTAAGAAGAAATGAGCAGAATCAAGAAGTACCAGTGTGTAATCAGATCCTAGTAGATATAATAAGAAGTAGATCTAAGCAGACATGAGCAGAATCAACAAGTACCACTCTGTAATCAGATCCTAGTAGATATAATAAGAAGTGGATGTAAGAAGACATGAGCAGAATCAGCAAGTACCACTCTGTAATCAGATCCTAGTAGATATAATAAGAAGTCGATGTAAGAAGACATGAGCAGAATCAACAAGTACCACTCTGTAATCAGATCCTAGTAGATACAATTAGTAGTGGATGTAAGAAGACATGAGCAGAATCAACAAGTACCACTCTGTAATCAGATCCTAGTTGATATAATAAGAAGTGGATGTAAGAAGACATGAGCAGAATCAAGAAGTACCACTCTGTAATCAGATCCTAGTAGATAAAATAAGAAGTGGATGTAAGAAGACATGAGCAGAATCAACAAGTACCACTCTGTAATCAGATCCTAGTAGATACAATAAGAAGTTGATATGTAAGAAGACTTGAGCAGAATCAACAAATACCACTCTGTAATCAGATCTTAGTAGATATAATAAGAAGTGGATGTAAGAAGACATGAGCAGAATCAACAAGTACCACTCTGTAATCAGACCTTGGTAGATACAATAAGAAGTGGATTTAAGAAGATTTGAGCAAAAACAACAAGTACCACTCTGTAATCAGATCTTAGAAGATACAATAAGAAGTGGATGTAAGAAGATATGAGCAGAATCAACAAATACCACTCTGTAATCAGATCTTAAAAGATACAATAAGAAGTGGATGTAAGAAGATATGAGCAGAATCAACAAGTACCACTCTGTAATCATATCTTAGTAGATACAATAAGAAGTGGATGTAAGAAGATATGAGCAGAATCAACAAGTACCACTCTCTAATCAGATCCTAGTAGATACAAAAAGAAGTGGATGTAAGAAGACTTGAGCAGAATCAAGAAGTACCACTGTGTTATCAGATCCTAGTAGATACAATAAGAAGTGGATGTAAGAAGACTTGAGCAGAATCAAGAAGTACCACTCTGTAATCAGTTACTAGTAGATACAATATGAAGTGGATGTAAGAAGAAATGAGCAGAATCAAGACGTACCAGTGTGTTAACAGATCCTAGTAGATATAATAAGAAGTGGATGTAAGAAGACATGAGCAGAATCAACAAGTACCACTCTGTAATCAGATCCTAGTAGATATCATAAGAAGTGGATGTAAGAAGACATGAGCAGAATCAGCAAGTACCACTCTGTTATCAGATCCTAGTAGATATAATAAGAAGTGGATGTAAGAAGACATGAGCAGAATCAACAAGTACCACTCTGTAATCAGATCCTAGTAGATACAATTAGAAGTGGATGTAAGAAGACATGAGCAGAATCAACAAGTACCACTCTGTAATCAGATCCTTGTAGATATGATAAGAAGTGGATGTAAAAAGACATGAGCAGAATCAACAAGTACCACTCTGTAATCAGATCCTTGTAGATATGATAAGAAGTGGATGTAAGAAGACATGAGCAGAATCAACAAGTACCACTCTGTAATCAGATCCTAGTAGATATTATAAGAAGTGGATGTAAGAAGACATGAGCAGAATCATCAAGTACCACTCTGTAATCAGATCCTAGTAGATACAATTAGAAGTGGATGTAAGAAGACATGAGCAGAATCAACAAGTACCACTCTGTAATCAGATCCTAGTTGATATAATAAGAAGTGGATGTAAGAAGACATGAGCAGAACCAACAAGTACCACTCTGTAATCAGTTCCTAGTAGATATAATAAGAAGTGGATGTAAGAAGACATGAGCAGAATCAACAAGTACCACTCTGTTATCAGATCTTAGTAGATATAATAAGAAGTGGATGTAAGAAGAAATGAGCAGAATCAAGAAGTACCACTCTGTTATCAGATCTTAGTAGATAAGAAGTGGATGTAAGGAGACATAAGCAGAATCAACAAGTACCACTCTGTTATCTGATCATATTTGATATAATAAGAAGTGAATGTAAGAAGACATGAGCAGAATCAACGAGTACCACTCTGTAATCAGATCCTAGTAGATATGATAAGAAGTGGATGTAAGAAGACATGAGCAGAGTCAACAAGTACCACTCTGTAATCAGATCCTTGTAGATATGATAAGAAGTGGATGTAAGAAGACATGAGCAGAATCAACAAGTACCACTCTGTAATCAGATCCTAGTAGATATTATAAGAAGTGGATGTAAGAAGACATGAGCAGAATCAACAAGTACCACTCTGTAATCAGATCCTAGTAGATACAATTAGAAGTGGATGTAAGAAGACATTAGCAGAATCAACAAGTACCACTCTGTAATCAGATCCTAGTTGATATAATAAGAAGTGGATGTAAGAAGACATGAGCAGAACCAACAAGTACCACTCTGTAATCAGTTCCTAGTAGATATAATAAGAAGTGGATGTAAGAAGACATGAGCAGAATCAACAAGTACCACTCTGTTATCAGATCTTAGTAGATATAATAAGAAGTGGATGTAAGAAGAAATGAGCAGAATCAAGAAGTACCACTCTGTTATCAGATCTTAGTAGATAAGAAGTGGATGTAAGGAGACATGAGCAGAATCAACAAGTACCACTCTGTTATCAGATCATATTTGATATAATAAGAAGTGAATGTAAGAAGACATGAGCAGAATCAACGAGTACCACTCTGTAATCAGATCCTAGTAGATATGATAAGAAGTGGATGTAAGAAGACATGAGCAGAGTCAACAAGTACCACTCTGTAATCAGATCCTTGTAGATATGATAAGAAGTGGATGTAAGAAGACATGAGCAGAATCAACAAGTACCACTCTGTAATCAGATCCTAGTAGATATGATAAGAAGTGGATGTAAGAAGACATGAGCAGAATCAACAAGTACCACTCTGTTATCAGATCCTATTTGATATAATAAGAAGTGAATGTAAGAAGACATGAGCAGAATCAACGAGTACCACTCTGTAATCAGATCCTAGTAGATATGATAAGAAGTGGATGTAAGAAGACATGAGCAGAGTCAACAAGTACCACTCTGTAATCAGATCCTAGTAGATATGATAAGAAGTGGATGTAAGAAGACATGAGCAGAATCAACAAGTACTACTGTGTTATCAGATCCTTGTAGATAGTATAGGAAGTGGATGTAAGAAGACATGAGCAGAATCAACAAGTACCATTCTGTAATCAGAGCTTAGTAGATAAGTGGACGCAAGAAGACATGAGCAGAAGCAACAAGTACCACTCTGTTATCAGATCTTAGTAGATATAATTAGAAGTGGATGTAAGGAGACATGAGCAGAATCAACAAGTACCACTCTGTTATCAGATCTTAGTAGATATAATAAGAAGTGGATGTAAGAAGAAATGAGCAGAATCAAGAAGTACCACTCTGTTATCAGATCTTAGTAGATAAGAAGTGGATGTATGGAGACATGAGCAGAATCAACAAGTACCACTCTGTTATCAGATCTTAGTAGATATAATAAGAAGTGGATGTAAGAAGAAATGAGCAGAATCAAGAAGTACCACTCTGTTATCAGATCTTAGTAGATATAATAAGAAGTGGATGTAAGAAGACTTGAGCAGAATCAACTAGTACCACTCTGTAATTAGATCTTAGTAGATATTATAAGAAGTGGATGTAAGAAGTCATGAGCAGAATCAACAAGTACCACTCTGTTATCAGATCTTAGTAGATATAATAAGAAGTGGATGTAAGAAGACTTAAGCAGAATCAACTAGTACCACTCTGTAATCAGATCTTAGTTGATATAATAAGAAGTGGATGTAAGAAGACTTGAGCAGAATCAACTAGTATCACTCTGTAATCAGATCTTAGTAGATATAATAAGAAGTGGATGTAAGAAGACATGAGCAGAATCAATAAGTACCACTCTGTTATCAGATCTTAGTAGATATAATAAGAAGTGGATGTTAGCATCAAGTGCAGAATCAACAAGTACCAGCCTGTAATAATCAGTGCCTAGTAGAAGAGCCCCTTCAATTTCGTGTGACCCCCAACTTAAACAGTAAGAATAATGGTTCAGGCACGCAATCACATTGTACATCCCGACACTCTCGAAAAATGTAAAACTACATACAATATTTTTTAGCTCATATCTCCCGCCCGTAATATTTTTTCTTATTTGCAAACTGCGAATGAGAAGTTGGCAGGGTAAAAGGGGGCGGCGTGGCGCTAGGTAGCGAGACCGTAGCCGGGGGGTGGGGGACGGGCAGTACAATCGCATCACGACTTGTCTAGTTGTGAGTGTGCATTCGAATTAGGGCAAAACTATCCCTATAGTTCAAATGACTGACAGCAAAAAGGCTTTCTGACTCCAAAGAAAATTGATCTGATGTATTTTTCCGGACATCTTGTGAAGATAAGTTTGCACGATTTTCCGCCTTCGGCAAATGATTCTATACCGCCACTCCTTCTCTTTCAAATATCAATACACTTTTATAAGTCTATGGTTAAACTATGAATTCACCCAACAAATACCCTCAGGATGAAATTCTAGGTGTCCTAATGGAGCAAGCAGGTAACTGTTTATCCGCTGAGTGAGAGTATATTGTTTAATTGTATCTCAAGAATGTATAACGATTAACGATGAAGTTACGTTTATATCTGACATCAAAGTCAGTATCGCGGGTGACAGCACACGAAGAGCCGTAAAGTACGCCGAAAATGTACATGTAAAAAATGTTGGTACGGGTAAGGTTGATACAAATGTTGGTAGTCTAGGTAATTATTTACAACTTACGAACTTTACTACAACTATTAACAATTATTATTTACATTTGATAACAAGAATAGAATAGTTTAAATTAGAAGAAGAACGAATGAGACTAAACAAGTTCCAACAAGAGCTTGTTATAATAAGAACAGCACAGTTTGAACTAGAAGAAGAATACATAAGATGGAACTAGATGCAGTAAGATCATTTTGTATCAAGAATAGAATAGGTAGTTAAAACTAGAAGAACGAATGAGACTAAACAAGATCTAACAAGAGCTTGTTATAATAAGAACAGCACAGTTTGAACTAGAAGAAGAATCCATAAGATGGAACTGGATGCAGTGAGTTCATTTTATATTTTTTTATCCATGTTACGTTTAAACGAACTACACGTATTTGTATTGGGGTAGTAATGTTTTGTGTATTTGTTTGTCACGGCGATTCTGTGCATCGACCCATACTGTATGGATGGGTAAGGGCGATTCAGTGTCCGTGCCAAGGCGATCCTGTGCTACGGCCCATACTGTATGGGCACAGATAACGGATTGTAGGTAAAGGTCTTGACACATAATTTTTGTGTCACTGCGATTCTGGGCTACGGCCTATAGGTACTGTATGGGTCGAGGCCATTCTGGAAGAGACCAACAAAATTACTTTTCTGTCACAAGACCCATTCGGAAACACTTTGACAATTACCGTGGTACATTTCGGTGCTACGGCGATTCTGTGCTACAGCGATTCTGTGTCAAGACCTACACTTCTTGCCCACACCACCCACACTGTTCAAGGACTTTAACAAAACTACTGGTCTGTGTCAAGACCCATTAGGAAACACTTTCGTTGAAGAATTCTGTGCCACGACGCTTCTGTGCCAAGGCGATTCTGTGCCAATGTCCCGCCCCTATTTGTCGAATGTTAATTATAATAGTATTACCTTCCGTTCACCGATATATCTAATAATCTTTAATATGTGTTAAGCCAACGGTTTAGCCGCGGTCGCTTAGCCGGTTCCCATACGAACACCGAAGTTAAGCAACCTCGGGCTAGGTCAGGAGGTGGATGGGTGACCACTCACCTCTGAAACACTAGTTACCGTTGGTTAGAGCAGATTGGAGGGTTCGAAAGCTTGTGTAACAGCTTCGTTCTTCTCGTTAACTGCTCGGCAGTCCAGGTTAGTGGAGGAACCTATATGACTGGTCAAAGTTACACCGTCCTTTCGGATGGGACGTAAAGCCGATGGTCCCCTTGGTACTTTTCGACAGGAGTAGGCTACGTGCCGGTACCAGGCTTCCCCTCCTCCCTTCCTCATTATCATTCATCAATCATCACTCATCAGGCTAAAGAGGGCATTGTGCCCTACACTGGCCTTAATTACAATAAAATAAATAAATAAAAAATATGTGTTTGTATTTTAATAACTATAAGCATAACACACACTAAAATACTGAAGTTTTACGAATACTTAATTTGTTGGTGAAACTTTAGTTGATACAATATATTATATAAATCTATTCGAAAATTGTATCTTCTCTAGAAGCTGGGTTGTTCCAATAAACCTTTGCAAGACTGGAAAGCGGAATCATTAGGCTTACCATTTACGTACGGTTCAGCTAGCACAGTTGCAATATGTTTAAACAATGACAAATTTGTAATTACTACACTTAATGTCTAAAACCCCAAAATTATTATAGTTTACCTGCCCCAATGACGGGACAGCTTGACCACAGATAACGGATTGGCTTGACGATGTTTGTTCAACTGCATTGCACTGAGCGCCTGTATGTATGAGCCACCCAATGCGTAGCTGTAGCGCGGGTTGCCTAATCTTAGGGCGATAGTCAAGATCGTGCCGATTGTTTCTTGAAAAAATCGGCCTTTTCGCCTCCGGGGGAGTAAATATCAATAAACAATACATAAATCGGGTTGTGTGCATGATTGGTAACTACAGTAAACAGTTTTTGTCGATCACTTATGGAACAAAATGGTATATATGTGTGCGTGAAAGAAAATATAGTGATACATATAATATTATTGAGTGGTGCATTAGAAGCCCAATATTCCGTGAGTATGCTAAAGAATTCGATGAAAAATACATGTTCTAAAAATAGTATTTGAAATATTTGACTTTGAGGAATACTAAGTCCCCCAAATTAGGTAAATTGCTTTATTCTAATGTTATCTCATTTAATGGGAAAGACAAAATTACCTGTTCCGTCAGTAGGCCTCCATACATCACAATGAAATAAAATTAAAACCGAAACGGGATGTTTCGCCGCGTGGTGGGTAATGACACGGATAAGGGATTGTAATAAGGTGATCCTTATCTTGACGTTTCGTCCCTTCTGTGAGGGACATCTTATCAACACACGACACGACGCGGCGCAAACTTCCCGTTTTATTTTTATTTCATTAATACCGAGCCGCGGAAGCTTAAAATGTGAATGATAATGATACTGATAAACGTTTTATACCCTCTTCAGGCGACTGCGTATTGCCGTATTGAAATAGTTGGGAAGGAATGTTCGAGGTCTATTAGTTTGGCTCAATCCCGGCATTCATCCTTCATCCTTGTGAGTTGTGACTGAGGAAACTATCATAAAAACCTTCAGCCCAGTTGCCGGTAGCAAGTATCGAACCGGTAGCTCTCGAATTAGAAGCTCGTGAGCTCTATCAGTTGCTCTATTGTAATAATATAAACCACGATCTCTGCAAATCCTGGCTTGGGCACGGATGTCATGTGTTGTTTTTTCATTCTCATAGTCAACCACTCATCGTCTCGATTAGCCTCGTTGCAAAAATATGGGACGTAAACCCCAAGTATCATCATCGTAATAATAATTATCATAATATGTATGTGTGTTATTATGTATGAAGAACACACACTACAACCATGCTGTCGCAAAAGATTACTACCGCCGGCGCCACCGGTATTTATTCGTTACTCAAAGATGTATTCTACATCGTATTCGTATGACCACCTGCAGATGGCCATCATCACTCGCATGTGTGAACAAGCAGTGAAAGGAACCCTGTCCGGCCGTTAAAACTTATTTGAAATTTTTACAATGCCACTGCCTACAGGGATGGGCTGGTCGAGTTCCTTCCATTCAAGGCTAACCGCTCACAGACCCGCCGCATTCTTCTTCGGCACTCTGAACGAACAAGTCGCAGGCATTGGACACATAAAGCCGCAGGTGTAGAAGACAAGAGTTTCAACTTTCAACGCTGATATTCTTAACTTTTGTTTCAGTACCATACCATACGATTGTATTTTGTTGTGTTGCAGATGATCTTGCCTACATGAAGTTGGTCTAGAGCTGATTGTTTCAACGCTTAGTTGTCAAAAATTAGCAATATACACTATTTCTGTTTCAGACCTCGCTCACCACCAATCTGTCATGCTGGAAATCATATTTTCTCGTGACGGACACCATGTCGAATTACATTATTACTGCGATTCAACTTCATATTACCATATTACGCACCCAATACAACTCCTCTGTTTTAGGTTGCTGACGTTATCACTGCGATATTGCTTGATATAATGTAGAAAACTTCACTGTTTCAGTTTGCTTACGTTATCACTACGATTTGACTTGATATAATATACAAAACTTCTCTGTTTCAGATTGCTGACGTTATCACTGCGATTTAACTTGATATAATATACAAAACTTCTCTGTTTCAGATTGCTGACGTTATCACTGCGATTTAACTTGATATAATATACAAAACTTCTCTGTTTCAGATTGCTGACGTTATTACTGCGATTTAACTTGATATAATGTAGACAAACTTCTCTGTTTCAGATTGCTGACGTTATCACTGCATTTTACTTGATACAATATACAAAAATTCTCTGTTTCAGATTGCTGACGTTATCACTGCATTTTACTTGATACAATATACAAAACTTCTCTGTTTCAGATTGCTGACGTTATCACTGCATTTTACTTGATACAATATACAAAACTTGTCTGTTTCAGATTGCTGACGCTATCACTGCGATTTAACTTGATAAATTGTAGAAAACTTCTCTATTTCAGATTGCTGACGTTATCACTGCGATTTAACTTGATATAATATACAAAACTTCTCTGTTTCAGATTGCTGACGTTATCACTGCGATTTAACTTGATATAATGTAGAAAAACTTCTCTATTTCAGATTTTTATTTATTTATCGTATGGAAGCAACAGCTAAGATTCAACAAAGTACAATATACATATAAAGTTATCATAAATATAAATCATAAACATAAATCTAAGCCGGCCAACCAGGCCAGCGCGTCAGGTGTCGCTCTGTGGATCTCAGACCAGTCCCCCTGGAAAGAGCGCAGGCGGCAATCCCTCACAATGTGGTTGATGGTCTGGCGAGGTTCGCCACAGTCACAGGCGCTGGATGGGATCGCGCCCCATTTGAACAGGGAGTCTGCGCACCGGCCATGATTGGTTCTGATGCGGTTTAGTCTGGTCCACAGGTGTCTAGGAAGATCAAAGCCTGGAACGGGAGTCGTTGGGTCTACAATTGGCGAGTTTGGTGCAAATTCCGACCACATTCTTTTCCACTCCATAGCACTGTCAAAGTTAGATTCTTGAAGTTTGGCAGCTTGTCTCAAAGATGGATTCCGCGACTTCAAGCGACCGCGGTACATTATGGCAGCATCTTCATGAATAGGCAAATTGTGTTTTTTGCATATTTTGTCGTATTCTCTGAGCAGCGCTTTTGAGCGCCTTAATGATGGTGGGGTGATATTGCTCAGGACAGGTAGCCATTGGGTCGGCGTTGATCTGAGTGTTCCGGAAATCGTCCGCATTGTAATATTGAGCTGGGTATCTATAATCCGAGTATGCGTGCTTTCCAGCCAGACCGGTGCACAGTACTCTGCTGACGAGTACACCAGGCCAAGGGCAGCAGTGCGCAATGTAGCAGGCGAGGCTCCCCATGTAGTCGAAGCAAGTTTGTGAAGTAGGTTATTTCTTGTTTTAAGCTTGGCTGCGCAGTTATGCAGATGCTGTTTAAACGTGAGAGATCTGTCCAGCGTTATTCCGAGATACTTTGGATGAAAGTTATGTTGCAGTACAGCACCATTGAAAACTACTTGAAGCGGGACGTGGGCTATTTTGTTGTTCAGATGAAACCATGCTGACTCCGTCTTACTGAGGCTGGGAGTGAGTCTCCAATTTTTGAAGTAAGCACTCAGGCCTTCAAGGTCTTGTGTAAGAACTTCTTCAGCAACGTGCATGTCCTTGTGCTGGAAGGTCAAGGCTAGGTCGTCTGCATACTGGAACTTTCTAGACTTTGTCTCCGGCATGTCGTGTATATAGAGGTTGAACATCAACGGGGCGAGAACGGATCCTTGTGGTAGCCCGTTATTGAGTTGTCTCTGCTTACTTTTAGCCTCGTCCATGAAGACTTCAAAGGTGCGATTACTCAGCATATTATTGATGAGTCTGCTTATTCTTTTGCAGGGCACAACTTTGAGGAGTTTGTAGATTAGGCCCGTGCGCCACACTGTATCGTACGCCGCAGTTAGGTCCACAAATACTGCAGCTGTTTTAAGCTTTTTCTCAAAACCAGCTTCAATGTGTGTTGTTAAGGACATGACTTGGTCTGTGCAGCTGCGTCCTTGGCGAAATCCGGCCTGCTCTACGGGGATGACTTCATTTACTGCATGCTCAATTCTGTTATAGATAAGCCGTTCCAGAACCTTGTAGCAACTGCTCAAGAGTGCAATTGGGCGATAGCTTTCCGCTATGTCAGCTGGTTTGCCAGGCTTGAGAATTGCTAGGATCTTCGATTTCCTGAATTCCCTGGGGTAACTTCCAGATATCAAAATGTCGCTGTAAAACTTACAGAGCCACCTTTTGGTGTTCTTCCCACAGGCCTTCAGGAATTCGGGGTGGATTCCATCAGGGCCGGCTGCCTTCCCAGCTTTAGTTCCTGATATGGCTGCTTCTAGCTCAAGCATTGTAAAATCTTTGCTAAATTCTGATGAGTCAGGAGTGGTGGATCTTAAGTCTTTGAGTGATCTTCTTATCGTCCTCGTGAATTCCTTGTCGGCCTTAGCCTTGGAGGTTTCAACTATCCGGCGCGCTACCGCCTCTGGGTTGATTTTGGGCAGATGTGATGTAGTCACATTAGCGCCACCAAGTTTACGTAGGAGGCTCCAAGCTTTCCTACTTGAATGGGTGAAATCTAAGTTGTTGGTCGTGTTTTTCCATTTGTCTCGGCGTGCCGTGTCCAGCGAATATAAAAGGTCCTCAGCTATTTCTGGGTCTCCAGACTGCAGGAATTCTTGGTATAGCCTGTCGCTCTCTTCACTCCACCCCGGAATGTATTCCTTACGGTAACCACGCGGGATGTGTCTCTTGGCAGTTGAGATGACGGCTCCAACAAATCTCGAGTAGTTCTGGGCAGATGGAGGGATCCAGCGGACGTTAAAGTCTAACTCTTTGGAGAATGAACCCCAGGCAGCTTTGTTGAAATTCCATCTAGGCCGCTGGACAGAGTTTATCAGCGGGATTTTTATACCACTTTCTATCATAACGGGCCGGTGTTGGCTCCGGGGGAAGCTTTTGAGAACTCTTCTGGACACGTGCATATTATGTCGCTCGGTGTCACTGGTAGTTACAAAGCATAAATCAGGGTTGTAATCTCTCTGCCATCGTCCAGAGTGAAAGGTACCTTTATCTTTTGCGTCAAATATCAGAACCATGTGGTATATATCAGCCCAGTTGGATAATCTGATGCCATTCTCGTCATTTGACTGATACCTCCACGAAGTATGGTGGCTGTTGAAATCGCCGGCATAAACCGCCGGGTGCTGGTAGACAGGGAGCGTTACCGCTGGCCAAGGAACGTTAGGTGGTTTATAGATGTTTACAATCTTAATATCAGCTACTTGAACAGTCACCAAGAAGACGTTGTCATCGCCACTCGTTTCAATGAGAATTGCATTCTCTATTGTCGACTTGACGTATGTGGCAACGCCGTACGCATGGTGGTTGACAGCCCCCACGAGGGTGTAGCCGACTATCTTGCCGCGAGCCATTAGGCTAGCGTCGTCTGGGCAGTGGGTCTCTTGGAGAAGGACAACGTCAGTGTTGTTTTCTTGTAGTACTCTGTGTAGATGGTCGCATTTAGCTCTGCTAATGCCTTCGATGTTTAGTTGGCAGATACGGACCGAGGGTCCAATATCTCTTGTCAGGTGGCGCTGAAAAGTGCCGGTCGGGAAGTTGGTATCCTGAGATTCTTGCATTGTTGAGTTATAGCTGTTACTGGTTGCCGGGAGCTCGAATTCGAAGCTCTATTTCAGATTGCTGACGTTATCACTGCGATTTAACTTGATATAATATACAAAACTTCTCTGTTTCAGATTGCTGACGTTATCACTGCGATTTAACTTGATATTATGTACCTAATTAATTTTCACTGTTTTAGATTGCTGACAATATTTAAGACGTTAACACTGAGATTTTGCTTGTTATTATGTACCTAATGAAACTCCACTGTTTTAGATTGCAGGCGCTTACACTGCGATTTAGCGTGTTATAATGTACCTAATAGAGCTCCGCTGTTTTAGATTGCTGACGTTAACACTGCGTTTTAGCTTATTATTTATGCACTAACACTCCACTGTTTTAGATCTCTAGGTGTAGTAGTGTCTTGTTGTTTCTAGTCCGGTATGTTCTTATTGACAATAGTTCATTCGTGTCAAGCTGGGTCTAGTGGAGCTTTATGGTCTCTCTTTGTATGTGCTCTTATTTAAACTTGCCGATTCTTGTGGTCTTGCTGTGTCTGATTGTATAACGCTTGTTAGAACTTATCTGTACTTGCTTTCTCTAGCCTTGACTGGTGTTTCATTCTTGTCTGTTCTTGTCTCTTTGAAACTTGTCTGATCAATTGGTACAATTTAATAAAAAAAGATGACAAGAATTTTCAACAGGGTAGAACCACTTCCTCTGAGCTCTGACCAAGTCAGCCTAGAACCGCTTCCTCTAAGGTCTGACCAGGTCTGCCTAAAACCGCTTCCACTGAGGTCTGACCAGGTCTGCCTAAAACCACTTCCACTGAGGTCTGACTAGGTCTGCCTAAAACCGCTTCCTCTGAGCTCTGACCAAATCTGTCTAGACCCGCTTCCTGTGAGCTCTGACTAGGTCTGTCTAGAACCGCTTCCTCTGAGCTCTGACTAGGTCTGCCTAGAACCACTTCCACTGAGGTCTGACCAGGTCTGCCTAGAACCGCTTCCTCTGAGCTCTGACCAGGTCTGCCTAGAACCGCTTCCACTCAGCTCTGACTAGGTCTGCCTAGAACCGCTTCCTCTGAGGTCTGACCAGGTCTGCCTAAAACCGCTTCTACTGAGGTCTGACCAGGTCTGCCTAGAACCGCTTCCACTGAGCTCTGACTAAGTCTGCCTAGAACCGCTTTCACTGAGGTCTGACCAAGTCTGCCTAGAACCGCTTCCACTGAGCTCTGACTAGGTCTGTCTAGAACCGCTTTCTCTGAGGTCTGACCAGGTCTGCCTAAAACCGCTTCCACTGAGGTCTGACCAAGTCTGCCTAGAACCGCTTCCTCTGAGGTCTGCCCAGGTCTGCCTAAAACCACTTCCACTGAGGTCTGATTATGTCTACCTAGAACCGCTTCCACTCAGCTCTGACTAGGGCTGCCTAGAACCGCTTCCACTGAGCTCTGACTAGGGCTGCCTAGAACCGCTTCCTCTGAGCTCTGACTAGGTCTGCCTAGAACCGCTTCCTCTGAGCTCTGACTAGGTCTGCCTAGAACCGCTTCCACTGAGCTCTGACTAGGTCTGCCTAGAACCGCTTCCTCTGAGCTCTGACTAGGTCTGCCTAGAACCGCTTCCTCTGAGCTCTGACCAGGTCTGCCTAGAACCGCTTCTACAAGGGTCTGATTGAGACTAAAATTCGTATCACATCGGCTGTTCAGCACCTCAGGCTAGGCCACGCACGACAAAGCTCGTGGATGGGACCTTTTTCAACAGCCCTCACCGAAGCAATTATCGTTGGCGACCATCTGCGGGATGGACTCCGAACGTCTCAAAAGAACTTATTTACAACCTGTCATACCCATGTATTCATTTGGAGGGAAAAGGGACTTGGGGGTGACTATATAAATAGTTATTCAAAACATTTTAAAAATAGTTTTCGGCTTTCCGTCATCATAATGTTATAAAAAGCGTACCATTGAACGCGCAACGCTAAGACAATATAGCCACTTTTTTAATTGTAGCTGTAGCCTGTAGCTCAATTTTTAGTCACACACATCCAACCACGATACATGTAATGTAGGGCACATCCAAAATACATGTAGGGGTTTTCATAATAATATGTTTAAAAGCCTTATTCATGTGTAGCTCGTTGGTCTAGTGGGTTTATTCCTGCTTCCATTGCAGCGAATCGTGGGTTCGATTCTTGGTTCGGGTACGTATTTTTTTATTTTAACATAAACTGTATCTATGTGATACTGGTGTATACGAAAACCGTGACTTAATGAACAATGAATCGCATAATACATCATAATATAATATAATGTCACCTGAAGCTACTGAAAATTATAACTTGTGATTGTATAGACGGTAGCGCACATGTGGGGGAGGGGGTTGGGGCGGGGGTGATGAGGCGATCGTCAACCCCCTACCCCCTCAACTTTTATCAACTCATTGAATAAAATATTATTAAACATTCAAATCTGCTTTCGTAAGTAGTTGGCAAATCAAAATCACAGAACAGAATTGTGTGGAGCCCAGCGTGTTGCGGGAACTGAACCCAGTATTATCCCGGCCACTGTGCTAGCCTTCGTTTCCTGGAAATTTGAAAACAATAATGTGCACGTGCACGAGGCAGGAACTGTGTGCGGACTGTCTTGTCAGCTCCTCTTTCAATTCCTTAATCTTGGCCACCTGTATACAATGCATCAGTTTCCCAAAGCGCCGGTGCTTCTTTAGAATTTTACTTTCTTTTCATGTGCTAATATCCACTTTCAATCGTCGCATCCAAATTTTCAAGCTCAACTTCAGAACAATTTCAAACACAATTTAAAGAAGAGTCACCCATACTCATTAATAAAGAATAGTTAACTCACGCAATATAATTATTGTAATGGCGAACTAAATAGATTTAAGTGGTAATGAGAAAAACGTGTCGGGTTATTACATAATGTTTTTTAATGTTGGGAAGGGTACGGGAACTTTTGAGGAATACACCACTGGCTAAAAAGTGAAGTAACCCGAAAACATCATCAACATCATGTTCTCTTTAAATTAAGATACTGACTTCGCACAAAAAACGAAAATGATCAGAACAATCTAAATAACGTGATTACAAGTGTCGCTCTTTGAAATTATTCACGGAATCAAACATTGTTCAGCACGGTTCTCAATTTGAAAGTATGCATTGTGCTAAAACTTTTTTTTTCACCCAAAACCCTTCGCCAACTGCGGTCAATTGTTCGCCGCGCAGACCTTTCCTAAGGGTTGTCCCAAACGCTCGAGTCGGGTCCTTGCTGAACAGCCGACGTGATATCCAGTTTAGTAAGAATTGCTTCCACTTATTACTGATTGGGACTGGTAAGCACCACTTCCCCTAAGATCTGATAATGACTGCTAAAAAACATATCTGTTAAGAACTGATTGCAACTGCTAAAAACCATTTCCACTTAGTTCTGATGAAGACTACTGAACCACAGAAGGAATAACTTATTCTGCTAAACCTGCTAAATACCACTTAAAACTTCTTCCACTTACAGGGGCCATAACGGGCTTAATTCTGCTTAGATCTTCTTATAGTGTACTTCCTGAATCTGACTATATCTACTTCCACTAGGACGTTGAAATTGCTAAGCAGAACTAGGCAGATTTTTCAGCAGGGCTGTCATAGGGTGCACACCAGCTTCATCTAATGTGCCTATTCAGGTGACTAGCTAGTTTATTATGGTGTTTGGATAGTTGGAAAGGAATGTCCGAGGTCTTAATCCCGGCATTTGCCTTTACGACTGAGGAAAGCCTTGGAAAAACTCTTCAGTCAGGATTGCCGGTGGCCGGAATCGAACCGGCGACCTCCCGAATTAGAGTCTTGCGTCTTACCGCTGAGCTTCCGCTATCGGTGGTACTCGACAACTAGGTCATAATATGACGTTCGGAAGCTGATAACGTGAGATGCACAGCCTGCTAGATGGATGTAACACAACACGGCGGCAAGGTTTACTTGATCTCCGCCTAGCGAAGGCTCGTCGAACAGGTCATCGCATTAGATGAAAAAACACTCGCATTTAAAATTGTCAAGAGATAGCGTTACTGTCGCCGCGAGAAGTGAGTGATGGCAGCTACGATGAGGTCGGTGAGGCAACCCATCACAGCTACAAGATGCGAAACAACCGTTTTTATTAATTATATTAAAATCTAAGCAGCCAGTAGTGTCGATATCCATGTATATGAAAGCCAATACCAATGTAGAAGACTCGTGAGCCATTCATGTACGATAAACATCCATAAATAACGATTTGTTTTACAAATATAACCTTGGATATGATTGTAGGCTCGGCGTGCGGCTGGGCCGTGAAAATACACACCTTGCATTTTAGTGCATTTTCTTTGCGTTCAGGGCACTTTCTATCCATGCAGAAAGTTTATTTTGTTATTGTCTACAAAGGCTGCTACGCATGTTTGGAGAAGCTCTCGAACAAATCCCATCTTTAGTTTTTTGCCAATTGAGTCTGTGAAAACAAATAATTTTCTAGAGCTGTCCATCTCCGATGCGTGAATTGTCATAACAAGTTAACTATTATGTATATTATTTTCAAACCATTTTGATAACAATGCTTGATATGCGAACTAAATATTTTGTCATAAAAGTTAAACCATGAAAATCAATACAATACAATAACGACTATATCGTGGTAAGTGAAGATGTGTACCATTCCTAGCGCGCCGCGAACCTTGACAACAACCTCACCCTAGCGCTTCTCGCTTTGTCCGCTTGGAGCGTATTGTTTCTTTTTTACAAACAGAACTTAAATATTTGTAACCACGTAAATGAAACATTTTTGTGGAATACATAGATTGGAAGTTTTAAAATATTGTGATTTTGCCGGATTAAACTGTAATTCCTTTGGAAAGATCAAATTATTGATTTTTTTTCTCCCATGTGAATGACGTGTTTTTAAACATTGCGGAATGGTCCGACGAGCCTCCGCTAGGCAGGTTGACCTTGGTTGAGACGACCTTGACATCAAGCAGGCTGTGACGCTGTGTTATGATGCCGAGAGCGGAGAGGGTTGGAAGAGACAAGTCTGGATTGTGCAACATGTGATGTAATTTTCTTGCTGCGGAATATAACTCATATCCTAATCGAGTCAACTGGTTGTCGACTAACTAGTCGGGCCTCGCTCGTTCGCTGCTGCCTAATAACCTAATGGTTTAGAGTGCTCACGTCGCGACCAAGTTTATCTCTCTGAGCCGTCGTTGCAAACAGACGTAATTCATACCAGTTAGAAATGTATTCAACTTTCCAAGTGTGCAAATGCATATTAAGTTGCGATTAAATTGGAATTGATGGTTTTAAAGAACCTTTTGCTTCTAACTGTGCGCATGGCGGCCATCTTGGAGACATGTATGTTGCCATAGAGAACCAGTTGAAGCCAATTATTGTACTTGAAACAGATAACTCATTACGTCACAGTTCGGTGTACCGTGTACACACTTATTTAAGAATTAAGGTTTAAGGTTTTATTTGTCTAGCTGTTTTACTTTGGATCGCTACCATTGGCCGGATTTATAAAACGTCGCCTCTCATTGGCTGGGCTAAGAGTTTTTGGTATAAGAGCTAACGTTGCTATGGTTTCCTTGAATCTTAAATCATTAAACGCCATAATGCTTTTGGCTTGATTTGAGTTTTTTTAAATTTAATTAAGGTCCAGTCTTACAATGTCCCAATAACTACTTATTTGTCGAATAGCCTGTTTTCTCCATGGCAACCACCAATCAAAACTCTTGAAATCCTCCAAATAGCTTAATTGCTACAAACAACTTTCTTATTAAGGCGGATTCACAATTGAAATAAGAGTTGAACTAGTGAAATAGCAATAAGGTTTAAGCGAATTGAAACATGCAATATCAATGCTGTGGTTCACAATTGTCACAGTGGATTGAAATAGCCTAGTCATAAGAAAGATTCAATTCCATTTCTTATTTCAACCTTATTTCAACTTCTTATGACGAACCAATCAGAGCTCGAGAAGAGAAGGCCTTCTCCAGTCGAACCGGATATTGTCGTTGTTGTTGTTGTTGTTGTTGTATTTGTTGTTGTTGTTGTTGTTGTTGTTGTTGTTGTTGTTGTTGTGGTTGTTGTTAATGTCGTCGTCGTAGGCTTCTTGTTAGCTTGCTTTACAACAATGAAACAAATGAAATGAATCGATGGATAAACATCAAGCTGTCAAACAATAAAATATTCTGATTTTGAAAACAAATCTTCAAAACAAACAAGAAACATACAAAACTTCCACAACTTAGTTGCCCATCATTAAACGTTTTAACTGGTGAGCAGCTACTATCGCCATACCTCGTTTTCTTCATAATGTTGCAATTTTATTATTTTGACAGCTCGTTGTTTGTCGGTGCTGGCGCTGCGAGTGGAAAAAAGTCGCAGTGCAAAGCCCCATTCGGCCACGGCCTGCTATAGGTTTGGACAGTTTGGAGAAGGCCGTGACTATGGCGTCAGATCCGGTGGAAAAGTGCTCGATTGAAACGCTCTCCTATGTTGAAATAAGGTACTACGAAACTGTTGTGAACCAGCTGCTTGTTATTTCACTATTTCACGGATTCTTATTTCAACCCTTATTTCAATTGTGGATCGGCCTTTAGGAGATTGTAAGACTGGCCCTAAATTTAAAAAAAAAAATGTTTAACCTTAAATCTTAACTAAGTGTGTAAATCAACCTTTAGATTAGGGGTGCTTTTAAATAAAATCGTCAAACTAATTTCATTTGTAATTTGTGATTTTTATCTTTCATATTCATATTGTTATTTTAATTCTACAGTCTTTATGCATTTAAAAATCATATACCCGCTCATCATCTAGGTCTAGGTTATGGTAAACGAATAATTTATGAGACCAACATGGCCGGTGCGACGAATATTACGTAGCTGTTTGAACTAAGTGGATAAGTACAATAATATAAATATTCGTGGATTACGCTTGGATTACGATGCATGTTGGACCGATGGATTGAACCTATACTCCCCAACTGAATTAACCAGTATATCGCTTCGCATCCAGGGTAGCTCTGCCTGTCGTACGAGGCGACTAAAGGAGCCGTTGGGTCACTCGTCGTTAAACAACAACTATCATACTATAGGACTGGTCGGAATACCATCTTGGAATCTTCAGTCAGCGGCCCAGCAACATAAACAAGCAAGGTAGATTCGTTTTCTGCCGATCAGTGGCTATAAATATGGTGTTTTTATAAAAAAAGGAATAAAGGGAAGGGAGTGTCGAAATCGATTTGGGAAATTTGGAGTTCGATCCACCACTACCCCTTCTGGGCCCGGCGTAGAATTTGGCCCAGAGTGACTCTGCCAGTCGTAAATGTGTACGAAATGAGGTCCTTCTCTTTCCCTTTTCCTCCCCTTAATTACTTTGAATCCCCCGCCCCCTCTCCTACCTGTCCCTTAACACCAACCACCACCAACGTCATATGACCTAGTTGTCAATGTCGAGTACGCAATTCAACACCAGATAACAATGCGATCCATCACTGGCAAACAACAAGGTTTGTGGGTACAAATCCCTCATAAGCCATTCGATGAGCTTTTCTTCCCCTCTAGGAAGCACTTATCTCACAGCAGTTGTGTGACACGAACAGCGAACATGTCTGGAGTCAGATTACGGAAACGCAGCCACTATGAGGAAGTGAACGAAGTAGAGCTGACCTGGATAACATGGTCGCCTTATCATCACAATACGCTCTGTTCCAACGATGTTTCATTATGCCACTACTACAACGGGTAACTAAATAAAGTAAATACAATGTTTGCAGGACGACGAGAGCTTATTTCTAACCGTGGAATAAATGGTAGAAGAGCTTCCGTGTACACTCTCTACAGCTATGTGGGAGCCATTGCATAATGTGTGTGATGTCAATCGAAAGTGTGATATATTCTATGACATTGTAAATACTGCTATTGATGACACTGTCCCTAGGTCTAAGGTGAATGCCAGCAAGTACCCAGCTTGGTATGATAGTGATGTTATCTGCGCGTTGAAGGATAAAAATAGAGCTTTTAAACGATGGAAAAGATCTATGTTACAGTGTCATAAAGTTGAGTTTCAAGTTAAAAGGGCGGGGTTTAAAAACCTTGTTCGTGTCGCACATAAACAATACCTAATTAAAATCAACAATAATATGGTAAAAAATCCAAAAATGTTATGGGGGTACATTCGGCGTAAGACAAAGGCTAGACGTATACCTGTCGAAGTAGAACATGGGGGCGTTACATCTAACTCTTTAATAGACTGTTGTAGACTGTTCTCTGAGTACTTTCTGTCAACATTTTCACCACTATCTGTGGTGGAAGGTAAATTGCCAGAGATTCCACAATATGGGGGTGATTGTTTGTCCGGGTTTATCATCTCAAAAGGCGAGGTTGAGGATTGCCTCAAAACATTGGTAGACAATAAATCACCTGGTCCTGATCGCATTCCAGTCAATGTCCTCAAACATTGCCGGGGTGCGCTGTCGGGTCCATTAGCTGATATTTTTAACTGTTCATTAAAGTCGGGAGTTTTTCCGGATCGGTGGAAGCATGCTGCCGTCACACCGGTGTAGAAGAAGGGAAGCCGATACAAAGTTTGCAACTACAGACCTATTTCGCTGCTTTCAGTGATATCCAAAATATATGAAAAACTAATTCATCAGGCCTTATATCGCCACGTCTCAAAACACATAGTAACAGAGCAGCATGGTTTCGTCAGTCGGCGTTCTACGGTTACTAACCTCGTTGAGTACACTAATGATTTAGCCAATAATTTGAATAACAAAATGCAGGTTGACTCTATTTACACTGATTTTAAAAAAGCTTTCGACAGTGTTGACCATGTTCTGCTGCTCCATAAGATAAAGGGTTACGGTATATGTGGTCGTTTACTAGATGTTCTAGGGAGCTATTTGAGGGGACGCACCCAATCCGTTGTAATTGATGGGAGCTCGTCTCGGGCAGAAACTGTCACGTCTGGGGTGCCCCAGGGTTCAATCTTGGGGCCTCTTCTGTTTACGCTATATGTGAATGACATCATAACGTGTTTTAGGTCGTCGAAGTGTCTTATGTATGCCGACGACCTAAAAATATACCGTACTGTGAGTAGCGTCCGTGACTGTTTGCACCTTCAAAAAGATGTTGAGAGGCTCTCTGCCTGGTGCAATAAATGGAAACTTAAGTTAAATGTTTCCAAATGCAACGTGATAACATTTACCAATAAAAAGAAAAATGTGATAATTTTTAATTACGTCATTGATGGTACTGCCTTGGAGAGGGTACGCTCAATTCGAGATCTCGGTGTGATTTTAAATTCTGACTTGTCTTTTAATACTCATGTGGACTCTATTACGCCTAAGGCTTACAAACTGCTTGGTATTTTACGGCGCAACTGCCTCAAACATTTTAAGGCATCTACGGCAAGGGCGGTATATGTAGCTATAGTACGCCCGCATGTGGAGTATGCTAGCGTTGTATGGAGTCCGTACCACATTACAAAGATCGAAAATATTGAGAAGGTACAAAAAAAGTTTATAAAGATGTTGTGTTATAGTTGTTTTAATACTGTTTACCATAGGAAGGATTACTTAAATCATTGTAAAAATATATCCTTGATGACATTGGACAACAGGCGTAAACTGTTGGACATGATGTTTTTGTATAAACTAGTTAATAACATGTTCGATTCACTTTTACTCAGATTTTTAAACTTTTTCGTGCCTACCAGACACACTAGAAGTCACCCTACTTTTTATGTTTGTAACATCAGGATTGATGTTTTAAAGTATGCAACCATTGGTAGGTTACAAACCTCTTTTAACTCTTTGGCTAAAATAGTGTGTAATCAAGTTGATCTGTTTTCTGACAATTTAATATGTTTTAGAGCTAAAATAATGAATGTGTTAAATAATATGAGATAGGGTTGATGTAAACGATGAGTTGACTATGTACATCTATGTACATTTATTGTGAATTGTGATCCTTACAAATTTTGTGTTATTTCCAGGTTATATTACATTTGCACTTGTGGAGTTTAAATACTCTGTTGTAAATAAAGGCTTTATTATTATTATTATTATTATTATTATTACACAATCCATTGGACAAACTTTAATATGCACAACGAAGTTAGAGCTTCATATGTCTATGCTTCCACAGTTGCTGCACAGTGCTAATAGTGCTACACAGTGCTAATAGTGATTCCACAGTTGCTTCACAGTGATACACAGTTGCAACACAGTGATACACAGTGCTACACAGTGATACACAGTGCTACACAGTGATCAACAGTGATACACAGTGCTACACAGTGATACACAGTGATTCACAGTGATACATAGTGATACACAGTGATACACAGTGATACACAGTGATACACAGTGATACACAGTGATACATAGTGATACACAGTGATACACAGTGATCAACAGTGATACACAGTGATACACAGTGATTCACAGTGATACATAGTGATACACAGTGATACACAGTGATACACAGTGATACACAGTGATACACAGTGATACATAGTGATACACAGTGATACACAGTGATACATAGTGATACACAGTGATACACAGTGATACACAGTGCAACACAGTGATACACAGTGATACACAGTGATACACAGTGATACACAGTGATACATAGTGATACACAGTGCTACACAGTGATACACAGTGATACACAGTGCAACACAGTGATACACAGTGATACACAGTGATACACAGTGCAACACAGTGATACACAGTGATACACAGTGATACACAGTGATACACAGTGATACACAGTGATACACAGTGATACACAGTGATACATAGTGATACACAGTGATACACAGTGATACACAGTGATACACAGTGATACACAGTGATACACAGTGATACACAGTGATACACAGTGATACATAGTGATACACAGTGATACACAGTGATACACAGTGATACACAGTGATACATAGTGATACACAGTGATACAAAGTGACACACAGTGATACACAGTGATACACAGTGATACATAGTGATACACAGTGATACACAGTGATACACAGTGATACACAGTGATACACAGTGATACACAGTGATACACAGTGATACATAGTGATACACAGTGATACACAGTGACACACAGTGATACACTGTGATACACAGTGATACACAGTGATACACAGTGATACACAGTGATACACAGTGATACACAGTGATACATAGTGATACACAGTGATACACAGTGATACACAGTGACACACAGTGATACACAGTGATACACAGTGATACATAGTGATACACAGTGATACACAGTGATACACAGTGATACACAGTGACACACAGTGATACACTGTGATACACAGTGATACACAGTGATACACAGTGATACATAGTGATACACAGTGATACACAGTGATACATAGTGATACACAGTGATACACAGTGATACACAGTGATACATAGTGATACACAGTGATACACAGTGATACACAGTGATACACAGTGATACACAGTGATACACAGTGATACATAGTGATACACAGTGATACACAGTGATACACAGTGATACACAGTGATACACAGTGATACACAGTGATACACAGTGATACACAGTGATACATAGTGATACACAGTGATACACAGTGACACACAGTGATTCACAGTGATACACAGTGATACACAGTGATACACAGTGATACATAGTGATACACAGTGATACACAGTGATACACAGTGATACACAGTGATACATAGTGATACACAGTGATACACAGTGACACACAGTGATTCACAGTGATACACAGTGATACACAGTGATACACAGTGACACACAGTGATACACAGTGATACACAGTGATACACAGTGATACACAGTGATACACAGTGATACACAGTGATACACAGTGACACACAGTGACACACAGTGATACACAGTGATACACAGTGATACACAGTGATACACAGTGATACACAGTGATACACAGTGATACACAGTGATACACAGTGACACACAGTGATACACAGTGATACACAGTGATACACAGTGATACACAGTGATACACAGTGATACACAGTGATACACAGTGACACACAGTGATACACAGTGATACATAGTGACACACAGTGATACACAGTGATACACAGTGATACACAGTGATACACAGTGATACACAGTGATACACAGTGCTACACAGTGATACACAGTGATACACAGTGATACACAGTGATACACAGTGATACACAGTGATACACAGTGACACACAGTGATACACAGTGATACACAGTGATACACAGTGATACACAGTGATACACAGTGATACACAGTGCAACACAGTGATACACAGTGATACACAGTGACACACAGTGATACACAGTGATACACAGTGCAACACAGTGATACACAGTGATACACAGTGATACATAGTGCTACACAGTGATACACAGTGATACATAGTGATACATAGTGATACACAGTGATACACAGTGACACACAGTGATACACAGTGATACACAGTGATACACAGTGCTACACAGTGATACACAGTGATACATAGTGATACACAGTGATACACAGTGACACACAGTGATACACAGTGATACACAGTGATACATAGTGATACACAGTGATACACAGTGATACACAGTGATACACAGTGCAACACAGTGATACACAGTGATACACAGTGATACATAGTGATACACAGTGATACACAGTGATACACAGTGATACACAGTGATACACAGTGCAACACAGTGATACACAGTGATACACAGTGATACATAGTGATACACAGTGATACACAGTGACACACAGTGATACACAGTGATACACAGTGCAACACAGTGATACACAGTGCTACACAGTCATACACAGTGATACACAGTGATACACAGTGATACACAGTGATACACAGTGCTACACAGTGATACACAGTGATACATAGTGATACACAGTGATACACAGTGACACACAGTGATACACAGTGATACACAGTGATACACAGTGACACACAGTGATACATAGTGCTACACAGTGATTCACAGTGATACACAGTGATACACAGTGCTACACAGTGCTACACAGTGATACATAGTGATACACAGTGATACACAGTGATACACAGTGATACACAGTGATACACAGTGATACACAGTGATACATAGTGCTACACAGTGATTCACAGTGATACACAGTGATACACAGTGATACACAGTGATACACAGTGCTACACAGTGATACATAGTGATACACAGTGATACATAGTGATACACAGTGATACACAGTGATACACAGTGATACACAGTGATACATAGTGATACACAGTGATACACAGTGATACACAGTGATACACAGTGATACACAGTGATACACAGTGATACACAGTGATACATAGTGCTACACAGTGATACACAGTGATACACAGTGATACACAGTGATACACAGTGATACACAGTGCTACACAGTGCTACACAGTGATACATAGTGATACACAGTGATACATAGTGCTACACAGTGATTTACAGTGATACACAGTGATACACAGTGATACACAGTGATACACAGTGATACACAGTGATACACAGTGATACACAGTGATACACAGTGATACACAGTGCAACACAGTGATACACAGTGATACACAGTGATACACAGTGATACACAGTGATACACAGTGATACACAGTGATACACAGTGCAACACAGTGATACACAGTGATACACAGTGATACACAGTGATACACAGTGATACACAGTGATACACAGTGCTACACAGTGCTACACAGTGATACATAGTGATACACAGTGATACATAGTGCTACACAGTGATTCACAGTGATACACAGTGATACACAGTGATACACAGTGATACACAGTGATACACAGTGCTACACAGTGATACACAGTGATACACAGTGATACACAGTGATACACAGTGATACACAGTGATACACAGTGATACACAGTGATACACAGTGATACACAGTGATACACAGTGATACACAGTGATACACAGTGATACACAGTGATACACAGTGATACATTGTGCTACACAGTGATTCACAGTGATACACAGTGATACACAGTGATACACAGTGATACACAGTGATACACAGTGCTACACAGTGATACACAGTGATACACAGTGATACACAGTGATACACAGTGATACACAGTGATACACAGTGATACACAGTGATACACAGTGATACACAGTGATACACAGTGATACACAGTGATACACAGTGATACACAGTGATACATAGTGCTACACAGTGATTCACAGTGATACACAGTGATACACAGTGATACACAGTGATACACAGTGCTACACAGTGATACACAGTGATACACAGTGATACACAGTGATACACAGTGATACACAGTGATACACAGTGATACACAGTGCAACACAGTGATACACAGTGATACACAAGTGATACACAGTGATACACAGTGATACACAGTGCATATAAGTGCTACACAGTGATACACAGTGCTACACAGTGCTAATAAGTGCTACACAGTGATACACAGTGATACACAGTGATACACAGTGATACACAGTGCTACACAGTGATACACAGTGATACACAGTGCTACACAGTGATACACAGTGATACACAGTGATACACAGTGCTACACAGTGATACACAGTGATACACAGTGATACATAGTGCTACACAGTGATACACAGTGATACACAGTGCTACACAGTGCTAATAAGTGCTACACAGTGATACACAGTGATACACAGTGATACACAGTGCTACACAGTGATACACAGTGATACACAGTGCTACACAGTGCTAATAAGTGCTACACAGTGCTAATAAGTGCTACACAGTGATACACAGTGATACACAGTGATACACAGTGATACACAGTGATACACAGTGATACACAGTGATACACAGTGATACACAGTGCTACACAGTGCTAATAAGTGCTACACAGTGATACACAGTGATACACAGTGATACACAGTGCTACACAGTGCTACACAGTGCTAATAAGTGATACACAGTGATACACAGTGATACACAGTGATACACAGTGCTAATAAGTGATACACAGTGATACACAGTGATACACATTGCTAATACCATCCATTGCTACACCCACTCTTGATATTTGCTCTTCCCGCCTTGATCTCATTCGTCATGCTTAACCTCTTTTTAACCATCATTTATATACTGTTCTATACAACATGTGAACTGCATCTATTTCTATAAACACCTGTTTTCCTCTATTTTTATTCTTTTATGTGTCTCTGTGCTTTCGTAAGAATTAGTTATTTCTTACTTTAGATTGATATCTAAAAAGTTATCTAATTAGTTAATTAATTGTTCATTAGAAGAACTGACTACTGGGTTATATGAACAAGAATTTTTTAAAACATACATGACAGTCTTAAAATTATACAAATGTTTCATAGCTAAAACACATAACATTGAATATAGAAAAGTGGTTTTCGTATTTGTTTAAGTATGTATTTATTCTATTTTTATCCTGTTCAGTTATAAGATTGATGAGGGTAATGTAAATGCGACTTTAACTTTCTTCAATATGACCGAGGGTGTAAGCAGGGAAACTCTGTTCTCGATGTCATCAACGCGCTGGAATCAGAGCCTGCACTTACAAAGATGGGTCTTACTTCGCATTCACAAAGCAAATATTAGCCTACGAGTGTTGTTGTCGATATTTTACTATACTTTATCTTCATGCGTTAGCAGAACGCTATGAAACTAGTTCCACATCAACCTTGTGAATGCTTACATCATAGACGAGCGGGTCGGAGCAATCAGCCGGTCGCTTTTTAAAACACTAACACTTGGTTGACCAATGCCTCAGTCATCTGTGACGTCAGCATCACAAGCCAACTGTGGAACGAACTTAGGCATGGTTTATATCACTTAGATTGGCTGCATGTCGACCAATCTTGCGGAAGTATAGAAATGTTGTTCGGTTCCAAGAAATATTTCCCTTCTTCAATAACTTATTTCGTTCTGTAAAGTGTGTTGCAACAGAACAATTGAAATATTAATTAAACAAAGAAATAATCGTAAGACAATTCTCTAGGGGATGAAATATTTTGATTTACTTTTTGAAAATGTAACCGACATAAATACGGGGTTTCGCTGGTTCAGGTCGACAAACGGCCGTAACTGCATGAGACAACTTAGGAGTAATGCACTTTTGTGCTCCAATGCTCCTGGCCCGGATTCACAACAGATCCCATGTCTTGTTCTGGTCTTAACTCTAAGACCGGCCTAACTTTGGACCTCTTGCAAAACCAGACCCAGGTCCCACGAAGAAGACTAAGGTTGGAATTCATAGTCGGCCCCTACACCTAGGGGCGCCCATTGTTGCTATGGATTTGTTTTGTTTATGGGAAATAACATGCAAACAATTGTTACCTTGGTAACAATGGGCGCCCCTAGGTGTAGGGGCCGACTATGAATTCCAACCTAAATCCAGGTGGGAAAAAGGAAAAAATTGTCATTCCAATAATATGTTTTAAAATCTGTTCTAAGATATTTTCCTGGATTCACAAGATATTCAAAGTTAGGTCAGTCTATAAGAGCAAAAAAGGACTGGACCTCTTGTGAATCCGGGCCCTGGTGTGTAACATATCGCCCGTGTGCCTCAGTGGTGCTTCCAAGCTTGAGTATGTATGACGTCACACTCCTCGACGCAAGGCAACTCAGAGCGCCAAGAGCCGCGAGCACTGAGTACATCCCCAGAGCCCCATTATTATAACGTACCGGTACTTCACAACACGGCGAGCAGCCTGCCCTAAACCACTAAGGGATTTTACCATTATAGGTCAAAGTTGTATTTTACTCAAAAATACTTCATTTAAAATGTATGTGAAGTGTTGTTTATAAGCAAACAAGCTACGCGTTGAAGGAACGGCTGCTATAAATTGTGTAGCCAATCTGGTTGCAGGCTCTGTTATAATACAGTACAGTATACAGATAACACGCCGACAATGTAGATGAAATTTTTTTTAAAGAATCAGTGCAGAAAATGTATTGTAGACAAAAAAGACGAAGAGAAATGTATTTATATTTATTAAGCTATTGCAAACTGTAAGCTATGGCAAACTGTAAGCTATGGCAAACTGTAAGCTATGGCAAACTGTAAGCTATGACAAACTGTTAGCTATGGCAAACTGTAAGCTATGGCAAACTGTAAGCTATGGCAAACTGTAAGCTATGGCAAACTGTAATCTACTCGACAGAGAGAATGAGAAGGCTGGATTAATGTCTGGTGTACACCCTTGTTAAGCTATGGCAAACTGTAAGCTACTCGACAGAGAGACTGAGAATGCTGGATTAATGTCTGGTGTACACCCTTGTTAAGCTATGGCAAACTGTAAGCTACTCGACAGAGAGAATGAGTATGCTGGATTAATGTCTGGTGTACACCCTTGTTGAGCTATGGCAAACTGTAAGCTACTCGACAGAGAGAATGAGAAGGCTGGATTAATGTCTGGTGTACACCCTTGTTAAGCTATGTCAAACTGTAAGCTACTCGACAGAGAGAATGAGAATGCTGGATTAATGTCTGGTGTACACCCTTGTTAAGCTATGGCAAACTGTAAGCTACTCGACACAGAGAATGAGAATGCTGGATTAATGTCTGGTGTACACCCTTGTTAAGCTATGGCAAACTGTAAGCTACTCGACAGAGAGAATGAGAATGCTGGATTAATGTCTGGTGTACACCCTTGTTGAGCTATGGCAAACTGTAAGCTACTCGACAGAGAGAATGAGAAGGCTGGATTAATGTCTGGTGTACACCCTTGTTAAGCTATGTCAAACTGTAAGCTACTCGACAGAGAGAATGAGAATGCTGGATTAATGTCTGGTGTACACCCTTGTTAAGCTATGGCAAACTGTAAGCTACTCGACAGAGAGAATGAGAAGGCTGGATTAATGTCTGGTGTACACCCTTGTTAAGCTATGTCAAACTGTAAGCTACTCGACAGAGAGAATGAGAAGGCTGGATAAATGTCTGGTGTACAATCTTGTTAAGCTATGGCAAACTGTAAGCTACTCGACAGAGAGAATGAGAAGGCTGGATTAATGTCTGGTGTACACCCTTGTTAAGCTATGGCAAACTGTAAGCTACTCGACAGAGAATATGAGAATGCTGGATTAATGTCTGGTGTACACCCTTGTTAAGCTATGTCAAACTGTTAGCTACTCGACAGAGAGAATGAGAAGGCTGGATTAATGTCTGGTGTACACCCTTGTTAAGCTATGGCAAACTGTAAGCTACTCGACAGAGAGAATGAGAAGGCTGGATTAATGTCTGGTGTACACCCTTGTTAAGCTATGGCAAACTGTAAGCTACTCGACAGAGAGAATGAGAAGACTGGATTAATGTCTGGTGTACACCCTTGTTAAGCTATGGCAAACTGTAAGCTACTCGACAGAGAGAATGAGAATGCTGGATTAATGTCTGGTGTACACCCTTGTTAAGCTATGGCAAACTGTAAGCTACTCGACAGAGAGAATGAGAAGGCTGGATTAATGTCTAATGTACACCCTTGTTAAGCTATGGCAAACTGTAAGCTACTCGACAGAGAGAATGAGAAGGCTGGATAATGTCTGGTGTACACCCTTGTTAAGCTATGGCAAACTGTAAGCTACTCGACAGAGAGAATGAGAAGGCTGGATTAATGTCTGGTGGACACCCTTGTTAAGCTATGTCAAACTGTAAGCTACTCGACAGAGAGAATGAGAAGGCTGGATTAATGTCGGGTGTACACCCTTGTTAAGCTATGGCAAACTGTAAGCTACTCGACAGAGAGAATGAGAAGGCTGGATTAATGTCTGGTGTACACCCTTGTTAAGCTATGGCAAACTGTAAGCTACTCGACAGAGAGAATGAGAATGCTGGATTAATGTCTGGTGTACACCCTTGTTAAGCTATGGCAAACTGTAAGCTACTCGACAGAGAGAATGAGAATGCTGGATTAATGTCTGGTGTACACCCTTGTTTAGCTATGGCAAACTGTAAGCTACTCGACAGAGAGAATGAGAATGCTGGATTAATGTCTGGTGTACACCCTTGTTTAGCTATGGCAAACTGTAAGCTACTCGACAGAGAGAATGAGAATGCTGGATTAATGTCTGGTGTACACCCTTGTTTAGCTATGGCAAACTGTAAGCTACTCGACAGAGAGAATGAGAATGCTGGATTAATGTCTGGTGTACACCCTTGTTTAGCTATGGCAAACTGTAAGCTACTCGACAGAGAGAATGGAAATGCTGGATTAATGTCTGGTGCACACCCTTGTTAAGCTATGGCAAACTGTAAGCTACTCGACAGAGAGAATGAGAAGGCTGGATTAATGTCTGGTGTACACCCTTGTTTAGCTATGGCAAACTGTAAGCTACTCGACAGAGAGAATGAGAATGCTGGATTAATGTCTGGTGTACACCCTTGTTAAGCTATGGCAAACTGTAAGCTACTCGACAGAGAGAATGAGAAGGCTGGATTAATGTCTGGTGTACACCCTTGTTTAGCTATGGCAAACTGTAAGCTACTCGACAGAGAGAATGAGAAGGCTGGATTAATGTCTGGTGTACACCCTTGTTTAGCTATGGCAAACTGTTAGCTACTCGACAGAGAGAATGAGAATGCTGGATTAATGTCTGGTGTACACCCTTGTTTAGCTATGGCAAACTGTAAGCTACTCGACAGAGAGAATGAGAAGGCTGGATTAATGTCTGGTGTACACCCTTGTTAAGCTATGTCAAACTGTAAGCTACTCGACAGAGAGAATGCGAATGCTGGATTAATGTCTGGTGTACACCCTTGTTAAGCTATGTCAAACTGTAAGCTACTCGACAGAGAGAATGAGAATGCTGGATTAATGTCTGGTGTACACCCTTGTTAAGCTATGGCAAACTGTAAGCTACTCGACAGAGAGAATGAGAATGCTGGATTAATGTCTGGTGTACACCCTTGTTAAGCTATGGCAAACTGTAAGCTACTCGACACAGAGAATGAGAATGCTGGATTAATGTCTGGTGTACACCCTTGTTTAGCTATGGCAAACTGTAAGCTACTCGACAGAGAGAATGACAAGGCTGGATTAATGTCTGGTGTACACCCTTGTTAAGCTATGGCAAACTGTAAGCTACTCGACAGAGAGAATGAGAATGCTGGATTAATGTCTGGTGTACACCCTTGTTAAGCTATGGCAAACTGTAAGCTACTCGACAGAGAGAATGAGAAGGCTGGATTAATGTCTGGTGTACACCCTTGTTAAGCTATGGCAAACTGTAAGCTACTCGACAGAGAGAATGAGAAGGCTGGATTAATGTCTGGTGTACACCCTTGTTAAGCTATGGCAAACTGTTAGCTACTCGACAGAGAGAATGAGAAGACTGGATTAATGTCTGGTGTACACCCTTGTTTAGCTATGGCAAACTGTAAGCTACTCGACAGAGAGAATGAGAATGCTGGATTAATGTCTGGTGTACACCCTTGTTAAGCTATGGCAAACTGTAAGCTACTCGACAGAGAGAATGAGAAGGCTGGATTAATGTCTGGTGTACACCCTTGTTTAGCTATGGCAAACTGTAAGCTACTCGACAGAGAGAATGGAAATGCTGGATTAATGTCTGGTGTACACCCTTGTTTAGCTATGGCAAACTGTAAGCTACTCGACCGAGAGAATAAGAATGCTGGATTAATGTCTGGTGTACACCCTTGTTTAGCTATGGCAAACTGTAAGCTACTCGACAGAGAGAATGAGAATGCTGGATTAATGTCTGGTGTACACCCTTGTTTAGCTATGGCAAACTGTAAGCTACTCGACAGAGAGAATGAGAATGCTGGATTAATGTCTGGTGTACACCCTTGTTAAGCTATGTCAAACTGTAAGCTACTCGACAGAGAGAATGAGAATGCTGGATTCATGTCTGGTGTACACCCTTGTTAAGCTATGGCAAACTGTAAGCTACTCGACAGAGAGAATGAGAATGCTGGATTAATGTCTGGTGTACACCCTTGTTAAGCTATAGCAAACTGTAAGCTACTCGACAGAGAGAATGAGAATGCTGGATTAATGTCTGGTGTACACCCTTGCAGAAGAAATTCTTCTTGTAGCTCTAACGTCACTAGTCTGTCTCATACTGACCTCAGATCCTTACAAGCACTCTAAAAGAAAATCAGCAGATTGCTGGCGTTCTTTCACACATTCGCAGAGCCGGCTACTCATTGGTCACACCAGGCATCCTGTTAGCAGATGAGGAACTATAGAACATAATAGTTACGTTGGGGGGGGGGGGGGGGACGTTTACGTCAAAAACGCAGCAAATTGTCATAGTTTAATTGTATCTCAAGAATGTACCTCGAAATCGAAAATCTGAGTTATCAGCCTGCTGTGATTTGATAAGCCCTACAAACTGAATGATAAATGTGTTTAACATTATAATCAATGGGACTGTGACTTTTATTTCATTAAATTACTAATTAAATAAGTATCACAGTAATGCTGATTATAATGTAAGATATATCTATCATTCAGTCTGTATGGCTTACCAAACCACAGCAGGCTGATTACTCAGATTTTCGATTTCGAGATGCATTCTTGATATATAATTAAAATACGAACATTTTTTGCGATTCTCGACGTAAACCTACTCTTCCCTCTTAGCGAACTACCAAACATCTTCCTAATAACTGCAGATACATATTGATACCATGTGTTGTGTACGTCACAATGATGCGAGACAAGCGGCAGTAGTTCCAGTATACTAACGATCACTTGAACCAATAACAATCAGTGAAACACCCTGGAAGTGTTTAATGGTAGGAATGAATGCCACAGAGATTATCTCTCACCATTTAATCTGGGAGTGTTTATCTGATTACCATCAAGTCAGTTAATTGCAATCTAACTCGAATCCTCTTTTTCCTCTTTATTTTACTACCTCACAATACCAGAAGTGTTTTACGAAATATTTACAATATGTGGTTTTGTTAACGGCCACAGTTAGTCACAAATATTAAACCATAGGCAACATTAATTAGCGGTATTTCAACTGAGAGTGCTTCAAGATATTGCAAATGATTCGTACACGGGATCTGGTTTTGTATCAACTAAAGATAATATATTTAAAGATTTAAGTCCGTTGTTTATATTATAAACAATGGACTTAAATCTTTCAAGTGTTAATGTAATCGTTACTGTTATTATTCAACAATGTATAGTTAATTAATTAATCAATAATAATAATAATATAACAATTGGAAAAATAACAATTTTTTAACTTTGTAAGTTCGATGTTTTTGTTAGCTGATACTAAACCGAACTCCGGGTAGTGTCTCAATATCTTAAAGTGCTCTCAAAATATCAGTAAAAAACGATATAACACCGCGTTCCATCGCAATATTTCCAAAATTAACTTGTCATTTCACTGACGTCGTTCTGTAGTTGTGGTCGTTTTGGGGGTGTGGGAAATAAAGTTAGTGTCGATATGGGACGCATATACCGTACAGTAAAGCAACCGGCCGACAAGCAATACATCTTCTTCAGACTTCGGGCAATATATTATCAGTGGCACAGGCATACTTGCACATCTATAATATTGTAGTCTAATATTCTATCTATTATTGTGTCCACGGAGCTTTGCATCTACAAGTATTGCAATGAAATCCACGAACACAATATAAAGCCCCCTGTGTCACATTCTCACATGAGGAGAAAAGATTTAGCTGCATGGAGAAACATCGGCACATGAATATGTGGGCGAACGATTCTTATCGAAAAGAAGTCGAAGAACGAAATGTCGACTCTTTTGTTGCGAGTAAAACTCACTCGATCAATTCATGCGCTATTGTAGTGCCTCCCAAAGGAGCCGGAGTTATTTGCATGTGAGCAGCCGGCATCCGACAGGCTGATATATTTCGCTCGCCACAGTTCACATGCTCGCATTCATATATTATAGGCCTGTGCTGACAGACTGTACATAATGCTTTGGTGCTAGTTTATTACCTAGATAGCTCTTCATTTACGAACACATAATTCTCAATTTTCGAGTTAGTTAGTAAGTATTAAATTAGTGTTTTACGACGTACTCGACAGCTGTAGGTCATTATGACGTCTGCTGAATAACATCCATAGCACATCGCCGGGTCGTTAGTAGGGAATCCAAAATAAGGGAGGTGGAGGGTTAAGGGATAAAGGTTTTTAAGGGGGCCGTGGAGAGATTGGTGGGCGTTTAGATCGCGAATAGGACCGGCAAGTATGAAGACGTGAGAAAGTATGAAAGGGGATGAAGGCCACGTGAGGTGAATAAAGGGATGACATATGAGGTACACGATAGCCCTCTTCGCGTGCACCGGTCACCACGAGGAAGGACCATAAATTGTATAATTTCTATTTCGTAAAGAAGTGGGACACTTTTTGTTTCCCTCTGAAACGGCCTGTGACGTCAACATTTTGTAAACAAGGTGGTTTATGAGTGAATGAATCTGTTACTTTATCTGTGTTTGTTTATTAAATGCGAAACACGATAAATGTGTTACGTCTCGGTACTATTGACTAATGAGCAAAATACGCTATACACATCTGACTTCAAATATACTCCTGTAATTGAAGTAATCATAAAAAAGTGTAAAATTGTTACATAATTTTGACGTGATTTGTCGCCGAACTATGACATAATGCCCTGTTTTCCCCGCCACAACGATGTATGACATTTTTAGTTAAATCTTATAAAAATAAATTATCCAAAATACAGAAATATTTTTTTATCTATAACATATCCCGTATTTTAGTATAATATGAAATAACGATGAGCATTCCTTGTTAATGGTTTCATGCTTGCAGCTTTACACAGTGTATAATGCGTTGCATACATGTTGCCAACAGGATAAGTTTGTTTCAAATTAAGAATTATTCACACGAATAGTCAGTCATTATTAAAGCATTAGTTTATAAACTTTGTAACATTGTCTTCACAGGTACCTTCTGTGATTAGATTTGTACATTTGTCAATATTACCAACAATAGCTTATGTTTTAATATAAGCTGCGATTATTGTAACGCACACCTTGATGTTGTAGGCCCTACCACCAGCTATGCCCTGCGACAAGGCTGTATCCTTACTACTGTAACCATCCAACCACCGTGCATGACTCCCCACAAGTAATAATCTGAATCTGTAAACGTGACCGAGGTCCGAAGCAATTCAGCGACCTCCGTCAGGGATGAGTATAATGTAATGTGGGCAGCACACAAACTGCCCTTGAGGTAAATTAGACCGAGCCGAGGACATATCCTGTAATATTGTAATGATCCGTCTTCTCTTACACAATTAGTGATACCACAGCCGCCGCAAGCTCGTTAGCTATAACGTCGCGGTGATGTGGCAGATAGTGGGCGTAATGACGTCACTGAAGCCTCGCTTTCCTTGTGTCCCTCCTCTCCTTCGTTACAAGGAGGCCTTGCCTCAGTGCACAAAGTCCAGGGTTCGATTCCCGGTCAAGTTGATTTTCGTTAACTACCGTTGGATGTAATACTGACATAAATCTAAATGGTGACTTTGGATCCATCATAGGAACAAAGCACATAATAATTAATATAATTGTTTAACCGGTACTTTTAACTGAGTACGTATATACACAATAAATACAAAGTATGTGTATGTACGAGCGGATGTGGACAATGAATGCTTATGCGGGATTCGAACGTAAGTTCCGTCAGGCTCGCACTTAGTACGTCCTTGCGCTAAGGCAAACGAAGGACTCGAGTTTTGCGGCCGATCTGCATGAAATCGCTCCGTCCTCTTGTGATTCTTCGATTAGTTTCGTTACAGCGTTGCAGAATGATTTTTACAAGGTCGCCTGCTCATGATAGTGGTGTAAATTCTCGTAAGTTATGTTTTCGCCCAAAAAGTTTCCCAATGTTTAAAATCACTTGTTATTCAAAACGGACGAGTAATTTGAGAAAAACACATACGAGTTGATATTGCTAAACTGACCAAATGTTCGGCATTTCGATCAGATTAGGAGGAAGTAAACTGGGATATAAATATTAAATCACCAAGATGGGGTTAAGTTTCATTACTTGTGTGATTGACATTAGGGACCTGTTATCCGCAGTCAGCAGAGAATTACCCGCTGGTTCTTACTCTACGTGACTAATAGAAGTTCGGCAAAGAGCAACTTTTATTTGAAGCTTATGTCTCACAAAATCAACATTTTCAAAAATATGTTACAATCGTGCCAGTAAAATAGAGAAATCAACACTCCTTAGGACTAACGACCAAGAAATCCCCAAATATTTTGATTCTGTCTCCGAGAAGAGATTCGTGTAAATTGAAACCTACTTGATACTCGCACCAGCATTTTGTGGGTAGGGATATTGAACGAATCCGATCCTCTTCGCAAGTGTTTATTTGAGAGGAGTTAACTGAGATTGGATCAAAAATACACCTCAATCCTGGTTTTATGTAAACATGTATAAGAATCATGTTCTAAAGCTCAGCTGAAAAGTCCTCTGCCATCGACGAGTGTGATGATACACGAAATAAAATGAAAGTGTGACGTGTGAGGTGAGTTGAAGTTAAATCCAGCCATAACGTGTTTTTATAAAGAAGCTCCCTGGGTCTAATGAAGTACAAGACAAAACACTGCTTGTAAGAACTCAAGGTCCGTAAATCTCCTGGCGGGGGCTCGTCGAACTCCCAAGTCAGCTCGTCCCATCCATTTCCACAATGTTAAAAATCACATATTATTCAAATGGGAGAATCATTCAGAAAAACAAATGAATTGATCTGTCAAAACCAATTCTAGATCAAAACCGCATTATATCTAATTGAAATAATTTAATTATGCTTTGTAGTCGATATCTACATTTTTAAGTGAAGAATTCTGAAATCAATTTTTACATAATAAATAAGAAGAGATTAAAGTAATAAACTAGTTTTTGTTGTGGGCACGAGAATGGTGATGTTCGTCCCCATGAGAAGACCGAACCTCTGCCAGGGGATTGACGGACCTTGGTAAGAACTGATCGTCAAGTGTGGTTGTGTTGTGTTGTGTGGTTTTGCGTTGCGAGGAACACCACAGAAGTTGTTGATGTGTCAAGGCTCAAGGCATATCCTTGCAGATAAGGACGCTTCATTTTCTTCGATGTGTCTACGAATTGAATACTTGTCCCGAAACAATCTTGCACAGTGCTTTCGTCCCGGACGAGTCGTTCCTAGCCAGTCAGCGAGCCCCTATCTCAAATACCGATAGCTAATTGGCCACGAATCACTCACTCTCTATGCCGAAATGTTTGTTTTGGACGACTTTCACGCTGTAGTGACATGTTTTGTGGGTGGCAAGAAACCTTTCGTTTCGAGGGGAACAAATAAATGTGTATCAACCATAAACAGTGGAAAGCTCTGTCTGCAGACCATGATGTTGAGGACAGGCAGTCTCAACATAACTGGTCTCAAGATGAACGAATAGACGGGGTCACGAGCCTAATAGTACCAATGTGTCTTCTTCTCTAGCTCCTCCTGACACTTTACTGGAAACAGTAGTGATACTGTACGGCCGTGTATTGGAAGTTTGAAACTCCCACTACACGTGAACAGAAAACCACCGATACTAATGCATGAAATAACCCCAGTAATCGGTTTATTTAAATTGAAAATAACTGCATGAAAGGGCGGTAGGTAATAATCAGAGGACACTATTAACATTGTTCGACCCAACTAGTTTATAAGATTCCTTACTTGAAACTTACATGTGCCAACCGCGTCACGTCTGTGGGGTTTTTGTTATTTTCCCCCGTATTAACTATTAACGGGCATAATAATTTAGACTAAAACCCGATTTTTCAATCGCTTAACGGGTCGTTAATGGGGCCGTTAGCTGACGGTTCGTAATCTGTAACCCAACTAACTCTATGCAGTTAACGGACCGTCAGCGAACGGGACCGATTGAAAAACCGGGTGTGCTAACCCTAAAATTCAAGTAAGAAGTTATGAACATCTTTTCTTCTAGATTTTTGTTCCAGGAATTCCTATTTATAAATCTTTATGTTTACATTACCTTGTACTTATTATATGTCAATAAAGTTATTATTATTTGGTCTGAGACTCTTTACATTACGTAGGGACAACTTTAGACATGAAAGAGAAAGTGGATTTGGCTCTCAATACCCATATAACAAATACAACACAGACAAACTCAAAGGAGACTATCGTGCATTCATTGTTTGTGGTTCGGAAGCTACACCGAAGTACCATGGGAAGTTCCAACCGCACATCGGGTAGCCCGAAGGAAGGATAGAAGGTCGTGATATCTGCGGTAAAATATCTGAAATGCTTCAAGCTACCCATATACCCCGAGCAGCGAGGTCCTAAACGGTAGTTGGCTTCTTTTATCTCGGTTTATATGATGTTATTAGAAGATTTACTTGTTTAATAAAGGTTTAAAAATAACACATGGTATGAAAAACTGTAATTTCACTTTAAAAGATCAAATTTAAAAATAATTGATACATAGTAACCACAGCTACGTTAATGAACACAAATTTCAATAGTCGGCAAACACCGATAAAATGTAGGAGTGATTTTTTTTCTCACTAAGTATAAATAATTGAACGTTTTGAAATAGAAAATGTAACATTATTGAATAGTAGCCAATCGTAGCCCAACACCAACATTGGGTGTCCGAAACTTGTTGAAAATGCTTTGGTTTTAGCACAGGTTTTAGCCTTCTCCAGCGCGCGGACCAGTCAAGTGAAAATATGAACAAAACACGAGCGAAGTTTTGTAATTTGAGGAAGAAAACTTGTTTTAGTTTTTAACTTAGAATTTAAGTAATAAAATAAAATTAATTACATTTCTATACTTTTGTTTGTATAATTGCGTAAAATACACAGTCGGCCCAGCGGAAAATACGATCTTTTTGGAATTTCGAAATTGCCGCCATTACCTGAACGACTTAATGGCCTAGTCAATAACCTAAAGAATCATACTGCAGGAGGGTATGACGAAATAAGTGTATGCACGATCAAACACATTAAAACCTATATCCTAAAACCATTAACCCACATATTTAACCTATCACTTGAGTCTGGTATCTTCCCATCTCTTTTTAAATTGGCCATTATCACTCCAATACACAAAGCCAACGACAAAACTGACATATCGAACTACAGACCAATTTCACTAACGACTCATTTCTCAAAATTACTTGAAAGGTGCATTAAAACCAGACTTATGGAACATTTAATTGAAAACAAAGTACTGTCCCCAAATCAGTATGGCTTCCAACCAAAGCTAAGCACAGATGATGCAATAAGTGAACTAACCAGTAAACTTTATAGCAAAGTAGACCTGTCGATGAAGACTATTGCTATCTTTCTTGACCTGTCGAAGGCTTTTGATACGGTAAACCACAGTTTACTACTTAAAAAGCTAAACAAAATTGGTATTCGGGATACCGCACTTAATCTATTCCATAGTTTCCTCACCAACAGAGAACAAAAAGTAAAAATAAATGATAGTCTTAGTTCTAGTTTTGAAGTGAGGATGGGCGTACCACAAGGCACTGTATTAGGCCCAGTAATGTTCATAATTTATATAAATCAACTATGTAAACTTGACATTCCGGGAATAGTTATCTCTTATGCAGACGATACAGTTCTTGTGATTTCCCATAACAGTTGGCACGAAGCCTTCGAAGCTGCAAACTTAGCAATGAACCTTGTACATGGATGGCTCAACAAAAATTTCCTCACACTAAACCAAAACAAAACTGTGTATCTTACCTTTTCTAAAACTGCCAAAACACTCCCCAATGAAGAAGAACATTGGATTAATATTCATGAGAATACGTGTTACGCGACAGTCACAAAGGCCGAGTGCAACTGTTACAAACTAAGTAAATGTAACTATTCCAATTATCTAGGACTAACTATTGATCAACACCTCAAATGGAACTTACACGCAAATGTAACACTAAAAAAATTGCAGTACCTTATTTTTATTTTCTATAAACTCAGACATATACTGTCATTCAATTCTTTGAGGACGGTATATCTTTCTTTAGTCCAATCAGTCCTGCAATATGGAATAATTGGATGGGGGGGTATCCTAAATACCCACCTATCATCTTTAGAAACTGCCCAGAAATTAATCCTGAAAATACTCCTAAATAAAAGCAAAATGTACCCGTCCAACTTAACTTTTTCAGAAGCCCGTGTATTGGATATACGGCAACTATATGTCAAAGTAGTCTTGAATAAGGTATTTAAAGACCAACTAAATGTGCAAATGAATGCCGTAACTGCTATGCATATTGCCCCCGTAACAAGACAGCAAACCCATGGAAATCTCCCGATACCACGGAAGATGTCGCAACTAGGTCAACGTCATGTTGACTATCTTGGACCCAGAATGTTCAATGCTTTGCCAATTGAACTGAAGAGCATTGTCTCCCATGATCGTTTTAAACTTAAAATTAAGCAATGGTTGAGAGGTCTAGGGACAGAGGAGGCCGAGAGTATGATAAACTTTCATGCTTCCATGTAGCCGTATAGCATTTTAACCTTGAGATGGATGGTACATGCAAATCCTGGCAGTGTCTAAATTTAAATTAAATTAAATTAAATCAGTCTTTATTAACTAGCTACATGCGCCATTCCAACATGATACCTCCACTGATACAAAACACACTATTATATTGGCAAACAATTATTACCATCAAACATCCGAATACCTTTAAAACTAATTATACACAATATCGAATTAACAACATATAAAAAGAACAGTAACGCCTCTCTCCTTGTTTATATACTCGATAACCTCATTCCTTAACTCTTTTGTATTTTTAGCTCTCTTAATACTACATGGCCAAGCATCAGCCATACTGATAAAAATAAATAAAAAAAACAAAATTAGGAATATTAGGGCTAGCACCCCTATATTCTATTCTATATACTCAACATATTACGGTGCACGTTCCTATTACATTACATCGATTAAAGGTAGAATTGTTCATGCCTTTACTACTATTAATGCACTATTATTATTTACTATTACTACTATGTTTAATACTTTTAAATTTTAAGTTTAAATCTTTTCCTTTGTTTTATCTAGTATTTGTAAACTTAGGCCTACATGATACAGGTCTAAGAAATGTCTTTCTATGTCTTTATTTTCTCTGTGAATACTATTCTCTGAATGCTAGTATTAGCCTACATTATAAATTATACTTTAAGTGGGCCTAAAATACTACATATTGGAAATGTTTCCTTATAATAACCATAATTCTATAACTGTATTGTTTACCAATATATTATATTATATTACAAAATACAAAACTTTAGTCCATAAGCAGCGTAAGTTTGTAAACAAAATGCCTGATTTGTAAACCACACCTTTTTTTAAACTTGTATTTTTACACCGTCTTTAACATCAGTCTACTAACTTCCCCCAATACATTTAGTTCTAGCTATAATTGTATAAATTGTATTATCACACAATTTTCCTTCCAAGTAATGTCTATTGCCGCCATCTGACAAAATTAATATTGTACACTATCTGTAAATGGCCTGCACTCAAGTCTCCATGACTTCGCAGGCTTCTCTAACTTTCTATAAATAGCCACTTTTTAGTAACATGTATGTATTCTGTGTTGAGAATAAAATTGTCTGAAAATGAAAAATGAATGAATGCTGGCGACGCTAGAACGAAAAGGTCCGGCATCTCCCGCGTGGAGGATGAGGGTTTCGGCCCGCTCGGCATATCATTGTCAACACGTTACGGACCAACCCAAGCACGCCAAAAGTGTTTTCAAAAAGTTTCGGACCGTACCCAATGGTATAAACTGGTGATTATATCATTAATACTTTTATTGACGAAAAGCGCTAAAAAGTGTTAACTTTTATCATCGGACCGTAACGTATTTTAATTTGTTTCTGCTAATCCAGTAATAATAATAATAATAATAATAATAATAATAATAATAATAATAATAATAATAATAATAATAATAATAATAATAATAATAATAATAATAATAATAATAATAATATCAGAAAAGACGTTACATAGCAGACATTATAAGGAACTTCTTAAGGATAGCGTCGATAGGGTAGCATCGAACAAATGGTTAACGTCCGGGGACATTTTCAGCGAAACAGAGGGATTTATGATCGCTATTCAAGATAAAGTAATCAAGACTAACAATTACAAAAAATACATACTGAAAGACGTCACAGTGGAAGATAAATGTAGAAAATGTAATATGAACGGCGAAACAATTGAACATATCGTATCTGGGTGCAAAATGCTTTGTCAAACAGATTATCTTCATAGGCATAACCAAGTTGCAAACATTGTACATCAAAAATTAGCCATGAAGTATAAACTTATAAACACAACCACTGCGTATTACAAATACAAGCCTGAAAAGGTATTAGATAGTAAAGACTACAAATTATATTACGACCGGGCAGTTATAACAGACCAAACCATACATCACAATAGACCGGATATTATATTTATTGACAAGAAGAAACGAGAAACGATTTTAATTGATGTTGCCGTCCCTTTATGCCACAATGTAGAGACAACTTGGCGGGAAAAGATGAACAGATATAAGGAATTATCTATTGAAATAAAAAGGTTGTGGAAGCAGAATAATGTAACTGTTATACCATTAATTATATCAGCAAATGGCATTATTCCACGTAAACTCCATGACAGTATCAAACTTATTGGTCTCCAACCGAACATATACATCGAGATGCAAAAAGCAATTATTTTGAACACGTGTAGGATAGTGCGAAAATTTTTGAACTAAGAAGAATGAAGACTTCAAGACGTTATCCATCCCGATGGTGGTTTTCGTGGTTTCCACCGTACAAAGAGCGAATGCTGGGATGAGTACAAATCGGCCACGACCGTACATAGCATCCATAGTTCGGTTTGGAAAAAATAATGTGGACAATGATATATTTAGTAGTTCTAAGTAGATTTTAATAAGGTAAACACATGGAAATACTTGACATTTGTGTCCGTACAACATGTTTATGCCGGTTTTGACCGAGTTTGTATGTATTGCAACAATAAAATAATAATAATAATTATAATTATAATAATAATAATAATAATAATAATAATAATAATAATAATAATAATAATAATAATAATAATAATAATAATAATAATAATAATAATAATAATAATAATAATAATAATAATAATAATAATAATAATAATAATAATAATAATATGATAATGTAAAGGATTCAAAATCCAAATACTCCAGTGTCCAAAACTCCCCCACCAAAATTATTTAAGTGTAAGTAGTGAATAAATATGTACACATTGTAAATACATATGAAAAACCCACTCAAATCGGGATTTTACTGAAATGAAACAAAAACTTCTAATTTGAAAGACGAAAATTCACTGTAAAAAGTAAAGTCACGCGTTTTCGCGGACTTCTATATAAAAGATATGAAATAATGCGTATCTGCAAATGAAGAGTTGCAGAAACGAGGAAAAAGTGGAATTCTCCGGGAAGAAGAGATCGAGGAAAGTGTTTGGGGAAGAGAGAGAGACGGAGGTAGTATCCGCGGTGTCTTATAGCTATCAAGTGACGTCACATCGGTATAACGGATGTGATTCTTCATTCATTCTGCATTCATTCTCCACATTACATAATGCAAGGCGCGCGGCGTCATTATTATTATACGCAAAGCTAACGGCAAAATTGATGTAGGTATAATTAAATTTTTGTGTGCTAATATAACCTTATAACAGCGGCTTTTAATCTGTCAAGACAAGACGAACTGTAAGCGGAGCGTCGCTGTGGTGCTTGTTGCACGCATATCTTTCAGAGCCACACTTTGCATGTAAAAGACAAGCCAAAGATGACGGCAAGACGTTGAACTTGCGGAAATGTGCATTGTGGAAATGTGCACTACCATTCACACGAAATATCAGATTGTGACAACGCTAAAAACTTTCAATGTCTAGTCTATCCAATCAGAAACTAGATGTCTGCGAGAACCAATCAGATGAAAGCTACTGGTTTCGCTGTATTCAAGTTTGTTCGTGTGAACCACACTTTATACGAGTAAACAGTGCGTCTAACAGCGCCTGGTATAAGCTACTTGTGTGAACCACACTTTAGACGTTAACAGTGCATACAGCGCCTGGTATAAGCTACTTGTGTGAACCACACTTTAGACGTTAACAGTGCGTACAGCGCCTGGTATAAGCTACTTGTGTGAACCACACTTTCGACGTTAACAGTGCGTACAGCGCCTGGTATAAGCTACTTGTGTGAACCCCACTTTAGACGTTAACAGTGCGTACAGCGCCTGGTATAAGCTACTTGTGTGAACCAGCGCCTGGTATAAGCTACTTCAACTGACATCACAGCTTCTGCATATTTTAGGTTATATTTGTAAAATAATTATCATCTTCAAATATTTATCGTGTAAGAAATATAAATGGTTTAGTGTTGGATGAATTGGTATTTGCGTCTGCCTACTTCTTAGAATTTATTATTATTATATTCGTTATCTGTTTATTTACGGCGTACTAGACGACTAGGTCGTACGTTGTCGGTCTATTAGTCACCTCTCACGACAGGCAGAGCTACCCAAGACCAATTCTATAATAGTTCCCGAGTTCTGTTGTTTCCCCTATCGTGGCTGCATACACTAGCGTATAGGTTGTTGACCTGCTTGGCGTGACGTCACTGCTGGTTACCTACGTCTCCTCATTACAGCCCGGTACACACTAGCTTTATATTCCTTGAAGTCGCAAACAAGATTAATTGCGCCGCTCTTAATTGCCGTCGTGATGCTCCAGGACTATAATAGTGTCTCCCTCGAGCACCTGCACGATGTTGCAGGTCGGGGCGAGAACTCTTGCGCGCTCCAGGGGGCAAATCAGTCTGACGTCACCAAAGATCTTAGCAGGAAGTACTTTTGATGAGATTTCTTTTTAACTTTTGAAATCTGTTCGTTTTTGTCCGTTTGTGCAGGAAATGGCGATGTCAAACCCACGCGATCCGCGCGATCATGTCACCTCTTGAAATCTTAACTGTATCTTATTTTAAGAACGGCTTATTTTATCATTGGCCGACTGCGAGATTGAGAACGACATGTTTTCAATACACAAGAGTGCGCGTTGCAACTGTGACTGGAATAATGTATTAAATTACTAATGTAATAATGTAATAATGTATTTAATTAATGTAATTTATTTATTTAAAAAATGATTTATTTTTGATCCATTGTAGATGGTCCAACGTTCTAGTCCTGATTTGGGCTGTTCTTTAAAAAGGTGGAATTAATTAAAATAATCGGTGTGATACTGGCAGACATGTTAGCGGTGACTGGAACCACCCATAGGGAGAGGCACAAATTGCAAATGCTATCATGTCCGCTCTCATCGCCTCGATTATCCAAAGTTGAAAAAATATTGGACGTAAAATCCAAGTATCTATACATCTAGCTCATTGAAAATGAACTTTACTCAAGAATTGTTCCAACGTAAGCAGCCTCATGCTGACGACATTGGCTCAACTTAATGTTCTATTTCTCTAGTTCCCAACACCTCTTGTAACAGATCCATTAGTTTCAATTTACATTTACGTATTGACAATCTAAACACCCCAGACACAGCGGGCGTGACTTTAATGGGGCATGCGCACTTTACGAAGCGGAAGACTGCCTTCACGAATGTGTGTAAGAACGCCAGGTATCTGATGATTTTCGTTGAAACAGAGTGCATGAAAGCGACGCTAGATAAAGATCTGAGTTCAGCATGACGTTGCGACAACTTTACAAACATTTGCCAGGATAACAATGTTCAGTGTCGTGACGCCACTATACTCAGTCGCTGCTGTTGTTCTGCTCGGCGTTGTTATCGCTGCCTTCAGACAGATAACAATGCTCAGTGTTGTGACGTCACTATACTCAGTCGCTGCTGTTGTTCTGCTCGGCGTTGTTATCGTTGCCTTCAGACAGATAACAATGCTCAGTGTTGTGACGCCACTATACTCAGTCGCTGCTGTTGTTCTGCTCGGCGTTGTTATCGTTGCCTTCAGACAGATAACAATGTTCAGTGTCGTGACGCCACTATACTCAGTCGCTGCTGTTGTTCTGCTCGGCGTTGTTATCGTTGCCTTCAGACAGATAACAATGCTCAGTGTTGTGACGCCACTATACTCAGTCGCTGCTGTGGTTCTGCTCGGCGTTGTTATCGTTGCCTTAAGACAGATAACAATGTTCAGTGTCGTGACGCCACTATACTCAGTCGCTGCTGTTGTTCTGCTCGGCGTTGTTATCGTTGCCTTCAGACAGATAACAATGCTCAGTGTTGTGACGCCACTATACTCAGTCGCTGCTGTGGTTCTGCTCGGCGTTGTTATCGTTGCCTTCAGACAGATAACAATGTTCAGTGTCGTGACGCCACTATACTCAGTCGCTGCTGTTGTTCTGCTCGGCGTTGTTATCGTTGCCTTCAGACAGATAACAATGTTCAGTGTCGTGACGCCACTATACTCAGTCGCTGCTGTTGTTCTGCTCGGCGTTGTTATCGTTGCCTTCAGACAGATAACAATGTTCAGTGTCGTGACGCCACTATACTCAGTCGCTGCAGTTGTTCTGCTCGGCGTTGTTATCGTTGCCTTCAGACAGATAACAATGCTCAGTGTTGTGACGTCACTATACTCAGTCGCTGCTGTTGTTCTGCTCGGCGTTGTTATCGTTGCCTTCAGACAGATAACAATGTTCAGTGTCGTGACGCCACTATACTCAGTCGCTGCTGTTGTTCTGCTCGGCGTTGTTATCGTTGCCTTCAGACAGATAACAATGCTCAGTGTCGTGACGTCACTATACTCAGTCGCTGCTGTTGTTCTGCTCGGCGTTGTTATCGTTGCCTTCAGACAGATAACAATGCTCAGTGTCGTGACGCCACTATACTCAGTCGCTGCTGTTGTTCTGCTCGGCGTTGTTATCGTTGCCTTAAGACAGATAACAATGTTCAGTGTCGTGACGTCACTATACTCAGTCGCTGCTGTTGTTCTGCTCGGCGTTGTTATCGTTGCCTTCAGACAGATAACAATGCTCAGTGTTGTGACGTCACTATACTCAGTCGCTGCTGTTGTTCTGCTCGGCGTTGTTATCGTTGCCTTCAGACAGATAACAATGCTCAGTGTCGTGACGCCACTATACTCAGTCGCTGCTGTGGTTCTGCTCGGCGTTGTTAACGTTGCCTTCAGACAGATAACAATGTTCAGTGTCGTGACGCCACTATACTCAGTCGCTGCTGTTGTTCTGCTCGGCGTTGTTATCGTTGCCTTCAGACAGATAACAATGCTCAGTGTTGTGACGTCACTATACTCAGTCGCTGCTGTTGTTCTGCTCGGCGTTGTTATCGTTGCCTTCAGACAGATAACAATGCTCAGTGTTGTGACGTCACTATACTCAGTCGCTGCTGTTGTTCTGCTCGGCGTTGTTATCGTTGCCTTCAGACAGATAACAATGTTCAGTGTTGTGACGTCACTATACTCAGTCGCTGCTGTTGTTCTGCTCGGCGTTGTTATCGTTGCCTTCAGACAGATAACAATGTTCAGTGTCGTGACGCCACTATACTCAGTCGCTGATGTTGTTCTGCTCGTCGTTGTTATCGCTGCCTTCAGACAGATAACAATGTTCAGTGTCGTGACGCCACTATACTCAGTCGCTGCAGTTGTTCTGCTCGGCGTTGTTATCGTTGCCTTCAGACAGATAACAATGCTCAGTGTCGTGACGCCACTATACTCAGTCGCTGCTGTTGTTCTGCTCGGCGTTGTTATCGTTGCCTTCAGACAGATAACAATGTTCAGTGTCGTGACGCCACTATACTCAGTCGCTGCAGTTGTTCTGCTCGGCGTTGTTATCGTTGCCTTCAGACAGATAACAATGTTCAGTGTCGTGACGCCACTATACTCAGTCGCTGCTGTTGTTCTGCTTGGCGTTGTTATCGTTGCCTTCAGACAGATAACAATGTTCAGTGTCGTGACGCCACTATACTCAGTCGCTGCTGTTGTTCTGCTCGGCGTTGTTATCGCTGCCTTCAGACAGATAACAATGTTCAGTGTCGTGACGCCACTATACTCAGTCGCTGCTGTGGTTCTGCTCGGCGTTGTTATCGTTGCCTTCAGACAGATAACAATGTTCAGTGTCGTGACGCCACTATACTCAGTCGCTGCTGTGGTTCTGCTCGGCGTTGTTATCGTTGCCTTCAGACAGATAACAATGTTCAGTGTCGTGACGCCACTATACTCAGTCGCTGCTGTGGTTCTGCTCGGCGTTGTTATCGTTGCCTTCAGACAGATAACAATGTTCAGTGTCGTGACGCCACTATACTCAGTCGCTGCTGTTGTTCTGCTCGGCGTTGTTATCGTTGCCTTCAGACAGATAACAATGTTCAGTGTCGTGACGTCACTATACTCAGTCGCTGCTGTTGATCTGCTCGGCGTTGTTATCGCTGCCTTCAGACAGATAACAATGCTCAGTGTCGTGACGTCACTATACTCAGTCGCTGCTGTTGTTCTGCTCGGCGTTGTTATCGTTGCCTTCAGACAGATAACAATGTTCAGTGTCGTGACGCCACTATACTCAGTCGCTGATGTTGTTCTGCTCGTCGTTGTTATCGCTGCCTTCAGACAGATAACAATGTTCAGTGTCGTGACGCCACTATACTCAGTCGCTGCTGTTGTTCTGCTCGGCGTTGTTATCGTTGCCTTCAGACAGATAACAATGTTCAGTGTCGTGACGCCACTATACTCAGTCGCTGCTGTTGTTCTGCTCGGCGTTGTTAACGTTGCCTTCACACAGATAACAATGCTCAGTGTCGTGACGCCACTAAACTCAGTCGCTGCTGTTGTTCTGCTCGGCGTTGTTATCGTTGCCTTCAGACAGATAACAATGTTCAGTGTCGTGACGCCACTATACTCAGTCGCTGCAGTTGTTCTGCTCGGCGTTGTTATCGTTGCCTTCAGACAGATAACAATGTTCAGTGTCGGGACGCCACTAAACTCAGTCGCTGCTGTTGTTCTGCTTGGAGTTGTTAACGTTGCCTTCAGACAGATAACAATGTTCAGTGTCGCCACTATACTCAGTCGCTGCTGTTGTTCTGCTCGGCGTTGTTATCGTTGCCTTCAGACACATAACAATGTTCAGTGTCGTGACGCCACTATACTCAGTCGCTGCTGTTGTTCTGCTCGGCGTTGTTATCGTTGCCTTCAGACAGATAACAATGCTCAGTGTCGTGACGCCACTATACTCAGTCGCTGCAGTTGTTCTGCTCGGCGTTGTTATCGTTGCCTTCAGACAGATAACAATGTTCAGTGTCATGACGCCACTATACTCAGTCGCTGCTGTTGTTCTGCTCGGCGTTGTTATCGTTGCCTTCAGGCAGATAACAAATGTGTTGACGACCACTCTAAGTGCTGCATTCATTATGATGTACACTGTACACAACAACTAGCAAGTTATAATATAATCTAGTTTGTCGTAACCTTCGCAATCAGGGGCCTTCGTCAAAGTGTCACAACTAAGTTTTTTTTTCTTTGCTTTCAAGATCCGCAACTCAATAGCATTCAAGTGAGCGAGCTCTGTTTCTTTTCAACAAAACAAATGGTAAGAGAGGATTACGCCTTGGTCTGAGGCAGTATACGGTATAGAGGACATACACGTCCTGGGGTCTGTGGAAAACGCGGCCTGTGAATTCGCGTCCTGCGGAGGCACGGGTGTAGAAATTTAGGCCTGCACAAACCAGTTTATTCAAAGTCACCGCCAACCACTTAAGATGAACAGTATTCAACAGTATAGATAAACCACCCCCGAACCTGGTGCCTCGATTTCCGCAGAAGGATGTTAAGGGATTACGCAGGTAGCGTGCCTCGAATTCACAGGGCTTGTTTTCCGAGTTCCCTACGTCTTGTACCATGCATGCATATCCAGTTAGATTAACTGTCAGTTTAATGTTTTGTAGAACTAATTGCTTGCCACACTTAATTAATTTCTTGCAAGTAAATAGCATAAATAAACACTTGCAGAACAAGTATTTGAAACATTTGTGGAAGAATAAAGAAATATTATTAGCAACTTTTTTAAATTGTAAATTACTTGTAATATTTTAAATACTGTTATATGTGTCAAAAGAAAATGCCAACCGTTACAAATAATAACCAGAAATAGACTGATTTTTTGTAAGAATTAGAAGTCAATATTTAACAAAGTGGAAATGAAAATAACTAGATAAAAAAACTTGTGAAAAGTTGACAGATGAAATCTTAAGCCAAAATCCTCTCTTTTATGCTGAACTAAATAACATGGCAGTAATTATTTAACTCACGTGACGTCATTTCAAACCCAACAATCCGTCCGACCAATCACGGTAAATCAACGAGATGTGACATGTCTGCACATGTTTATTAGCGAGATGTATCAAACAATCTGTCACATCTGTCCCACTCATTAAACATAGGGCTAGAGTTGACATAACGTTGCGTGTGTACACAAGATTGTTGTCCGCCATTGTGATTATCTCCTCCCATTATGTAATTAATCCAATCACCGTTCTCGTCGGCCGCCGCGTCATGACGTAATGACGTAGCGCAGCGCAACCTTGAGGCGTTATTGATTGATGCTGTGTTGGGTCCATGCGAGGCAGCGCAGGCGCATTGGACCCTCGCAATGAATGTGGGACACGGCCGAGCCTACCTCTACACTCGACATCACCTTGGAGAATACTAATGTTTTCCGTTTCGGCAGATCGATATCGTGGAGGGGGGTTGGGCGGGCGCTACCCCATGGATTTGACCTTGAACCTTTGAACGGGGCGGCGGGACGAGGTCGCACCCCGTGTTTACCGGGGCTCGAACTCACGATGCACCTGCGAGGGGCCACTGAGCTCAGCATCGTGCACGCGAATGAGGTGAGCAAATAGTTCTCGACCAATCAGAAGCCTGGGGAGAACGCGGCGTGTGAAGCAAATACTATTGACGCTCACTCGTTGCGTTAGCTTGATCCACTTTATACACGACCTGTAATCTGTTATACTCGCCCTAACGTTTTGAAGATCTTCGACCGCCTTCGATCGCCGCTGAGCCAAGGAGAGCAGCAATCCATGGACTCATACTGTCTCGGATTCTAATTTACTTCCCCCTTTATCTTCAAGTGCGCTGTTTCAACGAAAATCAACACGTTCCTGTCGTTCTATCAGACATTCGTAAACGCAGTCTCTTTCTCTTAGTAGAGTATACAAGCATAAATACTCACGTCCACTGTGGTACTGTCCAGGTATCTAGCCCATGAGCGTAAATTCAACTAGAGAATTAAACTAACTTGGTTCTATTGGGCTCGCTATTCGTAAGCATGAGACTAGCTACGTTGGGGGAACATTAATAGGTATACGGCAACAAAGTATAGAAGATAATAGTTAATCCATTTATAACATATTCAGTCGTTTATAAATTACAACGAAAGGAGGAAAGAAAGAGAGAAAAAGAAAAAAAAGAAAGATAGAAAGAAAGAAAGAAAGAAAGAAAGAAAGAAAGAAAGAAAGAAAGAAAGAAAGAAAGAAAGAAAGAAAGAAAGGAAGAAAGAAAGAAAGAAAGAAAGAAAGAAGAAAGAAGAAGGAAAGAAAGAAAGAAACAAACAAACAAACAAACAAACAAACAAACAAACAAACAAACAAACAAACAAACAAAGAAGGATAGAAAGAAGGAAGGAAGGAAGCATTTGCTCTCACCGCGCGGTTCGCTCATTGAGATGAAAACTAGACTTACTTACCTACCAGAATGAGCTGCTCAATCCACCCCTACCACCCCTACCACCCCTACCAGGTCTATCGTGTGGGTCAAGCAAACGTTCACGTCTTGACAAACCCATCAATGGACAACCACTAACATCCAGGGGTCTCACCAGTCAACGACGTTGGCTCTTCAATAAGACAACCACTAACATCTAGAGGTCTCACCAGTCAACGACGTTGGCTCTTCAATAAGACAACCACTAACATCCAGAGGTCTCATCAGTCAACGACGTTGGCTCTTCAATAAGACAACCACTAACATCCAGAGGTCTCATCAGTCAACGACGTTGGCTCTTCAATAAGACAACCACTAACATCCAGGGGTCTCACCAGTCAACGACGTTGGCTCTTCAATAAGACAACCACTAACATCCAGGGGTCTCACCAGTCAACGACGTTGGCTCTTCAATAAGACAACCACTAACATCCAGAGGTCTCACCAGTCAACGACGTTGGCTCTTCAATAAGACAACCACTAACATCCAGGGGTCTCACCAGTCAACGACGTTGGCTCTTCAATAAGACAACCACTAACATCCAGGGGTCTCACCAGTCAACGACGTTGGCTCTTCAATAAGACAACCACTAACATCCAGGGGTCGCACCAGTCAACGACGTTGGCTCTTCAATAAGACAACCACTAACATCCAGGGGTCGCACCAGTCAACGACGTTGGCTCTTCAATAAGACAACCACTAACATCCAGGGGTCTCACCAGTCAACGACGTTGGCTCTTCAATAAGACAACCACTAACATCCAGGGGTCTCACCAGTCAACGACGTTGGCTCTTCAATAAGACAACCACTAACATCCAGGGGTCGCACCCGTCAACGACGTTGGCTCTTCAATAAGACAACCACTAACATCCAGGGGTCTCACCAGTCAACGACGTTGGCTCTTCAATAAGACAACCACTAACATCCAGGGGTCTCACCAGTCAACGACGTTGGCTCTTCAATAAGACAACCACTAACATCCAGGGGTCGCACCAGTCAACGACGTTGGCTCTTCAATAAGACAACCACTAACATCCAGGGGTCTCACCAGTCAACGACGTTGGCTCTTCAATAAGACAACCACTAACATCCAGGGGTCTCACCAGTCAACGACGTTGGCTCTTCAATAAGACAACCACTAACATCCAGGGGTCTCACCAGTCAACGACGTTGGCTCTTCAATAAGACAACCACTAACATCCAGGGGTCTCACCAGTCAACGACGTTGGCTCTTCAATAAGACAACCACTAACATCCAGGGGTCGATCTCACCAGTCAACGACGTTGGCTCTTTTATGGAAATGAAAAGAATCATATTATACTGAATTAACTACACGCTAGCGGCAATCAGAAATACAAATGTTAATTTAATAACGTTTGGTCGTGTGGTTTTTATTGCAGCAGTTACTATTTTATTACCTACCATATAATACACACAACCTCATGCGGTAGTATTATTACAGTGTTATATTGCTTGATTTACGTACTGGGGTGTTGTTTCGTCGCTCGCAAGTACAGTAACAATAATCATGATACCAACCTACAACACCGCTTACCTACACATTTCTCTCGCCTCCATGGAAGACATTTGCAAATAATACAACCGAGAAGAATTCTGTCTGGTTTATTTAATTTCAGCCGTGTATTATAGTTGCTGAAAGAACTCTGTCTTGCGTTATTCGTAATTACGACTTAAAACCCTGTGTATATTTTAATATGCTTGAATTTTTCCTTTATAAAAGGTTATTCAACCAATATATCAAATCTGGTGGTAAAACTGATAATGAATTAATTTTGTAAAACACGTTCAAACACGTACAAGAGTCTATACCGCATCTGTTTTCTCTTCTTTATCGTGCAAATGCCTGCTGAAGGTGTAAACTCACGGAGAAAGATGTCTGGTGCTGCCGACACAGCTGAGTGATCTCATGTGGCCAAGTACCAACCTAACTCTAGTTGCAGTTCAGTCCCTGAATCAGCTTGAAACCGGTATTCCCATCCACAAAACTCTTCCATTCGCTCATCAGCTCGCTCATCCTTTCACGTGGCAATATCATGTGCCTTCTCACAACAACCCCTACCCGCCCTTCTCCAGGAAGAGAAGAAGAAAAACAATTTATTCTGAGCTGTCTGATGTACATCAGGTGACCACAAGGATCCAGAATTACTTAAACAAAAAATACATAACAAATACAAACGGGTTTTAACCATTTTTACGTGTTGTTATATAAATGATTTTGTAATATATACTTATACTACTAATACTACTACTACTAATACTACTAGTGTTCCAATGGCTTTGTGTCCAGGAGACGCCATTGCCTGTCTTAAAGTTTTCAACTGAATCGTAACACACATCAAAGCAGCTTACCTCTTTCATGACCAAACTCAAAGAGTTTGCTGTTAATTAAACCTACTTTACTCTGTTACCGAATTTCTTGATGACTAATTTTATAACCGTATTCTTTATTTGTATTATAGCATGGTCACTAATAATTTCTACTGTAGGCTATAGTTTTAAACTCTCATTAATTCTATCCATTTACTATCATACCACTAGATTTCGTATTATTGGCGAATCCGTGTAACTGATAACCAGTTGAGGTATATAAGACCCTCCTCACGGTGACCGGTGTCCGCAAAGAGGGCTCTCGTGGCTCTATCGTCTATCGGATAATCGTCCCTTTGCTCATTCATCGTCTTGCTCTATGTTTAAACGTTTTCATCTGTCTCACTGCCCTCTATGCGACCTGAACATCCACCAACTCCCAGACTGGACTCCCCTGGGCCGACCCCGGCGATGTGTGATAGCTCTGATGTCATATTATGGTCTAGCTATGGAGAACGTCGTAAAACAACAGAATAAGAATCCAATGGAGGATAAAGAATATATGAATACGTAGAGATACTATCATTGCTTGTGTTGGTGTTGGAAATAGTGACGTCACGATGAGCAACTCAGGTAAGACTACTTCACTCCGCTCAGCAGGAGAGCAACAAGCAGACTACCCGCGCCGACTAGCGTTGCGTTGTAATAGCGCGCGTGAAGTGACCGAACTTCTTAGAATGTTTCAAGGGTGTCCTAAGGATCGAACTTCAACTTCAAAACTTCATCCAACAACAAATCAGAGAGCCCTTTACAATACATGATGTGCCAACAGCAATGAATTATTTCATTTGGATAGTTGAGAGAAATGTCCAAGTGATGTTTGCAAGACCCAGAGTTCAATTTGCATTACGACTAAAGAAATCTTCAGAAAATCTTTAATTTACGATTACTTGTGATAACAACCGAACGCGCGACTTTCTCAACTTAAAGTTATTTCCATATCAAGCAGCACAGTTGGCAGTTGACCCACCAACCCTATTGGTAATATTGACATGCGTTACCCAATGTAAGTTGAAGATTGAGCACCATTCCAGCTTCGTAATGCATATTGGGATGATAACTGTGCTTCTTGAGAAAGAATTGGAGTATAACATGGCGTGCTAATGTTGAGACTGAGCACTTCTGTCCCTATACGACATTTCCACAACAATCTTGCGAGTGACGTCATAGATGAGTGAGTCGGAGCCAATCAGCGGGCGGCTGTTCAAATACTGCCAGTTGGTTGGCCAATGCCTCACTCGGCAATGACGTCATAGATGAGTGAGTCGGAGCCAATCAGCGGGGGGCTCTTCAAATACTGCCAGTTGGTTGGCCAATGCCTCACTCGGCTATGACGTCATAGATGACTATGAGTGAGTCGGAGCCAATCAGCGGGGGGCTCTTCAAATACTGCCAGTTGGTTGGCCAATGCCTCACTCGGCTATGACGTCATAGATGAGTGAGTCGGAGCTAATCAGCGGGTGGCTGTTCAAATACTGCCCATTGGTTGGCCATGCCTCACTCGGCTATGATGTCATAGATGAGTGATTCGGAGCCAATCAGCGGGCGGCTGTTCAAATACTGCCAGTTGGTTGGCCAATGCCTCTTCGGCTATGACGTAGGCATCCACAAGGTTTCTGTGGGACGACTTTATTAGTATTTATTACTATTATTTGTATTATTATTTTCGTCTTTTAATTAACCCTTAGGTCGTATGATGTCGGCTTTTCTTCCTGTTGGTTATTGTCGTTGGAGTTATTACAACAGCATACAGCATAGAGTATGGTATGAGCTAGTCTGGAGGCGACACGCGTATAACAATAACAATTAATTACTATCGTTATTCTGACGGTAGTTTACACTGTTTTGTTCCTTCAACTAGAATCACGTTTGTTGTGTGAGCCCCGTTGAATGGCTCAGGTCGGGTCCCGAGCGAGCCTCCCATAGCAACCAGAACCAGCTGGCGTTGTCTCACACTGAACACAGCCGCGTGGTGTATTGTGGGGACGCGCCAGACGCCGACACAAACGGGACGCGTCGAAAGGGCAAAGTTCAACAATGGACAATGCCTTGTCTGCTGAACAATTCACGCGTGGCTTTGTTGAATGAGTGAACGAGGCACTTCTCAGACTTACTCGTCGACTCAAGTGACTTTTGTTCGTTAAAAATTACGAAATGTACAAACATTATGGTGTTGTTCACAACCTCTTAAGCGAAAGACCGCGTATGCAGAAGAGGGGTTATCTATCACTTCATTTTACTTAACAAAAAAGCTGTTCGCGGTGGCTCATGCGTTTGGGGCCCAGGTCCTAAACGTATGCCAACAATTGACATGGATTTGAATCTCGCATAAGAAATGTTATTTTTTTTTGGTAATTGGCTTTCACAATCGTCCATAACCCATCATCGTCTCGAATAGCATGGTTGCAATGATGGAAATGTAAAACAAGAAGAATCGTCATCTTTTAATAAACTGGTAAAAGTAAAATGTTTGCTGTAATTAGTTGTGTATTCGTGCAATCAGAATGTTTCAAGGGTGCCGTAAGATCGAACAAGTCCAAGAGTGATTCTTTCACATATAGAAGTAAACTGTGAAGTATATACAACAGATGATGTATCGGGGGATGAGCGGAACACGCAATAATGAACGTGTAGCCTACGGAAAAGTTCAGCCAGTTCAATCAACTTTTTTGTGCGCGATACGTAGAAAAACAACCGAACAACCCCATTGTTTTAACATTGTCTTATATCAGAGTGTCCCTACCGGGGTGCTGCGGAGGGTGGGCTGCCGCAAACCTCTCGTCCTAGGGGTGCCGCGAAATTTTCGTTGAATATGAAAAAATCTCGTTTTTGAACATTTTGTTAATAAAACTAAATAATAATTATTAATATTGTAACAGTACAAACGAAAACATTACTCTAAACTCTTAACCACTATTGAATTTTTACTGAAACATATGACAACGAGGATGCAACGTTTTTTACTGCTGATTAACACTCACCCTCCATCCCCCCCCCCCCCCCACCCCCCTCAACCCTAAATAACAATTAAAAGACAATTAAGAAAACAGCATCATATTTCTTCTGCAGTTTTCGTCATATCTGTGTGAGTTGGATTTTTAGCATTAAGTAACATTAAGGTTGGAATTCATAGTCGGCCCCTACACCTAGGGGCACCCATTGTTGCTATGGAGTTGTTTTGTTCATGGGAAATAACATGGAAACAACTTGGCAAGACAAATCAGTTGAAGAGAAAATTATATGTGTGTCCACTATCCGACCAAATCAAAGATATTAAAAAAAAAAAAAACACACCAAAACTAGATTTACCACTAACATAGCTAGTAATGAATGAATATCCAACTTTAAGTTAGTGGTTTTACAGGATAATTTAATTAAATTTACAAAGTGTTCATTTAATGCAATTCTTATATATTTTAGAAAATTATAGTTTTAAGTGTGGACGGTAGTTATGGGGGGGGGGGAGGGGGGGTTGCCACGTGTTTACAGAATGTAGGCTTGGGTTGGGGTGCCTTGAGTTGAAAAAGGTTGGGAACCAAGCTGTCTATAGTTGTGAGTGTCGCTTTAATTTTGATGTTTGTAAAGTGTTTGTACGAATAAGATGTATCTCGTCATTGTAATCTCATGCATCCTCGTCATCATTCCTCGTCATTGGCGCGTCATCACCATATATATCATATTTGGCACACTCAGGTGTAAACATGTCTCTGTTACCCTCGACAATGGGCGTCTCAGGCGCGACTTTCTGCCGCTCGCAGCGCTAGCAGTACTGAAGGGCCCAACTCGATCTTTGCACCTCGTTTTCTCAATTCAAACATTCAAGCCGTTTATATTTAATACTTTTAAATATAAATTATCCATTGTAGTAATGTTTTACAAGGTTTTTGACAGAGAATACCTTTATTATAGATACAAAACAAACATATTGTCGTTTGACAGTTAGACAGTTGACTAACGACAATATATAACATGGAATGAATTACAAAGTTGGACCCTTCAGGACAGGTGCTGCAACCTACTTCAGCTTTGACCTGAGACGCCCATTAGCTTTGGCTATACGCGCCTCGAGACAACCTTACAGATGCTTTCGTCATAGACGAGTGACCAACCAGCGAGCTCCCCGAGCTGAGCCGACACAGTACCGATCGCTGATTGGCCACTAGTTGCTCGTCTATGACGAGTGACCAACCAGCGAGCTCCCCGAGCTGAGCCGACACAGTACCGATCGCTGATTGGCCACTAGTCGCTCGTCTATGACGAGTGACCAACCAGCGAGCTCCCCGAGCTGAGCCGACACAGTACCGATCGCTGATTGGCCACTAGTTGCTCGTCTATGACGAGTGACCAACCAGCGAGCTCCCCGAGCTGAGCCGACACAGTACCGATCGCTGATTGGCCACTAGTTGCTCGTCTATGACGAGTGACCAACCAGCGAGCTCCCCGTGCTAAACAACATAGTTGGTGGAGGTGCCGGTCTTCCTGATTCATAACATAGCCCCACACTCCAACTAAGTGGCAGATTATACAGTACCTTTACGAATGTGTGAAAAAACGACAGGAATCCGTGGATTGTCGTTGCATCAGCGTGCACGAAAGGTGCTGAGGTGATGATCTGAGGTCGGTATGGAACTGTCGGCCGAGGGAGTTGTGACTGTGTCGTGTGTGAATACAAGAGTGTGTGATCGATAACAAGGAAAGTGGGTTAAGAGTTTAGACGGTCAGGACTAGAGAGTCGTAAAGACTGCTTGACATTGACTGGGGGAGACGTCTAGAGCGGCCCGTCTCGCAAGCGTCGAGACGTGAAGCCCCCTTCTTCAGCCGGGATATTGAAAACCTGTCAACCGCAGCCTTACTGAGATGGATTCACTCGATTAAATATAAACACGTTTTTTTTTGGTTAGATGTATGGAATTTAATCATTTAAAATTAATTTTGTTTTCTCTTATTTTAATAATTATATTTTTGCATTAATATATTATATTATTTTATTAAATTTAGGTTTATATACCGATTAATTCTTTTCTCAATTAAGTTGCATTGTTCTTGTTCTCTACAGTAGTTTTGTACTGTTTCTTTATTATCTTTATTTTGTGTTTTTAGTGTCTTTCTTTACTATAATTTTGCTTCCAAATAAACATTAAGTTGGCACTCTTGGATTCGAGTATTTCGTCAGCATGAGACCAGTTATGTTGAGAAAAGTAACAAATTTACTTTCAGCGCGTGTATTGGTTTTGGAATAGAAACGATATAGTGACAGACTGCGATAGACTGCGACAACTTTACTTTCAGCGCGTGTATTGGTATTGAAATAGTAACGATATAGTGACAGACTGCGATAGACTGCGACAACTTTACTTTCAGCGCGTGTATTGGTTTTGGAATAGTAACGATAAAGTGATAGACTACGATAGCAGTCGTCCAGATGATGAGTCGTGGTCACGTGACACTTTCCCTAGAAGCGATTGGTGGTCACATTTGAGTGTTGTTCTCTGCCGAGTGCAGACACAACTACTGCAGACTACACCTGCTATCCGACTGCTCTCGTAGCAGTGTGGTCGCAGTCGCACCGCTGAGCCGCAGGTCGCGCCGTCTGGTCGCCAGCCGGTGGTCGCAGACGCTCCGAAAGAACCGCTCTCATAACAAACTACTGTGTGCAGTGGTTGTTGGGTCGCAGTCGCGTCTAAGAATTCAACCTTAAGGTTGTGTGTTCACAGTTAGCCTGCGAAACTCCCACTTTCAGTATGTTACAATTCCTTTCAAATGTATGATCCCAAATGAAAATCAAAATATGTCGTCCTGTAGAGAATGTAGTGCTCTTATGGATGATTCTTTGTTCCAATCAATATTTCCGTTTTTCAGATGCTCTTAAGTACGTTTTGTAATGTTATGTTGATTGTGACAATTTAAAATCATGCCATCGTAACAAACCGGAATTGGGTGTTCCGCAAGGCAGGTTAATATACAGTCTTCCAACAAGCAGGTATCGGTATGATAGTCAAACGCAGACTTGTGTTCTGTAGAAAATCCGGCCGCAAACATCAGGAATGTTTCAGGTAAGCCGTCAGCATCCGACTTCTTTTGCCGAACACCATTTACCACCTTACAGTGATGAATGGGCCATAAGTAATGTAACAATCCAATTTGTGTGTGATGGGTGTGTATGAAGTCATACGCAACTCAATCACCTCGTGAATAATCGATATAGCTTCAAATCGATTGAAAGATAATTGAAGATATCATGAAGTGTGTACATGTCAACAGGTTCGTTCCAATATTATTATGATCTGACGTCCCGTATTTTTATGCCGCCTTACTTTTTGTAGTTGCTTTTATGTCAACATGATAATGGGTAAAATGTCAGAAATGATTTATGAACTAAAAATAAGAAGAATGTTTGGCGTACGACGCTTTTAGGCTGTCACATCACTCACATGGCACTTAATTTTTATTTTGCCAGTCTGCATTTTGTCAACCGTCTATTAATTGCTGCGTAATGGCGGCAGCTTCGTCCCATCTCATCCCATCTCGCCTGGATGAAAGTGAAGTGCAGGGAACATAAAAGACTGGGGCGAGTTTTATGGCACATCCCTTTGATTGGGTTTTCTTCTAATGGCCCATTTTTACTCCCATTATCTCATTATGGCTGATGGTGTCACAGAATCTCCTAACTCAACTTCACAGACTAGGGGATAAAGGCTCAACAGGAGGCTTCGTTGTCTAACAAAATAATTAATCGTCGATTTCAAATGAAAGATTGTCGTAGTTTAGTGATAAACATGTCAGCAGTGCTTCGACACCAATGCACGCATGTAACATGTACAAATGAAGGAAAATGTACAAAATAGATTTACATGCGATCAATTCAGAGATGCCAAGATGTACAACTGATACCATTTAACAATTTGCGGTTTAGTCCGTACACGTCGCAGTTATTTGTTTACTGTGTGTCCAACTCCCAGATCTCTACAATGCAAACTACTGGCAAGATTGCTGATACGTGCGGTGTGATTGTGAGCCCACATTCAGACCATCCCACGAAATAGCGCATCAAACAGAAAATTACATTTGAAACATGGAAGACAATGTTTGGTTGTATATTCTCCCGTGGCTGCGTGATGTTTAGGTCAGTACTTCTCAAACTGTGTGGCCCGCCTTATTGGACAATGTTTGGTTGTATATTCTCACGTGGCTGCGTGATGTTTAGGTCAGTACTTCGCAAACTGTGTGGCCCGCCTTATTGGACAATGTTTGGTTGTATATTCTCACGTGGCTGCGTGATGTTTAGGTCAGTACTTCTCAAACTGTGTGGCCCGCCTTATTGGACAATGTTTGGTTGTATATTCTCACGTGGCTGCATGATGTTTAGGTCAGTACTTCTCAAACTGTGTGGCCCGCCTTATTGGACAATGTTTGGTTGTATATTCTCACGTGGCTGCGTGATGTTTAGGTCAGTACTTCTCAAACTGTGTGGCCCGCCTTATTGGACAATGTCTGGTTGTATATTCTCACGTGGCTGCGTCATGTTTAAGTCAGTACTTCTCAAACTGTGTGGCCCGCCTTATTGGACAATGTTTGGTTGTATATTCTCACGTGGCTGCGTGATGTTTAAGTCAGTACTTCTCAAACTGTGTGGCCCGCCTTATTGGACAATGTTTGGTTGTATATTCTCACGTGGCTGCGTGATGTTTAGGTCAGTACTTCTCAAACTGTGTGGCCCGCCTTATTGGACAATGTTTGGTTGTATATTCTCACGTGGCTGCGTGATGTTTAGGTCAGTACTTCTCAAACTGTGTGGCCCGCCTTATTGGACAACGTTTGGTTGTATATTCTCACGTCCCTGCGTGATGTTTAGGTCAGTACTTCTCAAACTGTGTGGCCCGCCTTATTGGACAATGTTTGGTTGTATATTCTCACGTGGCTGCGTGATGTTTAGGTCAGTACTTCTCAAACTGTGTGGCCCGCCTTATTGGACAATGTTTGGTTGTATATTCTCACGTGGCTGCGTGATGTTTAGGTCAGTACTTCTCAAACTGTGTGGCCCGCCTTATTGGACAATGTTTGGTTGTATATTCTCACGTGGCTGCGTGATGTTTAGGTCAGTACTTCTCAAACTGTGTGGCCCGCCTTATTAGACAATGTTTGGTTGTATATTCTCACGTGGCTGCGTGATGTTTAGGTCAGTACTTCTCAAACTGTGTGGCCCGCCTTATTGGACAATGTTTGGTTGTATATTCTCACGTGGCTGCGTGATGTTTAGGTCAGTACTTCTCAAACTGTGTGGCCCGCCTTATTGGACAATGTTTGGTTGTATATTCTCACGTGGCTGCGTGATGTTTAGGTCAGTACCTTCTCAAACTGTGTGGCCCGCCTTATTGAACAATGTTTGGTTGTATATTCTCCCGTGGCTGAGTGATGTTTAGGTCAGCACTTCTCAAACTGTGTGGCCCGCCTTATTGGACAATGTTTGGTTGTATATTCTCACGTGGCTGCGTGATGTTTAGGTCAGTACCTTCTCAAACTGTGTGGCCCGCCTTATTGGACAATGTTTGGTTGTATATTCTCACGTGGCTGCGTGATGTTTAGGTCAGTACTTCTCAAACTGTGTGGCCCGCCTTATTGGACAATTTTTGGTTGTATATTCTCCCGTGGCTGCGTGATGTTTAGGTCAGCACATCTCAAACTGTGTGGCCCGCCTTATTGGACAATGTTTAGTTGTATATTCTCACGTGGCTGCGTGATGTTTAGGTCAGTACTTCTCAAACTGTGTGGCCCGCCTTATTGGACAATGTTTGGTTGTATATTCTCACGTGGCTGCGTGATGTTTAGGTCAGTACTTCTCAAACTGTGTGGCCCGCCTTATTGGACAATGTTTGGTTGTATATTCTCACGTGGCTGCGTGATGTTTAGGTCAGTACTTCTCAAACTGTGTGGCCCGCCTTATTGGACAATGTTTGGTTGTATATTCTCACGTGGCTGCGTGATGTTTAGGTCAGTACTTCTCAAACTGTGTGGCCCGCCTTATTGAACAATGTTTGGTTGTATATTCTTACGTGGCTGCGTGATGTTTAGGTCAGTACTTCTCAAACTGTGTGGCCCGCCTTATTGGACAATGTTTGGTTGTATATTCTCACGTGGCTGCGTGATGTTTAGGTCAGTACTTCTCAAACTGTGTGGCCCGCCTTATTGGACAATGTTTGGTTGTATATTCTCACGTGGCTGCGTGATGTTTAGGTCAGTACTTCTCAAACTATGTGGCCCGCCTTATTGGACAATGTTTGGTTGTATATTCTCACGTGGCTGCGTGATGTTTAGGTCAGTACTTCTCAAACTATGTGGCCCGCCTTATTGGACAATGTTTGGTTGTATATTCTCACGTGGCTGCGTGATGTTTAGGTCAGTACTTCTCAAACTGTGTGGCCCGCCTTATTGGACAATGTTTGGTTGTATATTCTCACGTGGCTGCGTGATGTTTAGGTCAGTACTTCTCAAACTGTGTGGCCGGCCTTATTGGACAATGTTTGGTTGTATATTCTCACGTGGCTGCGTGATGTTTAGGTCAGTACTTTCAAACTGTGTGGCCCGCCTTATTGGACAATGTTTGGTTGTATATTCTCACGTGGCTGCGTGATGTTTAGGTCAGTACTTCTCAAACTGTGTGGCCCGCCTTATTGGACAATGTTTGGTTGTATATTCTCACGTGGCTGCGTGATGTTTAGGTCAGTACTTCTCAAACTGTGTGGCCCGCCTTATTGGACAATGTTTGGTTGTATATTCTCACGTGGCTTTATGATGTTTAGGTCAGTACTTCTCAAACTGTGTGGCCCGCCTTATTGGACAATGTTTGGTTGTATATTCTCACGTGGCTGCGTGATGTTTAGGTCAGTACTTCTCAAACTGTGTGGCCCGCCTTATTGGACAATGTTTGGTTGTATATTCTCACGTGGCTGCGTGATGTTTAGGTCAGTACTTCTCAAACTGTGTGGCCCGCCTTATTGGACAATGTTTGGTTGTATATTCTCACGTGGCTGCGTGATGTTTAGGTCAGTACTTCTCAAACTGTGTGGCCCGCCTTATTGGACAATGTTTGGTTGTATATTCTCACGTGGCTGCGTGATGTTTAGGTCAGTACTTCTCAAACTGTGTGGCCCGCCTTATTGGACAATGTTTGGTTGTATATTCTCACGTGGCTGCGTGATGTTTAAGTCAGTACTTCTCAAACTGTGTGGCCCGCCTTATTGGACAATGTTTGGTTGTATATTCTCACGTGGCTGCGTTATGTTTAAGTCAGTACTTCTCAAACTGTGTGGCCCGCCTTATTGGACAATGTTTGGTTGTATATTCTCACGTGGCTGCGTGATGTTTAGGTCAGTACTTCTCAAACTGTGTGGCCCGCCTTATTGGACAATGTTTGGTTGTATATTCTTACGTGGCTGCGTGATGTTTGTCAGTACTTCTCAAACTGTGTGGCCCGCCTTATTGATGATCCGTCAGTACAGATTTTAGATTGTTACTATTTGGTTTTGTTTTATTTCAGAAGCGTTTGCTTATTAGTGAGAATGAGAACCGGAAAAGGCCCTGATTACCGATATAATCCAACCATACAGTTTGAGCAGTGTGAAACATGCTGGAGAGGTAAATAAGGAGAAAGCATTTACAAGCCTTGTATATCTGATTTAGCAAGAAGAAATCTAATAGACTAGACTAGTTTTAATAATTTTTCAGCTTTGGGGCCCCTCGTGTTAAAAGCTGCCAACATTGGTTTTCGAATGCAGGGTATTATCCTGAGTAAGAATAACCTTGTTGGCAGCTTTTAACAACCCGGTACCCCAATATCGAGAAGGAGACACATTTTTTGAAAACTGATCTAGTCTATAAAACCGGCTGATAATTGTACGTTCATTGGTCTTCTCAATGGCACTCGGGGTGGCTGTTCAATGTTTTCTTCGTCTTTTTCTTAAAAACCATTCTATACTCCTTCATTAATAGATACAATTTGTATATGTACTAAAACAGTCCACCATTCTTCTGCACAGTCATGTTTATAATAATAAATAACCAAATTCCAAATTGGTGGTGTCATTTTGCCTTTGCCACAGTTACTTCAGTATATCATGTGTCGCTAGTTTATTAATCAACCAAATAAATTAAACACGTTGGTACTTGTAAGATTATAATTGAGGCAATTTGACAAAGTTTGAGAAGCACTAGTTCAAAAACCATAGTAGAATGTAGAATAATACATACAGCGGCGACACGCAACACTAGTGCACTCTAGCGGTGATACGACGAAAATGTCTGCTTTCCTTTGTGCAATACGTACGTGTTAGGCTGAAGGCCCGTTCAGAACCAATTAGCGTACGTAACTTATGAAAATTACGAAGTTAGACCAATGCAGTTCATATGCTAATGTTCACATGGAAATTCGCGAAATTATCGCTACACAACTATCGAAAAGTTGAACCAACTTCAATCTTTACAGCTAATTTCAGTAATTTTCTAAATTGTGCGCAAGCGCACAAAACCAAATACACATATTTCGAGTTTGTTTGAAAGCTGTTGAGGTTATAATGGACGATTTACTTATAATTAATCTTGTGCAAAATTCAGAACATTTTGTACGATAATAGAAGGTCGGATTATCGCGGAAAGTGCAGTCATATATGATTGGTTTCCGTTCATTTGTGAAATTTCATTATGAACACCTACATCATTTTCTAAAATTTGTACACGTTAATTTTCGCACGCTAATTGGTTGTAAACGACGCTTATCGCATCAATGTATTGAAAAAATACTAAAAACAGACTTTATTATGACTTATGAGATCTCAATCAGAAAAAAGTATTTAACTTACATTATTTAAGCTTGAGAGCAGCACTACCTATACGTGTCGGCGGTGTCGCTGCGAATTTAGGTAACTTTCTTGTATTACAATCGATAGGTTGATATTTCAGTAATTGTGACTGCTGTGTTAACAGCTGTCGGATGTAGGAAGCTATATTATTAGTCGGATGTTGACACTAGCGCTCGCTGCGGTGACACTACCTCACTCGCCGACGTCGTATTGATGCCCGACCCTCATCTATCTGTCATCATTGATCAATCAATTCACTCTTAAATTCACCACACAAGACATTGTTCATTGACTTCGCAAATAATAGATTGTCCGACGTGTGGAACATTGTTCAAGTCTAGTTTATCTTTATGCCAGCCCAGGTACTATGTTGCGCGGCAAGATGATGCGCGGTGACCAGCGTTCTCCGTCGCGGCCCGCGCATCGTCTTGCCGCGCGGCAAAAAACATGGAAACCGGGCAAAACGCGCGGCGCGACATAATGCTTTTGTACTT